>VXBN01003816.1:18383-123933 GCA_013397395.1 Sinosuthora webbiana | reverse complement strand
TTTTTTTTTTTTTTTTTTCTTCAGTGATGTAGTTCGTGGGACCTTATTGTTCTGGAAAGCTCCGTAAGAAAATGAGAGGCCATGCCCTATGGAGCTTCTGCTTCCACAAGGAAGTTCAAAAAGGATAAGAGCTCAACCAAACAAAACCAACATCTTACTCTGCAGACGGAACAGCCACTGACAAAACTGTCTTTATACCTGGTGGAAATCAACCTGTCAATCTGTCTCTGCTTTGTTGCTTTTGCCATCCCTTCCACAGCCCTTGATAAATGGTTTTTCCATCAATTAATTGATAGCTGTAGATACACGTGGGTTTCACTCCAGAGTTTGGATGTGCTTTGTTTTGTGTAGGGAGCCTTCAATTTTTTTAAGGGTTACAGTAGCTGGCAGCTTCTTGTGAAAGCCAGTTGCTGAAGGACAGTGCTGCTCCAGGGGTGCTGCGTGTGCCGGGGCAGACAGACGGTTTCCAGATTGAGTCTGCACGCAGCAGTGCGAAGCAAGCCCTGCTGTCATGCCTGGAGAGTTCCTTGGAAAGCACAAGGAAGACGTGGCACACTGATTCCACAGGAAGAGCATCCACCTTGTCCCAGTGAGACGTGGAGCACTGTGAGCACTCATCTCCTTGCAAGATGGGGGATGGCAGCTGCGCTTTCGAGACAGCAGCAACACCAGAATGAGCTGCTTTCCTAACCAGCTGATGTCCTTCCTGTGGCACTGAGGGTGGCCAACTTGGTGGCCTTGGTGGTCTGCTGGAGTGGAGCAGGTAGTGGGTCTGCAGCTCTTTGTGTGACCTTAGAAACAGAGCAAGAGGCACAGCTGGATGAGCCTCACCGAGGGTTGTGAGGGATGTCAGTGCAAAGGGTGCAGCAGAGCTGAAGCCACACAGGATCTGTCACACTTTGGGACACGAAAGAATGAGTCAGGCAGCAGGAAGGTCAGCAGGAAAGTTCTATATTTAATTTTCTGACTCCATCTTATATACAAAATCATCAGAAGGCACAAGATTGGCTACACAGGTTGCCACCTCTTTGACCTCGTTGGTGAAGACCACCATCAGTCACCTTTCTCCTCCCAGAGGAGAAATATGTAAATAAAAAGATAAATTCTAAAAATATACATTGTTTTCTTGAAGCTGCATGAGAACAAAATGCAAACTCTGAAAAGCAGGCAAAGTTAGGGTGACACAGGATCCACTTCGGAGTCTTCCTTTCATGGCTCTGTTCACATGTGAAATGAGTGACATGGAGATTTGAGGAAGAACAGACCTAGATAAAAGGAACAATCAATCTTACAGAGTCTTTAAAAGAAGGCATGAATAAGTACCCCATGCAGAGGAAAATTACCTACGTAAGACACTTTCCAAGAACAAATGAGGGATGATTTCTTCCATCGCTGACATCAGTTACGCATATGTGGATAAGCATCACAGTGAGCAGCAGCCCTTCTGCAATCCACAAGGCCACTGGGAAAAGCAAACTCGTGGATGACAATTCCAAGCGTTCAGTTAGGGTTTGCTCTCCAAATGTACCTAAATGAAAGATCTGTGATCCCTCAAATGTAGGAATTGTTCAGCTTCTGTGTATAACAGACTTTTCCAAGGGTTTGAAGGTTGCTATTGAGCAGGTCCTGTTACCTGTATTTATTCCCTCTGATAGGAAGATCGAGACAGGCACCCAAGAAGCACTAGCATTAAGCTGGGAAAGGTACAGGAGAATATTGAGAAGCAAAGCCACAATTTTCTCCAGCATTTTGGTGCCTCCCTTCATTGCATGTCTGGTAGAAGTAAACAAGATCAGATACATTTATATTGAAAGCAGTTCTGGCAAATTTGGAACCTCTCAACTGCAGATGGAGAGATGATGCTTCATGATGCTTCACATTTCTGGTCTACTGCATATTCAGGGCTCTCTCTGCCTTCAGTCTCAGTGCTGCTTTGGCTCTCAGATCATTAGCTTCATTTTGTTCAGGCTTCAGCAATGTGGCTCCCAGATGTGTTTTCCGGTATTTCGTTTATAACTGTGAGGAATCTACAGCATCCAGTCACCCCTGTGCCTGCCTTTTTTTTTTTTTTTTTTTCTTTCTTTCTTGGCATTGAAATTCTCTGAACAGGACATTCCTATTAACATCAACAGTCAAAAAATGAAATAAAACTAAAAAACCCTGTAAGGTTTTCATTCTCACCAGGAAGTTCTTTAAAGTAGAACTTCAACACACACACTTTTGTAGAAATAAGTGCTGGTAAAGTGGTCTCCACTTTGCTATAAGAAATTTCATCTGACATCTTACATACATATGAAGTGCGTCTTTTCAGTCTCCAGCTTTGTGAGTATCAGTATCAGTGTTGTAGCTGTGATAGTTTTGGAATGTAAATGGTTTATTTTATTGCACCAGCTTATAAAGATGAGAGAAAAAAATGAGCTGGAGAAAGGCTTGTATGCCTGAAATCTTGTCTTCTTTCTCCAGTGATACGGACTTGAAAGATATTATCTGCCTTACAAATCTTGCCTTCCTTTGTAAGCATGTGGCTGGATAATTATTTTCAACTATTGCTTGAATAAATAGTTTCTAAAGAATTTGGGCACACAAAGTAGCCCTTGATAAATTGTCTAAAGATGGTTTCTTAAATGAAATGATTTTCTTCTCAGACACACAGAAATGCTTTTTTGCCAAAGGTATTTCTAGATAATTTTAAAGCACAGGGAATGGTTTATTCTTATGTATTTTCATATGCATAGCAAAAAAGTGTAGGCACTTGTTTTTGTCCAAGTTGTTTTAAAAAGGTGTCACTATGTCTGGCTTCAAAGTGCCCGATAAATGTAGATCAGAAAGGCAATGAATTTTAAATATTAAATTATGCATCTCAGAGCACTGGGGAAAATTAAAAAAGGAGGCTGACTAAAAGATCAGAAAAACACAAAGCTCAAGCAGAACTGTGGGAGTTTGAGTTACTTTCCTTTATAAATTGATTTTGTTTCACAGGATCTCCCTATACCTCCTGCTGCAATGAGAAAATAGCTTCAGCATAATTTTCTTTTGCAGGCTTTGCTTTTGCAAACTCACCAGCTGGATCCTGAAGGAAGATCATGAACTTTGCAGAAAACAACTAGTCTGATCTTGCCTGTGCATAGTTTTAATTGCAGTATCTAACAATTGGTTTGTATTTGAAAGAGAAGGGTTTACCATTTCTTCCAAAAGCATTGCTGTTAATGATAACTGCACATTTTTCATAGCACAGGATTTGAATCCTGATTATCCCTCAGCATCTCCATCTTTTGGGACAGTGCTCCTCATTTTAATCCAGCGCTCTCTATTCAGTACAGAAGCACTGAATATTTAGCTGTGTTTTATTGCACTGACTGAAGAGCACAGAACAAAATGAAGGAAGGCCCCATCCAGTCTTTTCTGTACTAGCCATGTTCTGTATTCTATATGCTTCCATCAAATCCCAGACTAACCATCCTCTTTCTAATGTTAATGGTTCCAGGCTCTACAAACTTACTTGACAGGAGAAGCTCTGCCTCTTGGCTAAACCAGCTTCTATCCTGCAACATCCTTGCTGGGGTGGTTATTCCTCAACATTTCCTTCACTCTTGGCTGTCAATGAACAAAAGGCTTTCTCCAAGCACCCTGCCATGTCTCACACTCTCTCTCTTTTGACTAAAATGGTTGTCAAGGTGTTGTCATATATAATACCAGGTTACATTTAATTTTTTCCTTTTCAAAAGGGTGTTTTTTTTCTGTTTTACTTTTGGCTTTACCATTGTGTTTCTGGTTTTCTTGGCCTCTAAGTCAAGAAATGACATCCTTGCTTGCATCAGACAGTGTGGCCAACAGAAATAGGGAAGGGATCGTCACCCTGTACTGGGCACTGGTGAGGCTGCACCTCAAATCCTATGTTCAGTTTTGGGCCCTTCACTACACAAAAGACATTGAGGTACTGGAGTGTGCCCAGAGCAGAGCAACGGAGCTGGTGACGGGTATGAAACACAAGTCCTGTGAGGAGAGGCTGAGGGAACTGAGGATTTTTAGCCTGGAGAAGAGGCGGCTCAGGGGTGGCCTTATGTCTCTACAACTGCCTGAAAGGAGGGTGTAGCCAAGTCAGGGTCAGTCTCTTCTCCCAAGAAACAAGTGACAGAACCAGAGGAAATGGTTTCAAATTGTTCCAGGGGAGGTGTAGATCGGATATTGGGAAAAATTTCTTCATGGAAATGGTGGTCAGGGATAGAAATAGGCTGCCCAGGGAAATGATGGAGTCTCCATGCCTGGAAGTGTTCAAAAAGCATGTGGATATGGCACTTGGAGACAAGGTTTAGTGGTGAACATAGTTGAGCTCCATGATCTTAGAGGTCTTTTCCAGCCTTAAGGATTCTGTGATGCTATGGTTAGTCTTCTCTAGCCGGGACCAAGCTGTAAATAAGCAAATCACCTGTCAGAGCTGGCAGATCCCTTCCCCACCTTTTTATAGATATGGCAACACATTTATTAAGCATTTCAAGGCACTAACTGATGACCCCTGAATAGAAGATTCACTGCTTAATCCTATCCTTTGTTTCCTGGCCTTTTTCTGATATAGCAGCAATTCTCTACCTTGCTCCTCATGACTATGTAACTTTTTTATGGCTCCCTGAAGAGACATTTCAAATTTACTCTCTAACGCTTGCCAGGGCAGGTCCCCAATCACCTTCAGATGGACAACCTTTTAGGCCCACCAATATGACCACTGATATGATGCGTTGTCTTCAAAAAGGCTGGAAATACAATCCTTGGAGTTGCAGACTTGCCTAGCAGCCAGTGGAAAAACACAAACCAAAACTTGTTTAGAAAAAAGCTGACAAAAATTCAGTCCATAATTAAGAAACAATGCTGCATGAAGTATTGTGTTTCTCTAGGAAATACTGAACCCCAATTCTGAGGCATTTAATGGTTTCAAAGTCTGGGATATGCCGTGGCAGAGCCTCATGACGTTAAGTCATTATTCTGTCATATGAGTGATGTTAACCAGACGGACTTAATCTTCTTTGAGGCAACACAACAGCCACACTGGAACTAAGCATTTTCATTCTCATTTTGTTTATGTTTTGTGTGTGTGAAATGACTGAACTATGGTGGGAAAGGAAAAGAAAAGAGGGATTTGTGTTGGTTTTCTTTGACCAGCTTCTCGTTAAGCTTCCAAGTGTTGTTAATATCTAATGTACTCTCCAAGGCCTTCTGTGTATTATAATCTCTAATCATCTGTGCTACAGTTTTCACACAAGTGCTAAAACCATTTTACCACCACTTCCCTGGCAAGACTGTTCAGAGACTCTTTCAAAGAATAAAACTTTTCATGAACTACAAATCCAAGACATTTGTGAGGCCTTTAAAATCTTGGCATTTAAATCACTGTGCTAAGTCCAAAAGTAATTTTCGGATCTGCAGTATATAAAATAAGTCCTCTAGCTCCTTGTAAATATCAGAACAGAAAAAAGACTGTGAAAATTCAATTGTCTCTATCATAATTAGTAGAAGAGAGTACATTGATATTGGGGGCAATTAAACAGGTTTACAAAGGAGTAAAGGTCTCCATGCTTGTTTTTCTTCCAGAATTGTAGGCAAAATTGAAAATTGGTACCCCTAACCAAAAATTTCTGTGTTTGTGGATTTTTTTTTAATAAAGATATACACTCTAAAAAAAATGTTCACAATTTGCAAAGGAGAAAATTGGGGGAAAGGGAGGTATGAACCTTTTCCAAAGTGAGACGGTGTGTAATGGAAATTTCACTTTTTTTTTTTCTTTTTCCTCATGAGGAAGACCACTACAATCAGACCTTGAAGAAGAAATACAAATCTATATGTTGGGGGTTTTGTATGTTGTTTTGCTTGTTTTGTTTTACTTTAATCTTTTTAGAATTGGCCTAAATTATCAGATGAGATCTTGATCTGGAGCTTTTGGTGTTTTTCAGTGGACTCCCTTTCCCCACACTTCTTTTAAAAATAAAAAATAGAGATGGAATAAATTTCTGCTTTCACTTGGCAGTAAGGGAAGTCTTGACTAGCATAACCAACATGTGAAAATGAGCGTACATGAGACCAGGAGGGCTAAGGCCCACCTGTATTTATTAGGCAGAGATATGGCGTGGGAAGAATGCATGCAAATAAAGTCCAGCACAAGGCTGTCACTCCAGTCTTGGGTGGTGCAAACATACCTTTACCTTAGTGAATTTAGAAAAATATCAACAAAGCTTTAGCTTTTCAAATCCCATGAATATCTCTCAATTTGGGGCATTGTGTAAATGCCACAGAAACCTCATTCTTGACATTTGATTGATGCCAGATAAGAAGTCTGTGGCCCTCCTTTACCAAGGTTTTTGTGAGAATCAGACAGATTGATCTCAATCATACTCATGCAGGCAGTGAAGTTAATGCTAAAATAACAGTAAGTCCTCAGGGGAAGAGGGAAGTTGCTGAATGCTGATGAATTAGTTTGGGGGTCTGGAGTTGGCAGGTGTGAAGGGTTTGACAGTTAATGGCTTTGGGAATTCATTCTGAGATGGTTTCTAAATCTTGTGCAGCTTTCACATGCTGTGACAATAAACCATGGCATATATATTTAGCACCTGTTGAGTGCACACACAATATATTTTTTCCCCCTAACACTGCAGGTATGGGGAGCACTTGTGTGGTTATGCTTTGCACTTTATTGAGGGGAGGAGAGGAGCTCAGTGAATTTGCTCTTGCTCAGGAGCCTATGGCAGTTCCCACATCCCAATTTGGTGGTGTAGTCACACGTGCAGTGCACTCCTCTGTAGATATTTTCCATGCCTTGCACATACAGTGCAAATTAGTCTGAGAGTTGTGAGGCTACACCCATCAAACCAGGTGCAGGCAAAAAATACTCCTTTCTCAATGATCTTGCCTTGCATTACTACAACATTCAGACTCTCAGACTGCCATATAGATGTCAGCAGACAGCTCCAAGTGCATCAATTTGGAGACCTGCACACCTGCTCACTTGACAACTGCCTCAGAGATCCAGTGAGTCTTGGCAGTTTTTCTTTGCTCTTCTTTCACAGATGAGAGGTGTGAGAGACCTGACAGTAAAGAATGAAGGAGCCTTTTTCCTTGGCAGTGAAATGTGAACAGTTGGGTTAATTTACAGACATTGTAATCCCTTGCTGTTTATCTTGTTTTGCAAAAAAATTATGAAAGATCCTGTGTTTCCTAGAGGCCATAAAGCAGATTGCCAGAGAAGAAAGTTATCCAAGGCAGACGATGATAATAATTTAGATACTCATATCAATTTTTATGTTTTGTGTTTGCAGGCTTCTGTCTGAGAAAGTTTCTGAAATCTAAGGAAATTTTAGAGGAGCAATAGCAATTGAAATTGTGAAGTAGTATCATGGCAGCTCTGGAGGCAGCTCTTACTCCTATCAAAAACACGACAGGATATTAATCATTCTTTGAAACTAGAGTTGAGTACTTCAGACAAGTGGAGTTAACCTCCAAAGGGTGAATGATGACAGGTGTTTTCTCAGTTTCCATTCCTCATCTCCACTGCAGCCCTCTCTCCTCTAAAACACCACGTTAGAGAGGTCAGCTGTAAACATGTCACAAGCATATCATAACACCACATTACATCATTACATGCAACATTTCAGAGCATGAGCACCTCAGTGAGCTTCCTCAGTGTACTGTACAAGGATTTCATGAGACCCACCACTGGCTTTACCTTGCTAATGTCTTTTGTTTCTATGGATTTTTTTCAGCAACCTGAAATAGTAGATCACTTTTGTGAAATACATGCCTGAAACATTTTAGGCTTTAATTAGCCTCAAATCTGTGTCTAGCTGCAGTATTTTTAGTTTTCTACTGAGGCACATTTCCATGGGAAGAAGCACCTCTTGGGTCCGGACATTGAACCTGGAATGAGCGTAACCCACCAATGGGCAGAGCTTAGCAAATCTGCTTGCAGAGGCCTTTCTAACTACTAGCTGTCCACAAAACTGAAGACTTAGAGCTCCTATGATAAGTTTTTGTATATGTCTAAAGTGGGGGGCAGGCGATCTCTCTCTCACAAGGAGGTGTGATCGTGCTCTGAGCTGACTGGAAGCCATCTAACAACCCAGTGTGGCACCGGGCCTAAACTAACGTGCCCTGCTCTCAGCTGAGCTTTATTAACTTGGGCTTGGTGCCCTGCTAACCACAGCTGTGGGTTTCTTGTCAGCTTGGGACTACAAGCAGAACAAGCTCAAGTCTCTCTACAGGTATTGCTGTAGCGTTTTAGTGCCTATGAATGGTGCCAGCATTAGAAATTTGAATGTTTCTACTTGCTCTCCTCAAAACAAGCCACAAGGTGAGTTGCATGTCTTCCCATTTACAGCCCCTCTATCAGCAAGCCCAGAGTGTTTTTTAGTCTTCAATCTTTGTGTTGCTCTAAGAAAATCATCCTTTATGCCATTAAGTATTCTTTTCTTTTGCAATCTTTTTGTAGCTGAAGAGACAGAGATTTTTCTGGCTCATTAACAAGAAAAGCAAACAAACAACAGAACTACAGAAGATTAAGAAGGAGTAGATGAGGATGGACTTGGAAACTCACGTGGAAGAAACAGAGGTTTCTTGGAAATTTCTTCAAATTATTTAATCTAGGTTTCTGATCTGGAGGCTGGGTTTCTTTTCAGAACATATTTGTGGAAATTTTCCCTGTGAAAACATACTGCTGGAAAATGTCTATCTGTTAAAACCAAACTCTGCATTTAGCGAAAGATAAAGTGCCTTGGGCACAATGGTTCTTCTCTGGCTTCTGGTTCAATCCATTCTGAATGAAACTGGGTAGAAAACTTTAACAATGGTGAGCCCTGGCTGCTATGAGGAGGCCATCACAGCTTTTGGAGTACATGTTCTTTGCTTATCATCTTCCTGCTGTTTGGTTTTGTAATTACAGGGTGATAGATTCATGGCATTTGAGAATATGGAGTTATGTTGCCTTCTGAAGAGTTAAGTGGGTTCCCTTCTCCCCTTTTTCACTTACCACCTTTTATTTTCACACTCAGATACCTGCTATGGTTGAAATGGGTAAACTTCAAACTTATAACTGATATATTTGAGTTTGACAAACGGGGATGTTTTCCCAGCAAAATCTGAGATGGGAGGTCAACAGTTCTTTCTTTCTAGTCAGAATTGCTCAAATGTTTGACTAAGCTTCATAGGTTTGAACAAGGTGGAGGTATTGAAAGAATAACAAGTTATGCTATTTTTTTTTTTTTCTGATTTTAGCTCGAAGTAGATGTAAGATGAGCATATGAAAATGGAAATTGCTTAACAAAAATGTTTTCACAACAAAATCTCTATTTTCATTTGGGTTGTTTGTTTGTTTTGGTTTGTTTTTTTGGGGTTTTTTTTGGGTTTTTTTGGCAGATATTTAACTAATGTGCTTTCAAGGTATGCAAATTTTTCATTTTGCATAAACTGCTATCAGTTTACAGACACCTCTGCAATTGAAAACAGCCCTCCCCCAAATGCACTGACTTTATTGAAAAGGGGATGTTCAGAGAATTCTTCTGGCTCACAAAAAAGCAGACTAAAGTTTACGTTTTCAACTTCTCTGTAAAAGTAATGAAAACCCATGAGTTTGCCTGGGGCAGAATCCAGTCTTGAATCTGGAGGCACAATACGAGTTGTGTGGTACCTGGGTTTCATTGCACACCAGATCAATGAGAGGGGGAAACTGAGAATCTTGGATGCTGTCCAATATATCTATGTTGATGCTTTCCATGTTGTTTTAGAGGAAATATTCCTATGGCATATTGGAGGGTAGTGGAACAAACCTACTTTTTCCTTAGCTGTAGAGTGGTAGCTGTTTCCCACAATGAGACAAGTTTGCCTTTGAGCAAATGCACACTGTTTATTACTGGGAGTGCCATTTTATTTGGCTTGCTGGTTTTATGTTGTAGCTGGTTTTGTGTTGGGTGCCAGTGTCTCATGCTACTGGAATAGGATGGCATTTGGAAGATCATGTTTCCTGCTTGTAAAGATATTATAATACTTTTTGCAATGATCTCTGAAATTTCTGACACCTGTTTTTGGAATCCTATAGAGAAAATGATGAATGTGTTTTCTTGTTCATCTTTCAGGGGAAGAGAGACGGGGACTCTCATATGAGTGGGGGAAAAAGCTTACCAAGAGATGAGAAAATAGTTCCATTATCTGTGCAACAATGAAAATGCTTTTAACAAAGCAAGGTTTTCCAGGAAAATCAACAATTATAAAATAATATGTTTGCACTTTCCTGCTTCTTCTGGACAGATATCTTGCATTTTGAATGACGTTCATTAAAACTGATGGAAAATTGATAATGACTTTTTTTTTTTTTTTTTAAATCTACAGGCAGTTTACAAAATCCTTTTTTTCCCTAGATGATTATTACTTTACTCAGCCGTGAGAACTATTTCATTATGGTGGATGGAGAGAATGAAAGGAGGCAGTTCCTTATTTTTATTTCTGTGATTTTTGTTGTTCTTGTTGTAGTGGGTCACATGAGCAGGCCATCCATTTACCTCCCTTGAAAGAATTTACCAAATTTTTGACGTTAACTGAATTCACAATACCCCATGCTCCACTGTAGTTGCCTCTGTAGCAAGGGAATATGATACAAAAAATAATTTATTATTTCAAATGAGTCATGTAATTATAGGCTTGTGTTGGAAGGGACCTTAAAGATCATCTAGTTCCAACTCCCAAATGAATGAAGAAGGAAGCAAATAAGCAGCTAGAATTTGCTTTGTTTCTTCATTATTTATTATTTTCTACTGATCCAGAAAACCATTAAGGGGAACATGGTATTAAACAAAGGACAGAACCAGCAAAGTGTACCAGAGATGAACTGATAACCAAGTTCTTCACAGTCTGCTCAGATGTGATTCCTTCTGCACCATTTTTCCTCCCTTTCCTAGTTTGAGCATGTTCCCTGGTCAAGACAGAGCTTTGAATAAAAAGGAATGAAATCCCAAGATTAGTTTAGAAATCCAAAAGCCATAAGGGAAACATTCATTTAAGTGTGGTGCCAGCAGCCCTCTCCCTTCTCGTAGTGCTGAGACAGTTGTGGGGCTGGGATCGTGGCCCTAAACTTTGTCTTGTAATCCTTGCAATCCCATCATGTGTCAATGCTCTCATGATCTGAGTGAAGATAATTAAAAGTGACTGGGTGAGAAAAGTTCCATCTCTGTGGAAAAACTGCAGCACTCAAAATTTGGTTTTCTTTGTTCCTCACTGGAACAAAAGAGACACTTAAAACTGCTCCTGGGGGAAAACCCTGAATTAGCCTAATCTGGGTTTGAAAACCCTTAATGAGTTTAAACCGGGTCTTGAATCTGGGTTTTCTTCACTAAAGAAGGTCTTGATACTCTGTTGGTTTGAGTAGCAGAGGGTGGTCTTGCTCTATCTTTAGAATGATGATTTCTGGATTTTGTCACTGCGAATATGCTCCTTTTTACAGAAGGAATTTTTAATTTTTTTTTATCTAGAGATATTTGACCTCTTTCAAGTCATTGCTTGAGACAGTTTAAATTAATAAAGAACAAAATGCATTCCAAACTTGCTCAATAGTTTCTTTGTGCTGGAAGTAACTGACAAATGTCTAATAATTGACCAAACCTATATGAAGCACTATGTAACAAGGTCAAGGTAATGGATGTACATGAACTCGGGAGATGTTTTTTCCATCTACCTTCCCCTTTGATCACAGGTGTGTTCTGTCATTCCACTCCAGTAACCAAACAGATTAGCTCCTAAGATGAAAAATGGCTTGAAATTTGATACGTGACCCAGTGTCCAGGCCAAAATGAAAGGAAGCGGGAAAGAAGAAGTTATAAATTATGCTGTCTTCATATTGTGACAGTGGCGGCATAATTTTCTACAAAGGAGATAATATTTCCTCATTATTCAGCTGGGCAATGAGGTGCACAATTCTTTCCAGAAGCATGAAAAGTCCCTATAAAGAATGTGTCAAGTTATAGTTTGCCGAATTAAAGAGCAGCAGAAAGAAACATACCTCCTATCTTGAAATCTGCAATATTGTGGCAGCTGGGTCACCTCTGTAGGCAAAGAATCTGTATTTGCAAATATTGAATGTGGTAAATGAGTTGGCTAAACGACTTTGAGAAGATGTGTTGTCTGAAAGATCTGTTATAATGTTGTAACTGATCACAGGTTTGTGTTTTATCACATGCATGGAAACAAATACTACGGTATTTTTATCAAATGTGCAGGAGCGATGGGTATGGAGAATACTGACTACAATTCATAACATGAATTCTGGTGCTCTTCACTGGCTGGTTGGTTGATTTGGTTGCTGTGGTTTTGGTTTTATTTTTCCTGAAGTAAAGATGGCTATGATTAGCCTACTTCTTTTGTTTTCACAAAAAAGAGGCTCTGAAGTTTATGCTCGCTACTGTTGCTCTTTTAATTGTGAATGTATGCAGTGACTCATATTAAAGTAAGTAAGCATTGCTTGAAATCTAAAGGAAACTTCCTATAACCCAATATTTGTTTAAAGTGCTGAAATATCCTGAAAGCTGAAAAGGCTGAGATTGTTGTCAAATTAATTTTGAAAACATTTCTAGGTGTCATTGGTAGTGTTTTCAAAAATAGAATTTGTTAGGTACAGTGATTTTGAGATAATGGATAAATGAAAGAAGATCCTGTGTACGAAAAAATGACAAAACACTTTCCAATTTGGCTGTATTTTCTGGGTTGACATTGGGGGGCTAAATTATAGCATGCACTGTAAATCTCAAGGCAAATGCTGGGATCAGTGTGATTTACCTAGCTGCAAACTGTCAAACTCTCCACCTTTATATACACTACAGGTTCTGCATATTCAGAGAAACCAGCCAGCTGCAATTCACTGTTTGCAGAAAGCAATGGTAAATCAACTTTTCAGCAAGACTAGTCCATAAATCAGTGAACAGTATATTCCTTTGAGACTCTCAAAACTGCAGAGGAAAGCCACTCTAAATCCAGATGAACGGGGATCCTGATTTATGGTCGAATCAAACAGCCAAAGTCTATTTTCAGTGATCTGAAATATTAGATTTATGCAACTTATCTAGGTGACAATCTTATGGCTTTCCGCTGGCACTGTTCATTCATTTTTCTGCAGATATATAGGAGCTCAAAGTATGCATTGCTTCGTATATGCATATGTATGTTCTACATTTGTAGAGGGTTACTGACATTTGATTGAAATATGCAATAACCTATGCAATCTCCTTCTGTGGAGACGATGCATGGGTGCTCTCTTCCTTCACTTCATCCTTTGGCTGTGTTTTGTATCTGTTGTTTACTGGAGTCCATGCTTGAACACTGAACCTGGAACCCTTGCAAAGAAGCAGGTGACCTGGGTCCTTCAACTGGACTAATGAAACAGCACCACTATAGTCACAAAACTTTGTTTTTCCTCATTGGTGTGGCTTTCAACACCAGGTGTATTGCTATTGCTACATGCCCTGCCTGCCTGGCTGTCATGACTGACTGGTTCATCATCCTCTGCTTCCTGCTAATTGGTTAGTGGAGAGCTGCATTGGAGCTGCATAAGAATTGAAAACAATGCAAACTGGATGGAGTCAAATTAAAAAGAAAAATACCTTGTGAACATCCCTCAGGAATGAAAATACACAAGTTGTGAATGGCTGGCTGTAGTGGAAGGCATGAATATGGTTGTAGAGTTTCAGCTGGAGTAAAAATATTTTTACATCAATAATATGAATCTGAGTGAGATTTTAAAGCAGAGACAAGTAAGTTATTTTGCCCTTATCTGGACAGCAGTAGTGAACTCCTTTATTTTTTAGGGATTGAAGCACTGAAAATACAACTTTGGAACACCACATGCTAGATATTCCCAAGTGCTATGTTAAATTCATGATTTCTTCAGCACTCAGCTTCTCTGATCTGCAGAAGTGGGGGTTGAGCATGACTTTCTATCACCCTGGAGCTGAGCAGGCACCTGTCTTTGCCTTGAAGTTGTGTGCAGTGGAAGTGCACTGCAGCATGCTGGGCCAAGGCATCTCCTCTGCCGATAACTGATGTAGCTGTGGCCTTACTATTGATGTTGTTCAGGACAGGAGTATCAAGAGGTGATGCTTATCATGCATTGCCTGACAGGAACTGATTGTATACAAACAAAAACGTCTCTGTTAAAGAAAAAATTTTAAAAATCTGAGTCAAAAGCAAATATTTGCTCATGGTACACAAAGTTATCAAGAACTATATACAAACACTGAGGACAAAGGACAGTATAATGGTTTGTCCTTGATACTAGAAATTCAGCTTTTTGGATTGTGCATAAAATGAACCAACAATCTAAGGGAATATTAGAAGCAGTGTATCTCTGAGCGTCAGACAGATACATTCTGCCAAGATTGCAAAGGTAAGATTAGCCATAAATTTCAGTGCAAGCAGATTGTAGCATATTCTATATGAGAAAGTTATTAACTTTTAACTGAAAGGGCTTTTTTTTCCTTCCACAGAAGACTAATCAAAAGACTGCAGAACTTCTGTGAGCAGAAGAAAAATGTGTTTTTTCTACATACTTCTAGCCAAAATTGTAGCTAGTTTGTCTTTTAATTAATTCCTGAACATTGTTGTTATTATTTAGCGAAACTACATGTTTATGTTTGACCTGAAACTGGTAAGTGGCTCAGCTTTATTAACTAAAAATTCTGATTTGGGACTTTGCCACCTTAATATCTGCTTAAGTAGACTTGGTCTTCAGATTGAATTCCCCTGCCTAAACTCACAGTCTCCATCTCACAGGGCTGGATTTTTTTTTTTTTTTTTTGGTGGTAACCTCTGTACCTGGCATGTCTATTCCTTTCTTGATTTTCAAAAACCTAAATATATCTCATCTCTCTGTTCTTTTTCAACTTCTCATTTCCCCAGGTTTTGATTTATTTTTAGCTGCCAAGGTTTTGCTTTTCCTCAGGAAGGGAAAAGCGAAGCTTTCTGAGTCTGCTTTTTAATAGATGTAATCACTACTTTTTTCCTGAGAAGAAGGATGTAAAATGGTAACCCAAATTTACAAAGGGATATCACTACAAAGCCTACAATACAGGCCGACTTTTTTCATCAGGGCCAGACCTTGCTCTTTATTGTCAGTAGGAAGAAAGAGCTGCTGCTCCAGGTTGAGGCACCTGGAAACAACAGGCTGAATTTTTTGTTGGTATTTTCAATTTCAATGTTATCCACCTTAGAGCTGCCTATCTCTAGGTGAGGTGTTCACAAGGCAGTTTTAGTGTTAGGTTCTTTGCTATCACAGCTCAGTTTTGAGGGCATGATTTCTGTCCTGCTGATATGATGCTGGACACAGGGTTTAATCCCTTTTCATTTTCTTATAAAATGTTTCCTTGCGTTTACTTGGACTGTGCTTTAAATTCCGGGCTGTGGGGCTGGAGTAAAGACCTAGAAACATTTGACTCTTCCTTTACTATCATCCTTTTATTTCCTCGCCCTGTTAGAAATTGTCCCCCATTCCTGGTGAAAGGCAGGTAGGGAAGAAAGTGATGGGAAAAGTCTGGAAATAGGCAGAGGAAAAATATTAGCTACCCCTTTCTAGAAATGAATGAGACTTGAGAGAGTATAAATAGCTTGTGTTTTGAAGATATCTTCTACCAAAATTTGCCCAGTTGTCACTTGTACAATTTATTAGAAATACCATTCATCATGTTCAAAATAATCTTTGAAATCGCTTCCTGTGTTCTTTTTCTACTTCTGCCATATTATCTATGACTTGCCACACTAACTTTTTTTTTTTTTAAATTTATTTGGATCTTGCAGAAGGATGGCTTATCTTTGTTGTGAAGCCAAAATGTAAATGTCTGGCTATTAATTTGGTTTCTTGGCTTGGAGTGCTTGACCAGGGTAGGAGAGGATGCAGTGTATACGCCATATTTATTTTGAACCATCTAAAGAGGTTTTAAAGTATAGATCACAGATGTAAGCCAGACATACATGGAGAAATGTGACTACAGAGGGTAATAATTAAGATCTTGATTTTCTTCTTGATCTATTGTTGCGGTGCATTTTCCAGACACCACCACAATCTATGACTACATGCAGTACTTACCTAGATTCTATAATTGCACATTCCTGCCACCTTGTTCTAATATGTGTAAAATCTTACACCATTAATACAAAATTCTTGTTTTATGTACATTGGACATTGAACTGGGTGCAATGCAAATTCTGTATCACTGCTATGCATGAATGAACACCAGGACTGTATGCACATGTCAGAGTCACTGTTTGCTCAGACACATTGTGGGAGAAATAATCATGATTAGGCAAACTTGTGCTTTTCAACCTGTTGAGTTGGAAAGTATTTAACAGGATTAGAAAGTTAATTGAAGAGTTTGGTATAGCCTTTGAAAATCTGAGCGTGCCTTGAATGCTGGCAAGTGTGCCTAGATTATTCACAGTGCTGGGTGTTTAACTTCATCTGACAGAACAAGGAGGGAAGCAGTCTGAATAAATGTGATGCTCCCTTACTACCATAACCTGGAAATTAATTCATGGCTTGCTGTAAAATCTTTCATAGTCCCCTGCTGTTGAATGCCAAAAATCTTCAAAGGATAGTCTAGTAGGATCAAATGATTTTTTAAAGGAGCTTAATTATATGATATCCAGTTAAACTTCTAGCAGGATTTCCAGGAAGCTTAAGTATCAAATTTCCCTTGGAATATACTAGAATAAGAGGGATCTGGATTAGTTTCGGAAGAATTTGTTCTTCAGTTATTTGATTCTGTGGTATTAGTAAGCGGAGGGTTTGGTAACCTCATGGTGCTGGACTCTGTGGAAATGCAAGAGAAAGGAGTCTTTCTTTGCCTATGCAGTAGTCAAGAGAGGAAGGGAATGGGTGAAGGAAGGCACAAAATAGGAAGCAATACCTTCCCAGGTGTTGTGTGATGCTCCAGATGAGTCTGGTTCACTTCACCACTGCAACATTGGCTATTGGCGAGTCGTGAGTCTCGAGTCTCTGCAGGCCTGCTGCAGCTTCATTCCAGCTGTGAGGAAATTATGCATTTTGTAACTGTTTGCCATGGGTATTTTAAGGAACAAACATAGGTTATAAATTTGTTTTTCCCCTTCAGTGCTTGTCAACTCAGTCAGGCTGATTGAAAAAGTAATTTTCCTTAGTCTGCACCAGCTGAGTAGACACTGGTGAATTGTGGCCACCATGCTTGTTTTCCTGCTCCACATGACTATCACCACAGGAGAAGCTGCCTGTTGTAGGAGCTGTAATCACAGCAAGCCTTGACCACCCTCTCCAAACACTGAGGAACTGGATTTGGTGCATCGTCTAGGGCACGACATGCTCATGCCACACAAATGACTACAGCTGTTGGATGTTGGCTTCCAATTTCAAAGCCTCCAGCCCTCCTGCAGAAGGGCAGGCACTCTCTGGCTTTGGGAGGTTAACAAACTCTACCATTCCCCAGGAGCTCTGGAGGTCAGGCTTTCATCCGGATGCCTTGATGGATCAGGCTGCCTCCCCCACCTTTCTCTTCTGTCCCTCTTTTCCTGGGGACCATAGAAGGACCATAAAATGCTTTGATAATTAAGCAGGGAAAATTTCCACAACCCATAAAACATAAAAGGTAATACTAAGCCCAATTTAGCTCTCAAATACCTTTCAAATAACTTGTATTTAATGCATGGTAAAGGTGCTTGGTCATTGCTCTTGAACAAACAAATCTCAGAGGCTGGTTTATAACCTTGTGTGTCCAGGCCCACTGTAGCCATTCTGAGAGCATTCCTTGGTTCAGGTTTCCATCGTAAACTGCAATGTGGGAACCAGAAGAGGTAAAATAAGGAGCTGACCTGAAACTTTGCCCAAACCACAGACTGGACATAAATTGTTCTTTTGAAATTTGAAATAATTTTTGCTTGTTTATATAATCCTTCTCAGTCAAGAGTGCAAGAAATTTGTTAAAGGCTGGCACTTGCAGCAGACAGAGAGAGAAATTGGCAAGTCTGGAAAAGTTTGGAGAATAGCCTGAATAGTGTTTGGAAACGACAGATGGTGTTTGGTAGTAACTATGTCAGATGAGTTTGGTTAGAAATTATAAGAAAGCATTCACAAAAGTCAGTGGCATCTGCTGGGCTCTTCAAAACTTTGAATGCAGGATATTTATAGAAACTGAACATGGACTTCTTCAAATTTAAATCATCATGTTTCCCATACCTCTGCCATGGTTGGAAATGGCTATCCTGAGAGCTTGTTTTATGGCTGGCCTATAACTGAATTGCAAACTGCTCTTAATTTTTTGGGCCCATCATTTGTTATGGGTAAAGTGACGTGTTTTGGCCTGTTCAGCTTTACACTGGCCCATGCTTGGAAGGTAGTCACACCCCTCAACAGCAAGGAGCTACCCACCAGCATCTGGGTCTATGTACAAAGGGGCCCAGAAGAAGCCACAGAAGCCTTTGAGAGGTAGAAGCAGCCTCAGACATTTGGCCACCTCCTTTCATATTCTAAGTGGCGGAAAAAAACCCACCAGCACGTTTAGAACTTCCTTTTTTCAGCTCCAGCGGACAGTCTTTGCAGTCAGGAGGAAATTTGCTTTGCAATGGGAATACCACTGATGGACTGGGATATTTGCGGGCACAGAAGGTTCCAACTATTTTTTTTTTTTTAAGAGCAAGGTTCCATATTTTTATGAACTAGCCATTACCAGCCTTGGGTTGGAGAGTGTGGAGCTATGGTAAGAAGATGAGAGCATAACAATGATGAGGAACAGAGGTCTGAAGTAGGGGAATCCAAATTAGAAAGATTAAGGAAATAGCGGATATGGGGCCAGGAATTCTCGCTATTGAGATGTTGGAGTTTTTCTTCTCCTTACTCTGAATGAGAGACTTCTCAGAGTAGCAGGGCTGGATTTTTTTTTTTGTATTTAGATGACTTGTTTCTGTACTTAGATGACTTGTTTCTGTAATTAGATGTTTGCAAGGCCAAATTAAGGTGTGAGTTTTAAATTCTTAAGGTTTATGTTGTTCGAAATCTGTTATTGTTGGAGTCTTTTTATGGTGCTTCCAATAATAACTTGCTTCAGATTTCCTCATTGCAGAGCTGGCAGCAGGCGTTCTCAGTGGAGACCAATGTTGTTTGCAAAGTTGAGGTTCACTCCCTTAGCTTTAGGCTGACTAATCTGCCTAAAATAATCATCTGTGTTATAACATCCTGGCTTGATAATTCAAAGGCAAAATGCAATTCCCTCTGCCTTTAAAATTAATGTTGTTATTTTAGGAAAGGTTATACCAGTGTCAGGATCAGCTCTTGCATGTTTACTGAGTTAACATTGTGTAAATTCCAGAAAGAGTGCACTTAAAGGAAAGCCTAATTAACTCAGCATTTAGTTAGACTATAATGACTGGACAAGATTAATATGTGAGTCAGCCTTTATTTCCTGAAGCATCCATTTATTTCTGTGTTTTAAGAGGCAGGTACCGTATTTCTATGAACCAGCAGCTGCCAACTAAATCTCTAGCTGTGCCTCAGTAAGCTGCCAGACATTTTTAGCAGTGAATTTCAAGTGAGATGAAGCTCTGGGAAGGCTTTTTACTAGGGAACCTCGAGTGTGTGAGTGAGACTGATAATGTTTTATTTTTAAAAAGAAACATTAACAGAGATAAATATTGTGCTCCAGGTGCATGTTGAATGACTGCAACCCGGGGGTTACCGTCAGAAGCCTAATGCCCCAAATAATCATCAAAGCTAGCTGATGCTTCTTACATGTATGCTCAAGCACAGCCATTTAGCCAGGGAGACTTGTTCTAAAGACTATTAAGTGAATTTGGGGGAAAAATGCATTGCAGATGTCTTTCTTTAATTAAAAAACCCAGGAGCTTTTTGCTGCAGTATGTTGAAGGACTGGAGGTTAGGACCTTTTACATCCTCTAATATAAGTTATTGCTTCATCTTAAAATGAACTTCACATGCTTCCAATGATCTTAGGTCATTTCCTCTAGACAGAAATCAGCATGGTGTCTAATATTCTTAAGTGAGGATAATTAAAAGTAGGGCCAGGCATAACACAGTGAAAATTCTGTCCTAGTTAATTTTAAGGAGCAAGATGGTAAAGAATTTAATTGAACATAACATATTTCAAAGGGTTTGGAAATGAGTGTTGCATAAAAAAGGAAATTGCAGTAAAATTGCATGCATTTTCTTTAAAGTTTTGTCAATAAAGCCCTACAGGTATAGTAGCTTAAACATGCCTGTGCCTATGTACCTTTTAGTTTTGAGATCTCCAACTAATCAAAGTTTGTCACTCTCTGATATAGAAACCTTTCTCCTTGCATTGAAGACACTGCCAAGATTTCCATGCATTGATATGATATTAAAATCAGACACTCTTCTCTTATGTAGTTGGAAAATGTTAAAGTGTTTTAGTGCTGATTTCAATAGAAATGTTGGTCCCAGACTCAGGTCTGGGACCTGATGGAGCCATACAGAAGATACGGCTTCAGCCCAGGAAGGGTAATTGTGGTTTCTTCTGTCCTTGGTGGGAAATGAGATTCTCCACAAAGTTGATTCAAAATGTCTAAAATGAGCCCGTGCTGTTGATCTGTCCTTCTGGAGAAGGGTGTCTCTATTAGGCTTAGAAGCTTAATTTCCATTTCCCTCACCTCAGACCCCAATCCTGATCTTTGTTCTGGAGCAACATAGAGAGCAGAAATGGAGCTTCCCGACAAATTAGCAATAACTTAGCATGGACAGATACAATAATCAGTAAATAGGTTTTTTTATTGTTATGAATTTTCCTCAAGTATCAAAAATGTGTTTATTTTGCTCATTGGTTAGCAACATTATATATCCGCTTCACTGACAAGTGGACAAAAAATACACGGCTCAGATGTCACTTTACACTTTTCATCTGAGTGTTTTCATTTGCTGAAAGCATAAACAGAGAGGATCATTCAGCAGAATTTCAGTATCACTCAGCTTTGATTAAAATCTTTGCTTACATTCTTTTTGTAAACAGTCATTTTTATCTATGGAAAATCTTATGGAATTTAACAAATGATATACAACACTGCTGTATTATAAGGTACATTAAATTGTCACTCTCTCTCTAATTACCATGAAATCAGGCATCTTTCCCTAATTCAATAATAGAATAATAAAAGTGAAGATATTTAACACAATATATAAATTGGAGGGGTGTTTTGAAAAAAAGATTATGTTAATTAAACTTCCTTGCTGTACAAGTGTATTTAAAAGAGTGATCATTAATATCCGTGCTGGAACAAAATTTTCATTTAATAAGCCCTTGAATTAGAGATTTACCGGAGTAAAAATGTTGAGTAGTTGGCAATTGTAGCATACAGAATTGGCTACTGCTGTGGCCAATGTGGCTCTGATCTTGGCGTGGCTCTGATCTTGGCTCGACTCTGCTCCATGGTTTGGAGATTCCATGTTTATGACATGCTTGAGACGTGGTAATATTACAAGCTGTGCTCTGCACAAGAGATACATTAGGTTATCCTTCTTGTTCCTGGGAAAAAAAAAAAATTTGATTTGTCAAGGAAACCAAAGTAAAGATGCATGTGATGATGGAGATGAATTGACAATGGTATTCCAATAAGGATAAACACTTACAAGTCTGAAGCTGGGCTGCTGTTGCTCCAAGAACACTCTAAAACTGAGATTACTGCATTGCAGAAGCATAATACTGCAACTGTGTAGAAAAAAACCATCTCATTATCAGTTCAAATAAATCCTCTGGGTGAAGGAATAATTTTAGACATTTTCCAAGTGATGTTATCTCCCAGACTTTCTTATCTCATCTAGGAAAATGGACTGAAGTGTTGAGATACATAGCCTAGGACCTGCATATCTCAGACCATAGATTTGAAAGATTGACAGCTGTGCTGTCCATACAGTCAGAGCAGAAGGGCTGCTCTGTGGGTTGAATTTGCAGGTCCCACTTTTTCCCTGTTTGAACAAAGCTCTGCTATAAGACAGCATGGTTTTGGACAAGGAAGAGCAGCAAAAACTTTGGGGCTTGGTCCAGTGACATGCAAGTACTTTGAATATGCTGTGTGTTTTATGGAGTCCTGAGGGACTTGAGAAAAAGGCAATAAAATGTCACTGAAAGCTTAGACAGACTCTATGAAGAGCAAAGAGATTCAAGATTTGGAGACATTCAGAGAACAAATTTAAATTAAGTTTGGGGTTGGGTTTTGAAAATCTAAAGATATTAGAGGCCCATCAGGGCTTGGTTTCGGTGTGGTGGTGCTTTTAGTTGGGTGTTTTTTTTTTTTTTTTTTTTTTTTTTTTTTTTTTTTTTTTTTTTTTTTTTTGTTTTTGTTTGTTTGTTTTTGTTTGTTTGTTGTTTTGTTTTTGTTTTTGTGTTTTGTTTTGTTTTGTTTTACTTGTAGCTTGCAACATGTCAGCTTTGGTGGTGAACAGCAAGAAATACTAGAGGAGATAATGGCAGTATAGTAACATACTCTTAACAAACCCACAAACTATTAAAAGTGATACATTTCCTTTTATGAAGTGTTCCTTGAGATTCACCTCAGCAAGACATTCTGTGTGGGTTTCTTTGTTTCCTTTTGAATGGATAGAAATCATTATAAATGTCACAAACAGGTTAGGCAGCCTGAAACAGTTGGAATATCTCTCACAAGCAGCTCTGCCCAGTCTACAATTACAGGAGCCCATGCCCAACTCATCAGCTTAATTAAAATACAAACAGATCTTTATTTCATATCTTGTTTTGTTGGTTGAACTAGTGAGACCTTAGAGTGCAGGTGCACACCTAACCCAAGTCCTTATTTTCCTTCAGCCAAAATCTCAACCCATACTGGCATCACCGAGATTACTCATCCTTGTACCCTGATCACCAGTGGAAGAAAATTTGGCCACATATGAGTCTAGGAATTAAACCTATTTTGTTAAAGCTGTGTTGTGGAAATGATTGGCAGTGTGTTGTCTCTTTTCACTTGCTTTTATTCATGACAAAGCACTTCCATATTGGGACTTCACCCAGTTTTTCACATAGCTTCTTCACTGATGCCAATGCAGACTGGGAAACTATGATTAGCATCCTTCACCAGATGTTTTCACCTGGTTTGATGTCCCTGGACTGTGGATTACGAGTGATAATGAGGCATCTTTTCTTCTGAAAGAAAATTTACACAAAACGTGTAGTCAACAGAAAATGATTAATTTGTCATATATAGGCAGAAACCCCAAGTTAAAAGAACTATTGGGGGTTCACACCCCAAAAAGCTGAGTGTTTGGCTGAAATGTTCTGTTCTAACATTTTGAATTTACTCTTTCTGATTGATTAGAAGTGTTTTTATTGTGTTTATTGTGATTCTTTGATTTCAAAAAGATCATCTTAATGAATTTCACTTCATGTAATATCATGCAACATCTACTGAAAAATTGTAATTGCTACTTATTTTTGCTAACTGTTGCTGTATTCCTCTCAAATCTCTTCCAAGTCTTTATGGCTCTGTTTGATAGCAATTTGTTAAAGTACAAATCTTGATATCCATGCTACCCTTTTTGTTTCATTCATGATTCTCCTTTATGTTTCTGTATCAGTAATCTCAGCCATTCTGGTCTTTCTGTGACCAATTAGTTCCTCATTGACAGAGATCACACGTATAGCAAAACAGATTTTAACCTTTCATAATATTTTGGAAAAAAAATGGATGGAGATGTTGATTCAGACCTGTAAGTGTTGAGAATGTACACATGATTATAGGATAACAGGGGTTCTCACCCTGTCTGTGCTGAAAGTATTCCAAGTGACTGCAGGCTTTGAATATATCCAGTTTCATCCCCAAAGAATGAGCCTTGAGTTCTGAGGTCTGAGCTGGAAAACATAATGGAAAGCTTATGAGAAGCTCAGTATGTAAACTAGAAATTCTTCATTGCTCATTTTTCTCTGCTGGAGGGTGGGGAAGAGGAAGAAGAAACAAAAGCCTGCAAAATGATATTGCAAACACTTGAGAAGACAATTGAAATCCTGGTTTCAATAAAATCCTTCAAAAGAATCACTTGGGCTACAGGGAATCTCGTCCCATATTTTGTTAGGAAACTGGAAAGATAATGTAGCCTTTAATTGATCCTGGTAACATTCCCCCAAAGAAGCTTGGACAATGCTGCACAATTTGTTTAGGTTTCAGGTATTAGGGTGCAATAATTATCTTTGAAAAGAGCTGAACAATGCTGAATTGGCAGCCTCACTTGGCAAAATCTCCTTCATTAACAAAACAACCCTGAAGGTAGCCTGGTGGACATTTTTGCAGATCAGTAAAGCTACTGATAGAAATTGTCTGCAGTTAACCATAAGGTCATATGATAATTTAGGTTGGCCTCAAATCCAGCTCCCGTTTGAAACCAGGTCATCTCTGAGATTAGTTGAGGCTACTCTCAGGAATAAGGTCTTGAAAACTCCAAGGAGCTGATATTTTATAACCCCACATGCTATAGTGGAGTTTATTTTGCATGGTAGTATTTTTACCTGTTGAGCAGACACGCTGCCTGTGAGTGCACATAAGAGAATCTCAGAGTATGATGCACATACAACTGGAAATAGTCCAGATTTCCAGTTTCTGAGGTGAAGGGAAGAGGGAGGGAGCAGACTGTAGCTTGTGGGTCTTGAAGGCTCCACAGTTGCAGTCTTGGAGCCATGCACCACTGTGGGCTGTTCTCTTGAGTGATACAACTCCCTTTAAATCAGTATTACTTATTCTCCTCTGGTCAGGCCTGTATTATGTGTAATACACTTGGGAGAAAACTGCTGAGGAGACACAGCATGGCAGTGTTCTCTTCAAATGCTGGGGTAAGTGTGGGTCTAGCAGGGCAGAACATCTGAGCCACCAGCTGCTGCAGCTGCAGGAGGGGTGCTGCAGGTCAGGGGCAGCACAAGGGGAGAGGGATCAGGCCTGAGGGCTGCAGCATCTCCTCACCGCACTTGTGGTTTCTTGTCATTGTGGACTGAACACATCTTTGTTCCATTCCTTTGCTTGGAGCTCTTTGCTGTTTTGCCAAACACAAGGAATGTTAAAAGTGATTAGTCAGGGACGTATAACGAGCTCTTTGAATTCTTCTTGGTGACGCCTTTGATTTCTTCTTTATTCAAAGCTGAATTCATATCTTGGCAATTGCTGCAAAGCTCAGATCTTATGATCACATCACCTTGGTTTTTGCTTGAAAATAGAAGTGTCTTTCTTGACAAACAAGATAACATATTCTCAGGGTGACTTAATCTATCCCTGCTCTATTTAGGACTAAAATTTAATGCTTTCAGATCTAAATGCCAACATGAATGCTTTGTCTCTTTCACTAAACCACAATTTTCTTCTAACTTTTTCTTTAAAGTATATTAACTGAAGTTACTTCCAACTGTCCAGTCTACTGTTCATGCAGCTCGGGGTGTATGTGATCAGTGGAGCTGAGCAAATGCAAAGGTGACAGCTGACTTTTTAGGCTAATATTTAAACTGGGCAATGAATAATCTGAAAAGTAAGATAAATTTCTTAGATGTTCTACTTTTGGTGTAATTTGAATTTCTGTGGTGTCTTATTGCCAGCCTGAACTGACTCATTTGAGATTTGCCTGACATTTTTCTGGCTGATATGCATCTTAAAATTTTTCAGGGTTTTGATTTTTCTCTTGGCATTATTCTGCTAGTCAGAATTGAATTTTTATGGAGGAGGAATTTTTCTCTCTAAAAAGGTATGTACCACTTAGTTTACTAAGTGAGAGCAGTTACTACTCTTGGGTTATACCTACAGCATCTGTAGGGAATGTACTCCACCCTGTACAGTTTTGAGAATGACCTCAAGAGCAGTAAACTCCAGGTCTAACTGCTGCTGCTTTACATGTGCTCTACAGAAAAGCTGAGGACAGCCCAGATGGTGTGCTCAGCCATGTGTTGAACTGCCAAAGAGGCTATTAACAACATGTTGGCTCTCTAGATGTCCTCCAGCACATAGTCCTGTCACAGTTTCAGAAAAAAAAAAAACCCTTCTCATCAAGCATTTTGGTTCCTCCCAGATTTGTTGCCTGCATGGAAAGTGTGCCTATGGCCAGGTATAGCCCTGCAGAATACTCAAAACTTGCCCCAAAACCTAGTGTCTAGATAGTTATTGAGAAAGTTCGAGGGAGTTCTTTCATACATGGAATAAATGCCTCAACAATATTGTAGCTTCTGCTCAAAAACAGACACATCTGTGGCTTTCATTCAGCAGTTCCTGGCAGGTGCTGGAGTACACAATAAATTGTTATTCAATAGAGATGAATTTGGCATATGAATTAAGGTGAGCAGTTTTATATCATTATCCAGAATAAATTTCCCACTGCATGACATACTCCCTTAGGAATGTTTCCAAAAAGGCGGCTGCAAATTTTCACTTAGCAAAATTTATCTATGGTGGGGTCTGTTCATTTTCAGAGATTTTAATCTTCACAAGCCACTTCCAACCCCTATGAAAAATTCAGTTGTTTACATAGATAATACTCTGGAACAGACCAACTTGTACTATCAGATTAATTTGCATTTAGATTGTGCCTTTCCAATGGCTCTGAAAGACATTGCAAATACAAATTAGCTTTCACACTAGGACTGTAGAAACCACTATTGCTGTCTTTTGGGGCTGGCAGAATTAGAGATGCTGTGACCTGCTAGCCCTTAATTCCAAGTCAAGATGCCCTGCAACTCAACCAGCAGAAATTCTGCCACTTATAAAACAAGTCATTGTTGTTGATGATTAAAATGAATTGGGTTTGGTTTTTTTTTCAGTATGTTGCTCTGGTGGGCATTTTGTTGAAAAATTGATATCATTTGTGGTGTCAGTAAAGACAAATCTACTGTAACTGACTGTGAGCCTTTCCTGTGCTGATAATTTAGCTTGAAGAGATGATGGTTAAATGATAACATATGGCTTGCATTTTCCACATTGGTATTCAGTTTGCCACCAAACCAGTGTCAAGGCACTGTCTGTAGTATTACTTCAACCTTTTTTGTAGCAATTCTTTTTTAATCTAGTGTGTGCATGACAATACATTCCAATGAGAAACCATCAGTACTGTGGTCTAGTTTTGGAAACTCCATTTGTTAAGCTGTAAAAAGGAGATGCAGAACAAGTTATCTGAAAATTAACAGAGCAGCTGTTTTGGGAGGGATTGATTTTTTGTTTTTAAGTCATACTCCTGCCTTATCTGAAAGTGAAACTATGTAATACTTGGAGAATTAACATATACACAATTCGTAAGAGCATCTGTAACTTTATATTTGGCCTAGGGCAGTTTTGGTGTTTCCCAGTGCCTGCTAAATGTGGCCTAAGCAATTTGAAATGTTGTCAAGCAAATGTGAGAATTGGAAAGACAGGATGGAAAATATGTTTGGAAGTGCATGGTTCTTGTTTGATTTGTTCTCAATCTTTCTCATCCCTCTGTTTCAGTAGCTTCTTCTTGAGACTCCTTTTTCATTGTATCTAAGTATCTTTTATGGAATTCTCGGCATGTTTGTCTGATTGTTCTTGGGACCCTTTTGCTTTTAGTCCCCATAACACTATATATCAAAGAGACATACAATTTTGTCATCTGCTATTTAAAAAGGACTTCAGCAGCTTAACTCTGTCCCTTGATGGGATCATGTAAAATTTAACATTTCTCTGTTCATATTCTCCATCTTCATCAGAAATTGCAGATTTTTCATATCTGTCACTTACTGTCTCTTTTCCAAGCTTAATTAATTTTTTTCTTTGTGGAGAAATTATTCTGCACTTCCTTCTATCCTAATGGGGTTTTTTGTACCTCTTCTATTTTAATGTATCTCCTTTCAGTGACAAGCTCTGTCCTCATCAATCAAGCCACAGACTCATCACAAGTTTATACCACTATAGAGAGAATTGATAGAGATATCTTACATTTCTAATTTCTCTATTATTTTCCTGTAAGTTTGGTAGCCTCTAATAAGTTAATATTCTTAAAAACATACTTTCGTTACATATTCCAAGTTTCTTTTGTAGATCCTTCTTGAATGATAATTAGCCCATCATTCTGCTTGTGTAGTTAACGTTAATATTACTGATATATTTTACTTATCTTTTATGGTGTGTACAACTATCTGGCATCTTATTGATCAGTCATTCAGAAATCTCTGCAGTGCATTTTAATTTATAGGATGCTGAGAAATTTTGTATTATGAATAACCTTTACTAACTCTTTGGTTTCTGCTGCAGATCTGTTTTGGATAGGTTGAGAAGCAGAGAGCAGAGAGCAAATCCTTCTCCTTGAGAGTGGCTGTTTATTTCAGCTTTCCTTTCTCTAAAAAGAAAAAAAAAGGTTACTAATTAGATTCTCTCCAGATTTAATATATTTCTCCTTTTCCATGACAACTTAGCTTCTTTACATTTCTCTTGAAGTGTTGAAGACTTTTTGGGAATAAAAAATAATAAATTAAATGAATCATTTAATTCACATATTTATTGTTGTCTTCAAAGAACTGCAATGCATCTAGGAAGTATGACAGCCCTCTATAAAAACCACTTTCTTCTTCTCTGTTGTGAGGTATTTATGGGTATATCTACTATAATGTTCCAACCAATCAGCCTGACATAGAAACCTAATTAATGGTCTGTAGTATCCTGTATTTCCTTGCTCCTGAGACCTGTTTATAAGTTTTGTCATCTGTGCAGCCTTCCTTTTTTTCTGGCCTGGGAGCCCTTTGAAGCCAATGAAGTGATAAATCACATACTTAGGATTTTGTATATTAGTTTCTCTAGGGCTGCTGGGTGAATGGCATCTGGTCTTAGAGATTTGCTACTGTTTTATTGACCTGCTCTAATCCCCTGCCACTGACACTTCACTTAGAGATTTCAGACTCGCTTCACACATAAAACCTGTCTGAGCTTTTCCCTTATAAACACCAACTCAGATAATTCAATTAGCTTTCCTGATACAGCCTTGAACTTTTCTTTTACACCTCTGTTATTTATTAGTCACACAAACTCTGGCTGTGTTTGCAAGACTTTTGTGATTAAATGGAATGCCTGTAGCAAATTGTACTTCAAAATGTTTTGTGTTTCATTATGTTTTTGCATTTAATATATAAACTTTTGTACTGTTTTTGTTTTCTTCTCTTGGACATGACCTCCATTTCTGAGTACTATCTTTCTACCTTTAAAAGCCTCCTCTAGTCTGCCATTTAACAATGCTAGATTGTTATGGTCTTGTTCAAAGTGTTTTTGAAGAGGTGGTACGTGTTTGCACTGAAACCCTAGTAAAATATTTTCAGATAGTCTCCTAGCTGACTTCAGGTGCATTACCCTTTTAGCAACTCATTTTCCTTTTACTCTTCTACTTTTATACAGTTTCTTAAGTGATAATGGAGTAGGTTTTCCCTCCTCCCTCCCTTATTCCTACAAGGATCTTGAATTTGAATATGTTATAATGACAGCAACCATGGACATCCTTTACAACAAATTTTGAAATGAGTCTGGCAGATTGTTTGGAAATAGGTAAAAAAGTGCTCCTCATTTTGAAAGGTGATTCCAGATTTACTACAGTTCATTCTTCCATCAGTATGACTTCATTGGTCATATCTGGGTGATTTGTATTCTGACCTCACTGATTTTTCTTTCTTCTGTCAAAATTTGAAGGTGATTTGGAAGTGATTTTACCCCAGGTCTGGTTGTCTAATTTCATACATGAAGTTTAAGAGTCTCCATTTACTTTAGACTGCTTTTCATGGTTTCCTCCTTGGATGTCTTTGTCTTTATACTGTACCTTCTTGTGGAGTGCTTTGGCAAAAGGATGCTATAGAAGTCCTGAACTATTGGGAATTGCATACCTTAGGGAAATCTAGTTTACCAGCTGAGGACCTGCAGCTAGCATGGAAAGTGAAGGAATGAGGTATTGGTTAGAAGGAAAGGGGAAAAGTTTAGAATTGTTTTCTAGTAATCCATCGAGGAAGAGGTGAATTCCCAGGACTCAGAGAGCAGAAGAGGTCTGTGAAAATTACCAGAAAAGAAGACACTGGGAATGGTTTGTATTCAAAAGAATTGCTTACATAGCGGTTTGATGTGGTTTTAATCCCATACTCTAAAAGGATAAGGGGCTCAAGGGACTGGTTTGTCTACATGTTTAGGGAGTGAGAAAATCTGGTTGCCTCAGTGGGGGATAGCTGCCATCAGAGGCCACAGCAACCCGAGAAAACCACTAATAACAACCTATTCCTAAAAACACGTTCATTTGTTTGCTTTTTCCTCTAAGATCAAATGGGCAAATTGTTTCTGACTCAATAAAATGTCTTGGATTTTTTTGTTTGATTGCGTGTTTCATCCTTGTGAAGTATCTATTCCCTGAAATGAGATGATCCAAGTGTCAGGTTCTGACGGGCTCTTGAGTTCCTTCTTGACAATTTGACCTTCTGGCTTCCTGACCAGCTACCTAACTGATGATAGGAAACCAAGGAGGTCTAGAGAAGCCAGAGTTCCCATTTCCAGTGGTGAGCACCTTCAGTGTTTTAATGAGGGATTTGCTCCTGCTCCTGCTTCTCCCTGGCCTGTTGTGGTTGATCTTAAGTTTCCCAAGGTAGGCTCCTTAACCTACCTCTGGCAGCTCCAGAAAACTTGGCCAGCTTCAGAAAACTGACAGGGGATTCATTCCCCTTCTCTGTGGGGCTTCAATATTTCATTTTCCTGTTCCATTGTCAAGCCAGGGTTCCAGGAATATTTCTTAATGTCCCATTGAAGAGAAATTTTGGGGTCTGGCACCCCTCATAGGCAGTTCCACTGAGAATTCAAGAGTGAAACATACTGGCTGGCATATTTGAGGTTTGGAAGGCTTCTAGGATGTATGGAGAAATGTTGCAACTGAAGTCAGTGCAGTGCGGGCCTGCAAACGGCGTGTGGCTGCTGCTGCTGTCAAGGATCCTAGTGACAGGACATTGATGCAGCTGGAAATGGGAAGGGGTGAAGGCTCTGTGCTTGTTTCCCACTTTTCATCTGCACTGATAAGCTGGAGATAAAGATCTGCCTGTCACAGGGGAATATGTTATACCTTGCTAAAAAGGAAAAAAAGGAAAGAGAGAGTGAGAGCGTTTTTTTTTCCATGATTTTTTAATCTGCACGAGGAAGTAAAGCCATGTGCCTGGAGCAGCCTCCCTGCTGCCCCAGCACGTACACAAGCTGCAGAATCAGAGCATTCACAATGGGAATGTTTTATTCTGAGGTCCCACAGGGCTTTTCCATGGCTACAAAGCAAATTAATTTGGTTTGAAAAATTGTTATGAGCTTGTAAAGGCATGGGGGTTTCATTAAATTGCCAGAGCAGCTTATAGTGTTATTAGGAGTCAGTGCTAGTATCTGTTCACCACTGTGGATGCAGTAATAATCTTTCCTCTCTTGGCTACCCCTTAGCTAAAGGTGCTGATATAGGAAAAAACATTGATACAAAGAAGAAAAACTTCCTAGAGTATGAAAAAAAAAATATATTTTATGTGTATATTCTCTTTTTCTTTTCTTTGGTAGTCAGGTAAATGTGGTATGAGATTACATACGGAAAAACAACTGTCCTAAACAGGCACATTCAGTTTGGATAAATGTCTTGGTCAGTAAATGCACAACAATTTGCCTATTTGAAGTAACCCCTAAACTTATGAGTAGAAAGTTAGGGGAAGAAACTGATATTTGTTCTTTTAGGCAGTTTACAACATTTCTTTGACAACACTTTGTAGTTGCTCTTACTTCAGTTAAATCAGATGCTTTCTCCATCTGTTGTGAATGTGGGCCTTCCATACATGAAAAAAAAGAAATGAGAAACTATGTATGTGAGTGCATATATATATGTACATATAAATTTGGTGTAAAAAGCCCCAAACATCACTGCCAACTTCTGTAGTTTTAGGAGTGGGCAGAATTCTCGAGGCCACACTTCAGCTATAAATTCTAACTGAGCTTAATTGAACACATCTTGATTTTGTGTTTTATCTCCAAAATCTGTCACTCTTGACAGGAGGTGTAAAAGGACTGAGAAAAATGGTGTTTGCAAAAAGGACAGGCAGGTTGTTTTTTTTTTGTTTGTTTTGGTTTTTTTTTTGTTTTGTTTTGTTTTTTTGTTTTTTGTTTTTTTGTTTTTTTTTTCCTCTCCTTTGATTTTTCCTTTTTATCTTTCTCAATTGTGGAAGTCCATAATATCCAATGATAATGATAAGGTCATAGAAGGGCTCACACTGTGGTAGAATAACACCTCCTACTATTTTGGAAGTTGAGTTATTTCTGTGAGAAATATTAATATATTAAAATCAAGAGGTGTGTGATGGTTTTGCACTGTCTTGTATCTATTTTCCCTTTTATATTAGCTGAGCTCTGAGACATGTAAGAGAAACTTGAAATTAATGTATATTTTAATGGTGCAGTTTGTTCTCATGGGGATATTTTGGGGGGGAGTCAAATACTTTCAGTACTTTTAAGATAAAGCACATACATTTTGAGCAGTGGAGAGTTCATTTTGAAGAGCTTAAAACTGATGGTCAGGCAGGAGCAGCTGCCAGGTGTTAAAGGTAGTTTTAATATTATAACCATAAGACCAACGATTTCCTATTTTAAAAAAACATTTATCAAAATACACTTTTAAAGGAATGCCTGGATCTTTTTGGTGAGGATAGGACTCTGATCTCCCTTCATAAAGGACTATATTTTCTGTTTCAGCACCATGTAAAAAGTAAGTTTTGTATTTTCAGGAAATGTGCTACTTCTGAACATTGGTCTGATATAAACTTTCCTCCTTAATTCTCTTTGGGATAAATTTGTCTTTTAATATAAGCTCTTCAACTCCCAAAATGATGAAGTGACATTATTTCTGTAGGTCATGGACAGCCAGGCCCTTACAGTCAGTAGTTACAAGCACTAGTAGACCCTAAGGTTCACCCTTCTAAACTGGAGTGGTCAGCAATGTGTATATATCTATATCTATATATCTAATTTTTTTAAAGCTCATCAGAAATGTTAGGATAGATGAAAAATAATCAGAAATTATTTTTATAATGTGTTCTACCACTTCCACTCCCCAGTTTTTTTTCCCCTTTAAAATGTTTTTGCTATTGTAAGTTAATAATGAAAAATGTAAATGAAAAATTCCTAGGCAGATATGTAAAATATGAAAACCAAGACATTTTTATTCTGCTATGAATTAAAAGTACACTTTCCTTCTGTGATCATTGTTATTTCACTCATGAAATCAACTATTGGTATGAATGATTGCTATTAAAAATATGAGTTTAATTTTTTGGGTGCACTCCATTTTCCTCTTGTTTTACCCAAAGTGCATGCTCCAAATGAGCTGAAGAAATATTGAACTGCCACTGAGGAGAAAAAAACAGGATTAATATTTGAATCTGTTATTGAAAATGTTAAGTTACTGCAAGTGGTGAGTGATAGTGTGTGGGGTAACATGACTATTGATATTTTTCCCTGGTAAAGCTACCTTCCTGCCCTCCAGTTGTTTTCTGGTTGAGAAGAGGACTAACAAATGTCAAAGAGGAAATCAATCTGCCTGGGTCCGAGAGACAAACACAGTGCCAAAAGAGTGGCAGTGCCCATCTGGACCTAAAGTCCACCTCGCGCTGGTGTCTCTGGCAGTGATGATAAGCAAGGACATTAGGATGGGTAAGAACCGGGCAAATATGCGTAATATTACCTACCCTCTCCCTTTTGAAGCCTTTCTACACCTCTGGAGGTGCCTTCAGTGCTGTTCCTCTGCCTCCAAAAGAGCTGTGTGCAGTCTGAAGGGTGTGAACCAAGGGTTGATACAAGAGCAGTGAAGAGATTTTTGCTTTGTTCTGTCTTCCTTTTCCCATTGTTCCTGACATTTCCATTTGCTTTTATGGACCATCTATCATAACACCGAGGTCTTGCTCCAGAATGCTAAATGTTGTTTCAGAAACTACCACTGCCTATGCAGATCCAGGGCTGTCTTTCCCTATTGTGCATCACTTCACAGTTATACACAATGAATTTCAGCTGCTGTGTTATTGCTCAGCCATTCCATCTTGTTGGACTCCTTTGTAGTTCTCCACAGTCTGCTCACGTTCCTGTTCTTCTGCATAACTTAGTGTCATCAACAGTCTTTACCTCAGGCCTTGTTCCCTTTTCTAACATCTGTGTGTATTAAATAGTTCATTTCTCAGTGCCAGTAAAACTGAACTGGTGACCTCCCTCTGTTGTGAGAAGTGACCACTTACTTATACTCCATTTCCCATCTTTTAATTGATTTATTCTCGCAAGAACTCTCCTTATCCTGCAGTCACTTTGCTTCCCCTGTCATCCCAAGCTAAAAGACTGTAAAAAGCTTGGTCTGTGGTTTCCTTTCTGTGGACCTACATGTTACCTCCAAAGTGTCCATCTGTCACCAGAGTCACAGATGCCCAGGCAAATCATCACTGCACGCTCTTTCCCCAGGCTTCCTCAGACCCTGCCCAGGTTTCCGCTGAAATCCACCACCTTTCTTCTTGTAAGACAGGCTCCCCCATGGTCCCATCCAAGGTCATGCACCCTGTTGTTTATTTGCCTGATGATTGAATCTTCCACCGATACAGCCTGCTTCTTCCTATCTGGTCTTTGATCTTCCCTTCACTTTAACTTCCTTTGAAAAAAATCTGTCCTTGGACTTACAAATGAAGCTTCCAGGAATTTTCTGTTTGGTGAAGCTTTGTTTTGAATTGGGAGAGGAAGGCCTCTTCTGTCACTTCCTCTGGAGACCTTTCCTAAGAGCCAGGTGCTGCTCCTGAGCACGCATCAAGCTCTCCCTGTGAGGCCTGGCAGCACACAAACCAAGATATGCTGTTTTGCAGGCACATGTTGGTGAGAGGGATTAAGATCTGTGGGGAATATTTTTATAAAACCACAAGATGAAAGGATAAACTAATCTCCAGGACTGGGTATTTTGTGCTTCCACATAGTTCTTTTGGACTCATTTTCATTGTCTAGAAGGAAAATTTTCCCATATTTTGTACAGGAGGCCCTTACAGGTTGTGGTATTCTGTTTGTACCATAGCCTGTCAGATTGCACCTTGCCTTAGCAGTGCTTCCAGGCTATATATGCCAATATGCAAGGCCTTTGAAACACAAAGGACTGTGATATATTCTGTCATTTCAGAAGACTAGCTTCCAGGTATAAAAAAAATGAACTAGAGGGTTGGATCTTTGCTCAGAATGAGTTGGGAACTCCAGCTAGAGAACTGGATCTTTACTTTTCTTCTCTATTTGCACTAAATTTCCAAAGAGAATGTGATGGCATTCTTCATTGGGTCTGGCAGAAATACATGGTGCAAACAGCGCTTGATGAGCATCAGACAACTTATATAGGCCTTTTTGAGCAGCGAAAAACAACTGAATTATTAAAACAGTACCTAGAAAAGTTTAATTCTTTTTTCTAGAGGAAACCCATCACTTCTATGTTTGTGTGCCAGACTGCTACGTATTTCTGAGCACATATATAAAAGCCTCGTCAATGCCAGCAAATAGCTGGTATCTCTGCACTACCTGGTCTGATATGCAGCAGTGGTGATTTACAGCTTAGTTTAGGTCTCTGGTGACATCTTTCTATGAAATGGATACTACAAGTCAAGTAAGAAAATTTAAGAAATGTGATTATATGATGATTAAGTTATTTAGTAGGTGAGCGTTCAATGTTCAGCAAAATATCTTTGAAATGTTAAATCTATCAGTGCTCCTGGATGTCCCTGGGGGGAGCTGGGGAAAAAAAAAAGGGCAGTCAGGGAGTTTGAAATGAAGCACTCATGCATACTTTGTTGTCAGCAATGATGCTGGGAGGGTTAAAAATCTGTGATGGAGTTCAGCCATTGTTGGTAACAGGAAGCAACTGTACTTCTTATGAAGGTTGAAATAAAATCTAAACCATACCCAGATGCAGCTCTGAGCACTGAGAGGATGGTCTCCAAGAACTTTTCCCTAGTGTGCTGATGAGTGGCTGTGACTTTCAAACCCCTTCATGGCTTGGGGAGTGACTATCATTAGCTGCCTACTCTTTTTGGAGCACACTGTAAGCTTTTGGAGATCTGTGATCCTGCTGCATGTCTAATTTAGAGTTTTAGCACATATACTTTTTTTTTTTTTTTCTCATTTTTTCTTCTGCTTTTATTTCTTTCTGTTGTTTCTTTTGGGGCTGGCTTTGAAATACAACCTCTGTGTGCAGGGTCTGGTTGAAGACCTGAACCTACTCAGCTGTAGGCTATACATGTGGGAAGAAGCAGGGAAGGGCTTGAGATATTTCCCTTCTAAGAAAAGAGGAAAAACAAAGCAAGGCAAAACAAAGAGCAAAGGGAAGAAGCTGCTGGCTGGGTGCCACCCTGAATGGCCTCGTTGTTCTCCAGCTCTCTGGACCTAATTAGGCGACTCCATTTCTAGAGGCGATGGCGAAGTCTAATGGCAGCAAACAGAAGATCACTAACACATGGGGCAGGCCTCTGATGTGGCTTTCTAGAATGAGAGATTGCAGTTGCTGGAGGAGGACAGAAAGGATGAGGAGTACAGGGAGTGGAGGCAAGGAGGTCCCTCTGCAGAGACAAAAGTGGCAGACACAGGGAGGAGTTTTGTTTCTTCTCAGGAATGCTGGGAAGAATCGGAGAGAGTTTAATTTCAAAGTCCAACAATGCAGCTATGGCATTTGTTTCCAATTCAACAGGAATGAGCGTATGGTTTGAACAATTCTTTCGAGGTTCCTGGCAGGGGGAATATAACTCATCTCAGCTGGCTGTTTTAGGAGATCAAATGACACAAAGATTTTCACTCAAAGCCTAGGATATCCTTCTGGCAGCCAGAGATCATGCACATCTTCACAGATTCACCATTAGCTCTAATGGGGACCAAGAGCTGCGTGCTGTGTAGAAAACTGCTTGCTTACAAAACAATCTTATTACTGCCAGATGTTGGCTCCCTGCCCACTTTTACATAATTCAGGCTTTTCTTTGCTCAAGATGTTACAATTTAAAGGTGCTTTAGAAGTTTTATTTTAAAAGGCTTGATAATACCATTTTCCTTATTCTTTTTTTCCCCTTGCTCAGAGTGGCTCTTCTGCCAGCACACGCTGCAATCTGGTGTGTGTGGTATACATTAACATGCACAACCAGGAATAGCAGAACTCCTTCTTAGCTCTACCTCTGGGTTGATTCAAACAAGAATAAAAATATCCGTAAGGCCGTGCTGTCTGCATCCTGATGACTCACACACACCAAATACAGTGTGTCTCTTTGTATCTTTGTTTCAGACGCTGTCCCACATAGCAAGTATAGTGTTTTTTTGTTTTTTTTCCTAATAAATTTGAAACTTTAGGTAATGCATTATTCTAAATGTCCAAATACTGATAACAGAGTCTTAAGCCAAGAAAGTGATACACCCCTGTAAGCAAACTTCTCCATGTAGACACTAGGACTTTGACTTCATCCTTCATCTACAAATCAAATAACTGTCAAAGAAGTGTCATAATGAGCCTGTGACATAATCCCTATTGAATCTGGAGTGGGTTACCCAAAGTACCAATGAGCAAGAATTATTTTTACAAGATTATCCTGGTAGGTTGCCAGCAGAATTGGAAACAGGGAGCTTCAGTTCTGCCTCTGAGCTTTTTGCTCTACTTGCTTCAAATCAGACAGAAGTTGCCTGGCTTGCCCAATTTAGTATGACCACCTAAAATGTGTGGATGTGTGGATCTAGGTGAGGCTGGTTATCAAGGCTCCCTTTATTGCCAGTGAAGAGAGAACAACTTTGAAAGCCAATTCATTCCAGTCAAAGGGAGGCAGGCCAAGTGGGACAACCCTCTCCAGAGGTCTCTGTACAGTGTGATGCTTGACACAGTTTGTGCTGAGCTAATGACTTCAACTGTCCATTTACCTGGGGAACAGACCATTGTAAATTTCTTTTATTTTACAGTATTCTTGTATTTCCTACTCTATAGCCAGGAAATTCAACAGTGCTAAGAAAATTCTAGTGACTTAAAGGAAATCATGCAAAAAACAACACCATATTTGTGGGATTCTCCTGTAGTTCTATACCAACACCAGGATAATGCAGGTTTGAAAAGGATGACTATAACCCTTTTATTTCACTCTGTCTTTGGAGAAACAGTATTGTCAATTGCAGGATAATCCTATCCTGCAGTGCAGTCATGTGAGATGATGAAATAGTCTCCCCCCACTACCATTCATATTTATAGTTTTGAATGAACCATTCTCACTCGGAAATCAGTTCCAGTGTGTTTTTACCATGCAAGTTAACAATTTTCTAGTGACATCTAAACCACTTAAAGTCCCGCCCCCCAGACCAAACATATCCCTTCTCATGCACAGACTAAACACCATTGTTAGCAAGAGAATAAAGAAATTATGACAATAGTTGTAGGGAAATATAAGCAATGATAATTTATTGCCTTTTAGGTCCTGAGAGCTATTTTATGTTTTATCTCTTCAGTGTGTTTTATTTTCCTTCGATTTTACTCAATGCAGAGGACTTATTTCACAAAACACTGGCCTGAAAACATCATAATAATTAGAACATAATGAGTGATATGAGTGTCTCGAAAAAGCAGAATAAGCCTTTCTTCCTCTCCATTTAGCCATTTAGAGGACAAGTAGTTGAGATGGATAGCTTTTTTTTTCTTTTTTTTTTTTTTTTTTTTTTTTTTTTTTTTTTTTTTTTTTTTTTTTTTTTTTTTCCCCTTATGGCAGTGGGCTAAGAGAATCTGTTTACCCCAAATGGGATGTTTTTTTCCATGCTGCCCTGTTGCTGTGCCCATTATGAGAGTCTCTGAAGGCCACTTTGTGGTTAACTGGGAGGAGTACACAGTTAATTCTTTTTCCTGTATATGGAAGTATAATTTTTATCTCTCTTGGAGTCTCACCTGTAACATAAGAGTATAAAATGTTTCTCCCGTTTCTGAGTTTTAATTCCTTGCCTAATATTAATTACATGCTGTGCTGAGACTTGTATGATCAGACGTTGCCCATTTTTTGCTGGCTGGGGTAAAGACTCACTGTGTTATGTTTCCTGGAGGAGCTAGCTGGTAACAAGGTTCAGTTGAAATTAGTAATTTTTGTCTTCTTAGATACATCACTATTTGGAAATCCATTTTGGTCTGACTTAAATGAAAACACATTGCTTTATGATTCCATATAAAACAAATTGCTTCAGGAAATTAGGATGTATAAGTAAGCAAGCATTTGTTTTAAAATGCAGGCATTTCAATACAGATTAAACAGTGTATTTTTGAGATTTTCTTTTGATATTTTTTCCCATTATAAAAGGAATATTTTTCTGCGATGGCATGACATAGCATACAAATAACATAAAAAATCCTCCCGAACCAAAATTCCCTTAAAATCAGAATTTTTTCTGAAGTAAAATAGTCATGATATTTCTCTTTTAAAAGTGTTTTCACTGGAATAAATGCATTTTTCAAAATGTCTAAAAAAAGCAAGAACTTTGAAAACCTTTGGGTGATTGCAGCTGGCAAGAGTTTGCTTCCAGGGACAGACACTGCTTAGAAACAGAAGAAACACAGAGTTGTCAACCAACTACTTCTGCTACTGAAGAACTATTGAATGAAATGCTTTGTAGGTTTTTTTTTCCTTTCCATAAACCTTGTTGGTTTTCAACAGAGAAGTAAAGACATGTTGCAGCAGGCACACATTTGGCTGTTGCGCTGAAAACATGAAAACAAGCAGGTTGAAATCTGCCAGTCTCTTTTTTCCTCTGGGCTCTCTGTTTCCCAAATCCAGCTGCACAAATTGTCTGTGGGGTGTGCATGTGCCCACATGCACATGGAGGGAATGGTATCTCTGTCACGTTATCTGGAGCATGCATTTCCCACCAGGTAGTGCTGACAGGAGAATCTCAGCCATGCTGGTAAATCCATATGTACATACATTACTGAGGAAAGGGAAACAGCATATCATTGGAGATGGCCTGGGGAATATCTAGCTTGGAGCTTCAAGAATGCCGCTTTTAGCCCACGATATTAAGATTCAGTCCATGCATTGCTGCAGGAGGACACACGCACAGTGTTCTCACATAAGTGATGGGCATTGGTTATTCTCTGATGGAGAAGTTCTGCAGAAAAAAACAGCCATTATTTTCTTAATATTTGGGTTGTTTTTTCCATTCACTTTTGAGACCATTTAATAGGTCATGACATTGCTTTCTGAAAGGTGAGTAGTGCATTGAAGAAAGAGAGAAGGGAAAATAATTCCATGTTTTAATATTGAGCATCTATTTGATCCTTTAGTTTTCGTGCACTGCCAGTCATAACATGGATGTAAATAATGGTTAGCAAGTTCTAGTGTAAGATTGTACAAGAACTGTTGGGATAATTTGGTGAAATGATCTCTAGAAAGGCACTTTGATCATACAGGAAAGCAATCAGTTAAAATTGCATAAGCTTGCTTTATTTTATCCTTACAGCAAAAGACTATGAAGAAACACAAGCCTCTATTCAAAGGATCATTTTAGGTAACATTTCTGAAAAAGCCTTTAAGATTTCCAAATCATTAGTTTTCCACAATGATCTGTGCTTTCCTGGTACTGGAGCCTAGGGTCAGTATCTTGTGAGTCAGGCAAATGTTGAGTCATTTTCCAACATCCCATCCTACCTACCTACTTGATCTTACCCCAAATCACAACTGAGCTGGAAAAAAAATAAAATCACACAATTTGTTGAGGAGAAAGTCTTAACTAGGTTTCACATGCTGAAGTCTACTAGTTAGAGGGGTTTCCTGAAGACGTGAATGATGTTACCATGAGCAATTTTTAGTTTTTGGTTTTTAGTTTTGCCCTACATTACAGGGCAAAAACTTTTCAAGCTCTGTCAGCAGCGTCTTTTTACAAGAAAGAAGTGGATTTTTTTCCTTTGGGGCCCTTGAGTAGCAAATTGCCTGTGTGACATGCAAATAGTGAGATGGGTTGGAAAGCAGAGCGTGTAATTACACTGGGCTTGGCTGGGCCAACTCCTTTCAAATTGGGAAACTGTGGCTGGGCACTGGATCATTGGATAACACAGGTGCTCTGAGCACTCTTCATAGATTTCTGTTTCTTTACTCTTTGCAGGTTAAGAAAGGAGTAAAAGCCCCTCAGTTGACAGGTAAAATGAGCAATGGTGAATCTTAGTGGTGCTAAATCTCCCACGCCTTATATTTTTATGTGGTCTTTTGAGATGGCAATGTCTTTTTACAGTTCTCTCCTGAAACAGAGAGATCTCCTGTGAATCTTGGAAGAAAGGATGGGGGCCTTGGTGCAGGGTATAAAGAACTATCATAGCTTCAGGTATGACAAATGAGAAATTGGTAATGGAATTGGTCTGCTCAAAAGCAAACATTTACCTTTTGGGCACCTACAGCAGACACTAGTCATCCAGGCACCAGCCACCCATGGAAACAACCACTCTCTACAGCCCACATTTTTCTGGATGGCCCCCAGGACACCCCCTTAGGTTGAAATGACTCACAAGACAGCTGCCTACACAGGGACTGAAAAATCCCACCCTTTCCTCTGCTGACTCCAACACATATTCCAAACACACATAGAAATCATGCATGCCGACCCTCTCTTGGCAGTGTGCAAGCTCTCCCTTGCAGAGATGCTTGCAAAGAGGAACTGGGGACAGTGGTTTGTTCTCCAGCCACTTGGTGGTGTATGTCCCTCTCACTCTTCCATAGTCTAACGCCTTGGGGAGAAAACATATCAGACAATGAAGGCAGCTAAATGTGAGAGGGAAGAAAGGTTGGTTGACTGAGACTGACATACTTTGTCCACCAAAATACACTTTAGCTGCTGGTGCTGTTCAGAGCCAATCCACTTCGGAGCAAATCTGAGGCACCCTGCCAGGGCTATTTGCCCCATTCATGATCCAACATAATCAGGCTTTCCAAAGAATTTGTCTACCCCACTGGAAAACATAAGAATATATACCAGAAAGTATCAGCACCTATGTGTGGGGTCCCAAAGTAATAACGAATCACGCTGGTCCAGATTGTGTTACCCTGAATCTGGTAACTGCAGTGGGAATATATTCAGTTTCTTGGGATAAGATTGGACTGGGTTTTTTATTAAAAGTAGTGATGCAGTTGCTCATTCCTTCTGTTTTTATACTAAGCAGTAAATTTTGAGTGAACAGATGCATGTGTGTGAGAGATGTTATTCTGTCCAACAATTAAGAGGAGACATCAGGCAGATATATAGACAACCCCCTCAATTTGTTGTCTTCACTATCAGAACCAGTCTCTGATGTTGGTAATTGATATAACAAACAGACTGAAGCTGAGACAGAAGAGAACAACAACAGAAAAATCACAACTCCAGGCTCTTTTTCAACGACACCTAGACTAACGACTAATGACACTAAACTTGTGCTCTCTTACTCTCAGTGGGATTTGGCTTTTAAAGAGGTATTGCACTTGAACTGAAATGATACGAAAAAGAGGAGCTTTCAAATTTAAGATCTGCAGGAATTTTCTTAATCACATAGTAAGGTGTTCTCCCTCAGAGAAGAAGTAAGTAAAAGGTTGCACCAAGACCAATAATTTTAGTCTGACCTTTCCTTCACTTTCCCAGGATACTTTCAGTTGTCTGTGACTTTTTGGGTGATGTGCCCAGACCTCATCCTGACAAGGAGTCAGGATTCAGCAAGGGTTCACACTAGGATCTGAGAGTGTGAAGTACTCTTGGATCCCACAGTCTAGACATAGCTCCAGGGAAGATTTCCTTTCCACTTGTTTTTGGGTTGGTTTGTTTGATTTTTTTGTTTGCTCCCCTTCTCCTTTTTTGTATATTTTGAACTCCGAATTGAATTACTGCAAGTTATATGAGCACTGGTGCTTGATTTAAGTGACCAGTTTGGGACAATGTGGTGTCTTGATCTCACAGTGATCAGTGAAGGAGAATACACTTAGAAACCACCCTCGTTTCACTCTAATTGTAGGCAAGTGTAATTTTGCCCTTAGATTCAGGTCAAACCATGAGGTCTGGAGGTGTCTCTCTCATAGCTGTGCCAGGTAGGAGTTTGCATGCATTCAAGGATCCATTCTTTTTGAAACCAACACCTTCTCATTCATCTTATTGCACTAGTATTATAATAGGAGCTCCTGTGATTTGTTAATGCACAAGTTGCTAAAACACTGGCAGCTCTTTTTCCCAGTGCATGTTTAGTGTGGGCAGACAAAACCAAGCCATGGCAAGCAGCAAAACTGAGGAGGATCCTTCATTACCATTATATTTTCTTACCACTATCTGAAGAACAATACAGAACATGTTGCTTTTACATGATGAAGAGAAAACAGTGTAAGAACTCGACAGCTGTAGTTTAGAAATAGCCCTTTAAAAACAAAACAAGAGCAACCCGACAACATGATTTTTGCTAGGTACTGTACACAACCCTCTGATCAACTTTATGCCTTGTGAGTTATGCATGGTAAAAATATCTAGATGTGTTTTCCTCATTCGTGTTCCCAGACAGCTGGAGGCTAGATAATAATATGGCTTTAAATACAATAGTAACTCCCAGCAGTGCCAACATTAATTTTTCTTCCTTACAGCACATGGCTTTGAGTGCTTAAATGTTTAAGAACATTTATCTTTTGGATGGAATAAAAAGTGATCCTTTTTAAGTAGCACTGACTGTCGTGTTCTCCAAACAGAATAAACAGCCAAGATCTTCTAGCACAGGAGGCTGAGAGTAAATTTGACCTTTGGTGTAATAATATTAACAAGTAAAAGCTTATTCTGTTGTTATGTATAATAGACGGTGGCATCTTAATACATGGATAGCAAAGTGTGACAAAATAATTTAAACCTCCCATTGATACAGATGTATGGATAGAGCTGATGATAGAGCACTTAGATCTAGGGTAGGGTTCCTTCTTAAAATTTCATCTTCTAACTTTTACTTATTCTTCTTTTTGAATCTCTCACATGTTTACACTGTGTGAGCAAGGGCAAATTTATCTGTTATGTGTGCAGTGGCTGAGGAGAATCAGCCAGTGTCATTGCAGAATGCTTTGCAAAGCATCTCACAGCTACATCAAAGCATATTTAGCAGTCTGAAAAATCAATACCTTTAAAAAAATGCATTGGAAAACCTTCACCTCCCTCAAGGATTTTTATTCTATCAGAAAGGCAATAAGGTTATGTAATAACCTCTTAGACTTTTACTGATACCAGGAAAACTGAAACAGATATCAATGCTGTGTTCTTTGAGGAGAAAAAGATGACTTGAGCATAAATATTTTTCACTTAGATTTCAAATCCTAGATAAAAGCAGAAACTTCCAGAACTGCAGGGTGTTTTGACAACAGAAGGTGTTTCTTCTAATTAAGGCTGCCCTATGCAAGGCAATTTTTCAGTTTTCTCAGTTTGAAATATGTAAAGCATAAGTCAGCACTGGGAAAATAATAACTAAATTTTATTACAAAATTTTGGGCTTGGATAACAGTATTTCCTGTCTGCTACTGAGGAGAGGAGCCAGAATTGGGGAAAGCAATTGGAGGACTGCTTTGCACAAGGGTCTGCTTCCCCAGTAACTTGACCCATGCCCAGCTGAAGAGTGGAAGGGATCACAAACCAAAACAGTGAAAGAAAGAGGGATCTTCACAATGGTAACCATTATGGAACAGTTTGTGCTTCCTCAGAGATCAGTCTGGGGTACTGCAGCAACACATGGCCAGGTGGATGTAAGGTTTTCTTCCATATGGCCTGTCCTAGTTTCCCTCCTAGGAAACTTGGGCATGGGTAGGAACTGCTTTGTCCTGGCTGATTCCCAGCCAGATTAGCTGGGGACTAGTACGTAGGGTTCACCCTAAAAGAGAAATCATGGTTTGATCAAAAGACCAACCAGAAATGCCTCTTCCAGCCTGGCTTTGGAGGGAGCATCAATGTGGACTTGGGGTGTGTACTGGGGAAAGTGCTCTGATGGTGAAGGCTCAGAGCTAATGTTACCTTGATCACTTCCCAAATCCATGGTTATGCCATTGCTATGCAGGCTCCTTTGCAGGAAACGTGCCTTTGTGTTTATTGAGAGGCACTTGAGGTTTTTATGGTATAAAGGGAATTACTCCTCTGGCTTCTCAGCCTTTGGAGCTACCAGTCAGTCTTGCACTTGGAAGGACACACTCGCTTGAAGATTGTGAAAAATATCCTTTGACCTAGAGAGACCTTCATTCCTTGTGCCCACAGCTTTTATTATACCTTCAGCAGTTGGTACAAGAGTCTGAGGTACAGCATCATGAGGTGCAAGTGACGGGCTTTGTGAGTGGGCATTAGAAATGCTGTGTTTGTTATTTATAAGTTAATGGCACTGTTTTCATAAATGATGTATGGATGACTGGTTGCTTAGCAGAAACATGGCCCAGAAGCCAGACCTATAAATAAGACAAAGATACAAAGAGTAGTTCTATTTCTGTGGATAAAGCTGTGTGGTTTTCAGCGAACTCAGTTGAAAGTACCTCTATGTGGAGTATTTTTCTGTATTTTGTTGGAGATTAAAACTCCCTGGTGGTCTGTTTTTTTTCAGTATAATACAAACATGCATTGTGTGGTCTACACATAAGCCCAAAATTACCTGAATATAAATCAAAACCTATTTTTTTTTTGGCTTTTGCATGCAACTAGTACTCTCCTGTCAGTTACCTGAGTCAATATTTTTCAGTTTAATTTTGTATGTTAAAATTTTATATCATGCAATGTAGCCTTTGTTTCCGAAAAAAGCCTGAGTCAAAAGTCTTAGTGATGTGAAGGAATAGACAAGAAAAAGCTCAATGGAAACAAATTATTTCACAAATTTATTTTCTGCTTTCATTTATGATTTCTACAAGTAGGTTCACTGGCAGATTTATAGAAAATCTGCCTTAAAAGCTGTCCTGTTCATGCCCTTGTAATGCTTTTCAGAAGCACTTCAGTATGAGTCAACCAACAAATATACAAATATTTTTTCTCTCTCTCTTTCAGGTACTTTCTTAGAAGCAACTTTCAGACCAAAATATTTTTTTGAAAATACATAAGATATTCATCTGAATCACTTGAGACAACTCTAAGATGCTCATATAATATGAGTCTCATTATATGAGACTATAATATGTCTTTGTGGTATAAACTTTGATAACTGTCTCTCAATATTCTCAGTAATGTGACATGAGGCTAGCAATTAACTGACCATTGCCTTCTTGAATTTTGGTATACTGGTATTTCCATTACTGGATGCATTTATTCAACTAGCATTATCAATGATAAATGAATAATATGATAAAGAATGATATGAATGATAAAGATGTGTTATTATGGTCAGGATTCAGAAGCTTGCAGCCATTGCTTAGAATAGTCATCCCAAATTTGTAAAGGACTTTTTCTGGTGGTTGTTTGTTTGTTTGTTTGTTTGTTTAGCAGGTTTAAATCTAGATCTTATTTATAACACAACAAGTTTTTTCCTTGATGAAAGAAAATGTGGGCAATTGTTAGTTCTAGGTGTGTATGCAGAGAGAAAAATTTGTGTATGAGAAAAGGATAAAAGAGATTTGTATGTGAGAGAAGAGTTAAAAGGTCAACCATTGGCTTTATTTATAATAACAGATAAGATTTCACCCATGCATTGCAAGGAAATAAGACATACTTGGAGTCTGTGTCTCTGTGTGTATAAGACATTCCTTTCCTTCTCTCTATTCCTCCCTGGCTCCATTGGCAAATTTCAAAACAAGTCGAACACTTTCAATTCCATATGTTTGGATGACTGTCTTAGGAGATCCTGCTGGGATTGTCTCTGAGGAAAGAGGCCTATTGGACTATTTACCAAAAAAAAGAAGCTTGGCAGGATGGGATACACAGGGAAGTAGTTATATTTCAATGAATATGTGGGAGACCTGGTCAGAGCAGAGAGGCTCATAGTTTCCTCCCACTGTGACCACAGTCCTCTGAAGTGTCCATACACAAGGAAAAGGAGAGCTTCAATTCTTTGTATCAAGGAACTCATCCCAAATATACATATGATTTTTGTTGGAAGTGGTTGTTCTGTAAGGGAATAATTGGTTTTTTACAGACTAAAAGTACTTTTTGAGGTAAGTATTTCTCATCAGAACTGAACCCCCAAATCACTGAGGACCATATCTCCAGGTGGCACCCGTTGTTTTTTGCAGTTAATTATTCAGTTCTTTCTGTCTCTTCTTCTTAGGGCCCCAGGTGGGTAAATTGGACTTGCCAATGGCGCCAAAACCTATTTACATATTCACTTATTTTTTTAAGAACACACCTTCATTTGTCTGATTTTTTTGTTTGACTAAAGTGGAAGCAGCACATCAGACTCGTATTGCTCTTTTGCTGCCATTTTTGGACTGTGGCTGAGCATAGCTGAGGTGACTTCACAGCTACAGCCTCTTCCAACGGGAAGGTTTCGGAGAGACCGAAATGCAGAATTCTGCACCGAAGTGCAGAATAGGCAAATACCAGTTTAAACCTTGCCAGCCATTAACTGGTGACCAGAGGGGCTGAAAGACCCTAAAGGCTTTTGGAACCATATTGTAAGTTAAAAAATGACTTTGCAATGAAAATGAAGAGAATATTCCAGTACTTGCACATTTCTGGAAGAATTCAGTTCAGATGCAGAAGAAAAACAATTCTGCCCGCTCTGAACTTCCTGAAGAAACTTCTGCTTCTTAGGTTCCTGTGAACTTTCATCACAAGGAGTCACAACAAACTCAGCATAAAAAGATTTAAATATTCCTCCATCATGGCTGAGACACCACATCCAAGGGGAAAAATACACCTCTTGGCTATTTCTTCTAGACTAGTAAGACCTTGCTTCTCCTTTTTAGACCACTGAGTGTATCTTTAGAGTTAATACCTGTTAATGGATATGGAGCATTAGCATAATTTTTAATAAGGTATCAGACCATCACAATGGCAGAAAATCTGCCTTGGAGACCCTTGTCTGGGACAACATATCTCTGGATTCTTCCAAGTGAATCCTCTGGGGGCGAAAAGGCAAAGCATTTTTGTTTTATTCTTTATGAAGAAAGCCCTTGGAAGATTGAATTTATTATTTCAGGACTAGTTCCGGCTTGTGAACACTTCTTACCATTTTTCCCCTGAATTCATATGAGCTAAGCCTAAGCCCATTTAGCTCTAAGGCTAGAATTTTTATTTTATACTTTTTATTGAGGACCTTACAGTAGATGTGATGTATCTGACTGAATTAATAATTTTCAAATTTACAGAAGTCTGTTTTGAAAGACCAGGGAAGAAGTATGTGCAAACTGGTATGGTTGCTTGATTGTAAGTTAGCTTGTTGCAACCACCAGAAGAAACTTATGCTGCTAGGGTCTCACCCATGTTGGTTCAGCATGCATTTGACACTGTGAAAGAACCAGGATTGTGAGCCTGAATCATTATTGTGACAATAGGGTCATAACTTTCCTTTATTGAATTGAATTATCAATTTCCTCATTGATATTCAGGACATTTTAGTAGCTTGGCCATTTCTTCCTTGCTCACAACTCAATATAAAAGTGATAAAACAACAGGTTGAACTTAAAGCATTGCAAATAAAAGTCTGAGCATAAATTTGGAGGCAGGGAACAAGAGGGATATGACAGAAAAGGGTCTAAAAAGAAAAGCCTCAGTCTGATGTGATCCATCAATATGCTCAAACACCTCTGGGGTTTTGTGAGGAGTTGGTTGATTGGATTCTTTTTTGTTAAAAGATTCAGGAAATAATATTCCTCCATGCAGTTTTATTCATGAGCAGCTCCTCATTTGGTATCTGATTTTCAAATTATGCTGGGCAGATTTCCTAAACTCACAGGTTGCGTGGAACTTCCTGGTAGGAGGGGAGTAACTCACACAGATGAGTTTTTAAGTGGGAATGCTCATGTCAGTAAATGAGATTACTCCTTGAAATACCCTTTATTCAAAAAATGGTGCTGACTCCAAACTTTTCCTTTGGACTATTTCCCAAAATTTAAAAAATGTATGTCCAGAAATGTAAATGCAACACTTGTTTAGACGGGTGTTTTCAGAAAAGATTTACAATAGTCCCTCTCTGCTGCTTGTGGTGGTCTAATGTTTCACCTTGACAGTGTTGTTTTGGGAAGAAAATAAAACCAAGGCCCTTCATAAAGTTTTGGTTTCCCTTGTAAATTAACCTGGTGCTTACCCATGGGCAGAGGATTCAGTTCTGGTACTTCTCAGATGACTTAAGACAAAACTTACAGTAAATGACCCAGAAATTTTTCTCTGTGGTGTGACTATCCTGAACTGAGGATTACTGTGGACACAGCATTGTTGAGACTCTGACGTGTCCCCTGCACAGCAATCCCAAAATATCAGCCCTCTGTAAACATTTCAGTATAGACAGTCACATGAGGGCATCATCTGTTTTGATATAAGAAATTAAAACCTACCCTTTTACAACAAGATATTAGCCACAAACTCTGTGAACTACAGGAAGATTCTTGATGTAGGTTAAGGCTACTATTTTGGGCAGAAATTTCAAAATATTGAAGTTATGTCTGTAAAAGAGACAGAAGATGAAAAAGTAAAGAATCACATCCCTGAAGCATTGATATTTGTGCAATTGGATGGGTGGTACTGAAAGGGTTGAAGAGAAGCACTGAGCTTAGCTGCTTGCTTTTACTATTTTGCATGAAAACAGTAAAGTAGAAAGATAATGGAAAACTCTGCCAACTGTGCATTTACAAAATACTTGCAGTTAGTATTGTGTCTGCCATTCCTTGATTCTGAAAAATCCTCTTTCCAAATTTGTTTATACCTTAATACCTTAAAATAAGAAATACTAGTCAATTCAAGTATCTGACAGATAGCACGGATTCCTATTGTTATTAAAAGTTACCCAGCTGGAATAACAATGCCCTACTGCCTGCCAAATCAACACCATCACAGCTCAGAGAGATAAAATTGTAACTGAATACTCTCACATGCACAATGAAACTGTCCTGAAATGCTCCCTGCTCACAGCAAGTCGGGTAAAACTTACTTCAGTCTTAGTAGTCAATGTTAAATTTTCTGCTTCCAAGGTAGTTTTTTCACTTCTTATGTCTTCCCCTTGGAATTTTGTCTAATGCATTTCTCTCTTTGGGTACATCCCATAAATTTACAAAAATCCTTAATAAGAAATTCATGCTACCAAGAGATTTGATTTGACATTAGGGCAACCAGCTCTCAAACACTAACCCATGTCATTTTGATTTATGCATCCCATGGGCTGTAATCAACCTGTTGCACATGGTAGCACTGGAATGCTGCCCCTTTTTAGAAGTAATAACTTCACCCATGGAAAGTCATTAGGTCTATGGCAGCTCAGAGGTAGAAATGGGGAGGACAAAGCTCACTGGAAAGGTACCTACCGAAAAGGTCTCCACTTTTTCTTTCCCTTGAAAATGCTTTTGAAAGCCCATAAAATTGTGTGGCGTGTGCCAAATGACCTGTGAAATAACCATCCACAGCTGTGGCTGTAAGAAAAATTACGTACCACTGCTGGCACTCATATTGATCTGATAAAACCTTTTTAATGTGAGATCATCAGGCTTTTGAAAAGATGAACCCATGCATCAGGAAAGAGCATGACACAAATTTCAGAGGAACAAAGGACCAGTCCCACCAACAGCAGCAGCTATTGAAAATAAGGAATATAGAATAGATTTCTTGGAATGCATCTGAAATTGCAGATGATCTGCTTTGGAGATTAGTTTGGCACAGCAACAGAGAGTCACATGCACAATACAGAAATTCTCTTGCTGCAAGAAACTCTGTATAGCAAATCTGTTCCAACTTACTCTGTGGAGGGGACCAAATTACCATTTAAATTCTGAGCTAGTAGATCCTAATGTGTTTTTAGGACTCATTTATACCCCTTTTATAGCAGAAGCTCAAGATGTAAATTGAAGGTTTACAGCAAGGCTGAACTGTGAAGGCTGTTTACTTACTGACCTGTATTGTACCTCTTCATGTTTGTTCATCGTGCCAGAACTGTGGGAGACTGTATCCCTTGAGAGGAGAGATGATATTTTTGATGTTTTTCTCCTTTTTTCTTTCTCTGTGTTTTTCCATTGTCTTTTTGATCTCCTTTTGTGCAGCTTTCCCAATCAGCAGTAACGTGCACCAGGCTCCATGGCTGTTACTTTGATGAAACCAATGCCATCATCTGACACCAATCAGCTACATCAATGATAAAGGTGAATGTTTGACGTCTCGTTGTCTGAGGTTCATGTTACTAGCTTGAGGGCATGAGCAGAAAAATGGACGAATTTTAGTTGATCTGCTGGCCTCAGCTTATTTTTTGTTTGCCTCAGGAAAGTTACCTTCGTGGACAACTTTTTTTTTAAACTCTTCTAAAGCATGGGCTGTTAGATTCTGCATTGCATTAAATGTGCCTAGCGTGTCACACACAAGCACAGCACATGGTTCTACTTATTAACCTTATTAATAGAGGAGAGTTAAATACAAACCTTGTGTACAACACCCACGCAGATGGCCACCCTCAGACGAATCCCCTGCCAGGCTGTTACCAAGTATCTCTCAAATGTTTGTCCTAGCACCGCATGGCTGGGACTTGCTGCCAGTGATTGGAAAATGCCTTTTTGATTTCCAGGCTTAAAAGTAGAAATTGATAGCTAATGTTTTCCTCTATGTATTATTTATCTGGGAGCTGTCTTCCTTCAGATGTCTTTTGTTTTTGCCAGGGCATTTACCATCTAGCAGAATCTCTACTTGCTTGCGGTTTGAAAGATGGTCATAAATGGTTTATAAATCCCCCAAACTTGAATAAAGCTCATAATGGTAGGCTCCTTGTGTGGTGAGGCAGAAGAGAACAGCAGACATGCACAGACATCAACCTTTCTTCCTGTTGCCTGCCTGTGACTTGCAGAATTCCAGCCATGAACTGGGATTCAAATCAGAGTTTGGAGGTCAATAAGCTAGAAGGATTAGCAGGTCCAGTTTTGCCTTTCAGATCATGGTGAGATAACTTTTCAGGGGTTTGTCTAGGAAACAGAGGATCTTTCCTTTATTTGTATTTTAGGAAAGGGATAGCTGTGGAGCAGAGAGCACTCTCCTTTCTTATCTCTGTAAGAGTGTGTAGTACGTGAAAAAGGAAGTAGCCCCATGCATCTGCCTGTCTCACAGAGAGGGAACAACAGGTCTCCTCTTTCACCTACTGTCTCCCAAAAAGCATGGCTTTAGGGACTTTCTCCCCTGTCATCCTTGCTCTGGAGAGCAGATCTTGGAGGCCAGCCCAGGAGCACATTGCTCTGTACCATGTTCTTGCTGCTTAAGAATGACTTCTCTGGGGACAAAATAAAGCAGCACAGCGGGTGTTCTTTTGTTACAGTATCTGTGGTAAACCCTGAAGTATTTTGAAGCAAACATACAGAAGGCCTTAGTGATTGCTACAGCACAGTCACAGAGGCTGTAATGCTTTCTCCATGCTTTGAGTTTGATGACAGTGGAGTTTTGGATAGACACCAATAATTTCTGGTCCCTGCAGGCCATCTACCAAAGCAAGTTTACGTATCAGCTCGGCTGGATTCAGTTGCCTGTGAAGCAGAAATCCTGTGTAGCTCTCATTAGCTGCTAGTGAGCCCTCATTACTTCACTGGAGTGAAGTGGTTGTAAGCAGCAACAGTGTAAAAATTTTTTTAATCTATTTTTTCTTCTGACTGAGTCTTACATTAATTTAAAGGCAAGTTATCTTGCTGGATAGACACTGTTGGGTTCTCTCTCCTGGTACTTGTTTCCTCTTCTTTTTTCTCTCATTTCTTAAATTGGTATAATTTCTAAGTGGCTAGTCCTGGTAAGTGCCATAGTATGGGAACAGTCTGTCCTAAACACATGTGAGTAAATAATGACCACACAATTCTCACATCCAAAGAAGACTCTAAACTAGGTTGGTTTGCATCTAACATAGTCCACAGCCCACAGTTTCAGGTATCAACATGAAGCTGTTTCACTTCAGCTGCACACCTTCCCTGTGTTGGCTATGGTGGAGCTCTTTGGAAATCATCAAGTTCACCTCAGACTGAGCCACTTCTCCCTTGCAGAGAAATCTCCATTAGCAGCTTTGAGAGTGCATGTGGTGTGCAGTGTAGCATCCTTATTCCTATCAGTGAGATCTTAACCAGGGCTGGGCAGGGCAGGACAGAGTTCTTAAAAATGATGGTGGCTTAGAAAATCACAAGCTCTCTGAACAATCTATTTCAGACCTCGAGTTTGGCCTTTCCTCTGGGAGCTCTGAGCCATGCTCAGATCTCTATGGTATCACCTTGCCCAGTGCTGTGTGGATATAAAGAGTACTGAAGATTATAGACCTGGTCTAAGATGGGTTTTGAAACCACATTTGTTTGATATAAAAGGAAGTAACTGCTGTCATCTTCATTTCTCAATGTTCATGAGTTAAACTGCTGATGGTTTGTTTTCTCCCTCCCAAACCAACTCTCTATGACTTCATAAGGTCTGTAAAAAAGCAGTAAGTGAAGGACACTTAACAGAAATCACCCTATTTCTCATCAGATGTATGTATGCCCATGTGCCCATTTTATTCTGAGAGCTTGTAATTTTATAATATTACTTAATAAGATACAGACTGGGAGCCTGGCATGTGTCTTCTCCCCCACTCCCTCACTGTGTTGAGGGCAAGGCAGGGCAGGACTCAGCAGGAGCAAGCAGTGTGGACACTCCCTTTGGAGAAGAGTCCTGGTCCAGGTACTGCTTGCACCTTCACCTACTGGCAGCTGAAAGCAAAATCACAGTTTACTTCTAACCAGAAAGTTCTTTGAGAAGCACTCTGTTGTATAGAAAATCCAACTGCTCATTGCCATCAAGCAGCACATCCAATTTTATTGAAAATTTGCTGGATTATTGCCAGAAAGACTGGCCAAATTGTCAGATTCCTGGTTCGTGGGAAATTCTGACATTTGGTTTTGTTCTGATTTGGAATGAACCCAGTTATTTCGAAATTACCCACAGAAGAGAAGTTTATAGGGAAAAAATAGGAATAGGAAACAATGACGCATGGTATTTCCAAAATAAAATACTCTCCTCAGGACGTGCTTCTTTCCAGCCTTGCTGCTGGTTCTTACGGAGCAGCATGATGAGCCAAGGCTGGGGATGGGAGCCTATACTTTGGGACTGCAGACTTCAGCCAGGTCTCCCAGCACTACCAGACTCCCTGTTTGGAAGTAGCAAGCCTACACTCCCTTTGTCCCAAGCAGACCACCAGGTTCACTGGCAGAAAGCCAGGCAGTTTTCCAGTGGAAAACTACATGTGGTTGGATGTTGGTTAATTGAAATGTTTTATGTTTTAACATGAAATTTGCTGGCTTTCACAAATCAGTGTTTTCCAGTGCAATGATGTGCCGTCAGAAATCTCATGATCAGCTAGCTCTAACTGCCACTTTGATGGCCAAAATCTTTGTTGACCAGAGTCCCATAACTTTCTGGCAATCACTAAATACCTTTACATAAACACAAACAAGAAAGCATATTCCAACAACTGTGAAATTTGAAAGACTGTTTCTGGGCAAGGGTATTATTAAGAAAATTCCTGCCTTCAGGGCAGCGATGCTGGGGACACACATGTCCCTGTTTCAACCTTATCACTGCTGCATCAGCTCAAAACCACTTGAGAAGCATCGTGTTCCTACCTCTGAGGAGAGGACAGACAATGGCCTCATTGCCCAATGAGGCATGTTGTCCAAGTCTAATTAGAAACAGGAACTCACTCACTAGACCACTATTTATTCTTATTCTTACTGCACAAGATTTCAAAAGTCTTTTTCATTGTTTTTATTATTATAATAGAGAAGGCTGTATATTGATTTTTCTACTGCATGAGTGTTTGTATACACTGACTTCCCACTTCTTATGAAACAGAGCCTCCTAAAACAATAATAAAAAATAATATTAACCTCACTCAAGAGTGAAGTAATTGTGGCCAGAACCATACTTTAGTGAAAATTTCTCCCCCTTCTGAATGTGCTGCCAGAGACTTTCTGTGGTCTGACAGGCCACATAGTCTCCATGTAAGGGAGAGGACTTCTCTCCCCAGAGACCTGAGCGTTGGGGCCCTTGCTGGGACTACTCCTGGATGGATTCTCTCCTCCGAGTGCCAAATTTCTCCTTTGCTCTAGGATCAGCTCAGTTTTTGGGTCACTGTAGGTAGGTGTGGTGGAGGCAGCCTGGTTTCAGTTGTGGCTGGGTCTCCATGCTTTGCCTCCTGTGGATCTGCAGAAGGAACATCAAATGGGAAAGAGTAGAGAGAGAATCATAGGGGTGCAAAACCAGATTTTGTTTCCAGAAACACCCATTTTTTCCTTCTGATTTTTAACAGGTATCTACATAAATGAACTCCCAGAAATTTGGAAACAACTGATACCTTTTGTTTCATACAGATTTTGCTCCTCCTGTTTCCTTGCTTTCTTCCTTGATTTCCAGTTTAAAAACTGACTTCACCCTCAAATCTGAAACAATCCATTCCCAGATCTGCACTTATAAAATGAAATCTGTGTCTCAGTAAAACATATCAATCTTTTGTCAATACTTCAAATGCCACTTTTCTGTTCCAGAAAGGTTGGCATCTGACAAGAATCCTATCTAAGTCCTATCTAAGTTCAAAAGAACTGGAAATGCTCAGAGCTGAAGACCACTTGCTAGATACAGGTCAGCACTGGAAACAGCTTACAACCACATTATTTTCCGCAGAGCTCATCAAGACAAGAAGAAAAGAAGCAAAATTCCTCTTAGAGTTCCCAGCAGCAGCCTCAGCATTTTTGGCAAGGATATGTACAGACCACAGTAGCACAATGTAGCAGTGTGTGAGGGCAGATTTGTTACTGGAATTAGTTTAATCACAGCAATAAAAGTGGTCAATTCATTCAGCTTTGTAGCCATTCTGCTTCCAGTACCCCAAAAGTCTCTCACACATCTATAAAACAGTTCAGAGTTGAAGAAGATGTTGCTCCCTCTAACCAACTTTTGTGTGTGCAGGGACCAAAGTGGCCATGCAGCTCCATCACTTAGATGTCTCCTCTGAAACCCTGTTTGCCCTTTAGGGAGGCATTTGTGCTTCTCTGTGACAGAGAAGATTCTTTGCTTACTTTCTCTGTTTCTGCAGGGACTAGACCCAAACTAAATTTTACCAAAGCTGACTCTTGTTATTTTATCTTTAGATATCTTTCCAGGAGCAACTTCATTGTCTTGGCATGGGTATGTACAGCTTGTGAGACCATAAAAAAACCTCTCTGTGTAAAGGCTCATAGCTTTCCCCTTCTGGGCGCGGATGGAGCCAAGAGATTGAATGGACCATCCACCTCTTGCTACATTGTCTTCCATGCTCTGTCAGCCTCTACATTGGAAGAGCCAGACGAAAATGTGGTAAGACCATTTTTCTCACATTGTTTCTTCAAGGGAGCTAGGGCGAACATAGAGAGGTATTTGCTGGTTGACCCATTGCAGAGGTATTCCCGTGGGTGGTAACCAGTGCCTAGTCTGTTTGAAGGAGCAGTGTTACTGATTGTTTGCATTCTGACCTGAAATGAATTTTTGTTATATTTGTTTTTGATGTTTAGTTAAGATGAAGTGCTTCTGGTGAGAGACTTTACAGACTGCAGTGAAGTTTCATTTTTATTTCGCTCACTGTTGGCGTTGTGAGCGGCCTCTCAGCTGTGCAATGGATGTTGGCACAGATATGAGGAGCGTCTTTCTTTCACTTGACTGAGAGAGTTGTAGGTGAGGCCATATGGGGAGGGAGAATTGGTGAAGAGTAATGTGCAACATAGGGTGGCTCTTTTGTTACACTGCTAGCTGCCATGCAGCACAGGAACCTTTCTTACACTTTGGGATATGATACTTGAGTTTTTTGGTCAGCCTCTTGTCCTTCCTGGGACAGGAGAGCTGGCCTTTGTTCCTGCACCATGCCATGACTTCTCTCTGAGAGACAAAGCTGGGCTTCCCTGGTGTGTTGCAATAGGTTCCAAACTTGCCATGAGCTCTGAGAGCTGGTAAGGACTCTGATGTTTAGTGGACTGGTGGGCCCTCAGCAGCAGCTCTGATAGGGAGGCTTGTAAACACTACAGATCCAGGATTAGAATTTGCAAGTCAAATCTCTGCCTGGCTAATGTGTGAAAAAGTGTTTTTGTAGTCCAAAACGGTGATTATCACATCCATAAAAGCCGTGCTAAACTCCCACTGAGTGGGAACCAGGTACCTGAAGGCCCCTCACAGATCTGGCCTTTACTTGAAGAAAAAAAAAAAAAGTCCTATGGAATAAGGTGCAAAGCAATTGTTCTCAACCTGCGTTTAACTTCAAATGTTACTGCAAAACCTGATGAACCAGAAATAAACCTTAAGAAAGGTTGGTTTGGTTTCATTTAGGATTACTTGAGACTGTTCAGGATTATAGCTGCTGTCTCAATTTTTATAGGTAAAACTCCTTACAGTAGTAACACTGACTGGAACATATATACACCTGCTGAAAAGTATACACGTATTCTGGGATTGGTATATCTGTGTAATGGCTCACAGTCCTCCCAATATCCAGAGACTAAAAGTAGGGAGGGTATATGCTACATCAATTGCATGGTCCATCACTGTTTCATAAATGCAGGCCAAGATGTGCTGAAGAGAACATAGAAATTCACACGTATTTAAATGATTTTTAAATTCATTCAGGTTGGTGTGGCAGGTCAGCTGTGGCTAGATGCTGGGGGCCCACCAAAGCTGCTCTAGCACTGCTCAACTCAGCTGGGGGTTGGGGGGGGGGGGAAATATAGCTAAAAGCTATATTTGGGTTGAGATAAAAACAGGGAGAAATCACTCAGCAAAGAACTGTCATAGGCAAAACAGGTTTGACTTGGGGGAGATTAATGTAAGTTGTTGGGTATGAGATCAGGGCAGGCTAATGAGAAATGAAAAATTAAGTCCTAAAACACCTTCACCACACCTCCCTCTTCTTCTCAGGCTCAACTTCACTACCAATCTCCTATCCCTCCTCCCCAGGTGGCACATGAGGGTTGGGAATGGGAGCTGCAGTCAGTTCATCACACATTGTCTCTGCCACTCTTTCCTCCTTAGGGGAAAGTCTGTCTCCTGCATCTTCCCTTAAATGGACTCTAACAGCAAAGGGATTTATGTGGATACACCTAAAATCAATTCTCAGTCATCAAAACAAGTATTATTGCTTGTGTCCCATGTGTCAAGGGAGATGAAGGTCATGTGTTGACTTTAAGCTAAAGGCTTCTCAGATGGGGTCAATAAATGGTGTGGGGTGTCAGATTTGTTTAGTTTTCTCCAATAAAACAATCCTTTTTTTCTTTTAATCTAGAAAAGCTATCCATAATGAGTTGGGGGATTGTGCTATACATTCTGGGAAACAAAACAGCCTTTTAAGGAGGAACTCACTGACAAGGGCTGAAAGTCTTGGGTTCACTCTGTGGAAACAGTCAGGCTGATTCACTGCTCAGAAGTTAATTAGTATAAATGATAGAGGATCCAGCCTCTTTCCTTCGCCTTATATTTCCAAATATCTCCTGGAGCCAAATCGAGACACTGCACAATGAGTGTTTAAACACACTTGTCCCTCTGCCCCCCTTGCTAGAAGCAGTGTCTGGAATACAGGTTGTAAATCAGGTCCTACAGTGATTGATCCATGTGCCAGCAAGTGAAGCATAAAAATAGCAGCATGGTTGAAAGGACATTAAAAAAAGGGAAACAGACCATTATTATTTCTGGGCTCAAGGGAAAGAGCAGTTGAATCTGATGTGTTGGCCAAGTCTGAGCAGCCCTGGTCTGTCTAAAAAACACAGACAACTGCTTTGCTCCCTCCTCCCCAGCCGTGTGCACCCTGTAAACAAGGAGCCAGCCCCATTTTTCTGTGAACCTGGCTCCCAGAGGTTTGAGTCCTTACAGGAACTTCTCTTAAACCTCTTTGTGTGCTCTAAACCAACTCCGGCTGTGAAATAGCATGTTGGCAGGGCAAGCTGCATCTTTGCTCCCTCTGATGCCATCATAAAAGTTGCTGACATGCCCACCATATATTTGAAGCACATTTCCCCCCTTATCTTTTGCTGGGGAGAACATTTCTGTGGCTTTCATAGTACTGCTAGACATAGAAAATCCATAGCTTAACTACTCTGACAGCTTAATTGGGAGCCAGAATGTTCTGTCCTGTTAATGTTTAAATTCTGCTGCTAAAGCAGAAAAGATAGGATAGCAATATTTTCATCAAAATAAATAGCTATATTTAAATATAGATATAAATAAAGTTGGGGAAACCTTGCTGCTTGTATTTACACATTTATCCACTGTTATTTTATTAACAAGGAGCACTGTGTAGAACTGAAGCAACAGGAGAGGCTCTTCAGTCTCAAAGTGTCTTTTAGACATTGACTGTACACTTAAGTAATCTTCTGATATGGATAAGCAAAATGATAATGGAATAATTTGGTAATCCTTACTGTATGTACTGAGTGTAGCTGTTTCTTTCCAAGACGACAGTTTACCATTTCCATATTTTGCTGCATATGCCTGGAAAAGCCTGGTAAAACTCCTTGCCTCTGTAACACAGAGCACAGGTGCACACGCACATGCATGTATATAGAGTCTATTTTATATGTACCTAAAATACTGAGGGATTTGTTATTACAAGGTTTTGGCATTTCTCAGGTGCTATTGAGCTCGCCTTTAAAAGGATGAAAAATGTTTTCATTTCTGAGTATGACTGAGTCCTCACTTTATTCCAGACATTGGCATCATCTTATCTGCCTCTTCCTTTATGCTGCTTCAGAAAAGGAAAAGGATCTTGATGATTATTCAAGGAATCAAGTAACATTCCCAGCCCTGTGATTTGATGATTTCTTAAGATTTCTGCTTTCCCTAAATGCCTGTGGTACCTCTCATTCCTTTTCTAACTGAGATTGATTTAACCTTCTGTCCCTCACATCAAAGGCATTTTTGTGCTCTGTGTTTTATGCTGTCACTACCAATACTTTCTTTCCAGACTTTCTGGTCACTTTTTATTCTTGGAAACGTGCATTAGCATTCAACAAGACCTAATAATGGTTTGTGCTGTGCCCTCAGTTTCTCAGCAAAAAGCTGCCTTGAATGGCTTGAAAATTTCTACTGAAAGTATGATGCTTATGCCCAGCTGTATCTCTGTGAATATTAAGGTCATGCAACTTTCAATATACTATTCTAGAGTTATATTCTCACGACTATGCTTTTCTCTGAGAAGAGTTTGGATACAGGTTTGGATACACGATAACATTTTGGGTGTGTCCTCTTTGACCAGAGTGTCTTGTGGTAGAAGTTCTCAGGCAGTTAAGGAACATTTTCTTAGCTCAGTCTGTTTTGCCCTGCATGTGCTTTAATGAAGACTGTCTCCATATTAATTAAAATAATCCTCAGCAAGGCAAAAATTAGGGCAATTATCAAACATTTATATAAAAATGTTAGTACACAAGTCTTAGTACATGCCTATCAGCATGCACATGCCTACACTCAAGCAATGTCTTGAGTACCATACTACTCAATGCACAGCCAAAATCTATGGTATTCTTATAGGGCTTCTTTGTCCACTGAAAACATGGGTCTTTTCTGACACATTTAACTTCAAACAAATTTTAATGTGGTGTGAATACTTAGTTTGATTTAGGAGCAGCTTGCTTCAGTTTATTTTAAACCCATTCAGCCTTGGGGCTGAGACACTTGGTGACATTACAGCCATTCAATAAACTGTCTTTCAGCAGCTGAGTCTGCAGGGAGACTGAGTCAAGCTGAAAGAGGATTAGTCCTGCCTTTGCTCTGGAGCATGCCAGATTACACCAGCTTGCTGCTTGAAGGGGTTCTGTCTAAAGGCACAGTATGCCTTTGCTGTGCTCCAGGTGAAGAGATAACTATTCCCTGCATTCCTATAGCCCATGCCCTCACCTTGTAGTCTCTGTGACTCCTTCTCTCATTGCTCCTAAATAGGTCTGTAAAATGATGTGATATGGAGACGGCTTCCCTCTCAACGCACACTTTCAATCACCTCAGATGTTCAGCAGCTCGAGCCTCAGATGTTCAGCAGCTTCTACTACACCTTTGCTATAAACCTCTTGGACACTGTTTTATTCAGCCATTCATGGATTATCCAGCTCAGACCTTGATTTCAATAGATGCAACTTCATTAGGATGTTAAACACACTGATGTAGTTAAGTTTACTTTCTTACCATGTCCATGCAACAAATATCACAATCTCAGGATTTACCTTATCTAGGGATTATTTTGATGGCTAAAGCAATAAGCTGAATAGACTCTGAAATGTTAGCTAAAACCTCTGGTTACAATTTCTTTTCTTCACTAATACAATGTTTTTCCTTTCCATTCTGATGCAAGTCAGATGGAGTTTTTGTCAAAGGCAAATAGATGATGTGAGTTAAAGACTTAAAAAAAATTTAAGACATCATGAGATGCCTGAGAAATGATGAGCAGATTTATGGGTAACAAAAAAATGAGGGGTCTGCAGATGCTGAGGTAAAAAAAAATACAAGCCTGACAGTATTTATGTGAATGCTTCAGATTGGTCATACTAAAGACAGCCCAACCACAGTAGAAAGCTGAGAGAGGAGGAATATTTGAAGAAATGAAAACAGGTGTCTTGGTTTGGGAAGACAGGTATTTGCCAGATAAAAGCTGGAGTTTGCTTTGGAATGAGAAGTGTAAGCCACGCCCCCCCCTTCTCTCTTTTTTTTCAATTATAAACTTACAATTAGAGGCTCTTAAGCAAAGATTTTTGGGAATAGGAAATAGCAGTTCTTTACTAGTATGTATTACAAAACAACCAGACAAAAACAACTAACCAACCAACCAAACAACAACAACAAAAAACCAAACTCAACCAACTACAGCATTAATAACCAAAGACAACAATACCAAGAAACTTGAGGGGTTTTGCTTCACAAAACCCAGGGCAGTTCGGTTTCAGTGCTCTTGCAAGATCTGCAGGGCACCAAGCTGGAACGGTGGAAAGTCCCGGGCTGGTAGCTGAGATGGCAGGGTGTCCAGGCGGCAGAGGCAGAATGTCCCAGCAGGCAGGGGGGTGCAGGGTCACACTGTAGCAAGAGGAGCAGCGCCGAAGAAGCCGAAGGCGAGGTAGGGCTGGCGCAGCTCCCGCGGGTGGCTGAGAAGGCTCCCGATTCAGGCCGAACCGATGGTAGCAGATATCCTAGGACTGGATTCCTTCGGCCGCACCGAAAAAAAAACTCCTCCCGCGAAACCGCAGCCCAGCCGCTCTCCCCTCTCCGAACGCCGAAGACAGGACAACCCCCGCCCCACACACACATTCTTCAAACTGTCTCCTTTGTTTCAGTTAATTGCCCTTAAGTATCCAATACTTGGTCTCCTTGGTAACTTATGGGTGAAAAAATTCTTTAGAGAAAAGAAGGAACAAGCTCAACCCCCAACAACAGGCCAGTGCCTTTTTCATGTTAATAAAGGGCAACCTCGTTATAAGTAGTTCAGAAATGTGGGAGGTATATGCAAATATAAGAGATTTCTTCTTCTCCCTGTGCACATTAGCTGAGATCATGTAGAAAGGAAAATCTAACCCATTCCCATCACACCTTACTCTAGGAATGCTTCCCCAAGATCTGCCCATGTATTCATGGCCCGATATTTCACTGGTTTCTTTGCTGGTGGTGATACCTGCATTTGAAGTGCTCAACAGCTCTGCTCCCCATGCTGTTGCTTATCCCATTGCAGTGAGGAAGAGGAGGAGAAAAGGGATGTGAAAACACTGGAATTCACTTCTTTTATAAGTCAACCCTAAAAGATCCAACTAAAATGAGAGACCTGCTGTGTAAGAATCTGATTTCCCCAGATGGATTACTTAGTTGCATGTCTAAGGCAGTGCAAATAGCCCTTTTTGCTTGCCGAAGAGAAATCAGAAGTTACTGACAGCCTTCTAAGTTCCTGCTGAAGCATGGAGAGAAATGACAAGTGGGGTTTGGTCACCTTGCAGCTGGAGATTGGAGGGTGGAAGGTGGAAGACCAGCACTCAGCCATTCAAGTAGACATGTTGCTTGATTGGTTTTGTTTTGATAGAAGGTATGTTGTATAAGAAAGGCTCTTGTCCCTTGTATTGCTAGTCAGTGTTCCCAGGAAAATTTGAAGGCTTTTGAGACTTCTTAGGCTGGTTGAAGCAGTCTCTGTTTACTGGTATGCAGGTAGTGGATCAGGATCTGCCACAGGATTTCCCAGCAAGGCAGATGGAGATGAGGAGAGACAAGGTCCCATGGGAACTCAGATGTTCCTGATCTGTCAGGAGCAGGTAACTGGGTTACCAGGCTGTGAACTAAGCTGCTAAGAAACATCATTACTCCCAGCAGCTGATATACTCTTTCTACAAACTATCTATAGGTTTTTATATCCTGTGTAAATGAAAGATTTAAGGCATCTTGATGCAAACCCTGAAAGTGGAAATTGCTGTCCTCCATCTCTTTTCTTGCACCCTGTTGCAGGGCTTTTCCCAAGGCATCTGTACTGGCTGCTTTACCCCATGCAGATGGCTCTGAAGCACTGCCAGTTTTCCCAGAAGCTCCAAAAGCAGACATGAAAGTAGTTCCTATATGATGTGGTTTGTGGGACAAAACACAGGCACTTTTGTATGCAGTTTTGTTTTCTTGCCATCCAGGCTTGCAATGGCCTCTTCTCCTGGCACACAGACCATCAGAGCACAGCAAAATGCATACTCTCATCAAGCTGTAAAGATTTAATTACCCCAAGCACCACTTTGGGAGAGGGCAAGTCACACTGGCAGTTGAATTAAGCAACTATATCTGCGGCTTTCCTTAAGCTCAACCAGTGAAAAGACTCACTTAAACTCTCACTAAATGTCATGGTTTCCACCACTTCTCTCTCAGCTTTACTATGAATCACTGAGATTGCAGACTTGAGGCAAATTGATGTAATCTACTTTCTGAGCTGCTGGGACAGCAAGAGTTAAGCAACTGAGCTGGAAATCCCATGAGATCAGGCTTTTCTAGTGGGAAGATTTCCCATGCTTCCTGCTTTTTGATGTGCTGGAAATACTTTATGCTCGGCCTTTCTTGTGGTATCTTGGCACTACTTCTGTAAATAGTTGAAGGGACATCATCAACATAACAATCATGCTTCTGTCTAAAATGTTTTCATTATTCCAAGTCACAACTAAAAGAGAAAGAGATTAGGGTCTCTTTCAGTCAGGCACTTAAGCATGAACCAGCTTTCCTAAGTGTCAGTCAGATCATGCTCTAGAAGATTTAGGATTTAAATTGAGGACTGTATTGGCTTTGCTGGCAGTGCTGGTAGAGAGGAAGTTTTGTCAACTTGTTCCCAGCCTCACCTCACCACCATTTGCTACCCTGTTGGTTGGTTGTAGTCTGTAAGTGGTTGTTCAGTTAACCTGGTCTCTCTCTCTCTTTTTTCGTGTGTGTGTGTGTAAGAGAGAGAGAGTTGTTTTTAATAGGGACAATTTCATCACCCTGTCTTTCCAGTGAGGTTACAGCAACTACTTTTTGGGCTGAACTGAAAGAATGGCAGCCTGGGGAAAGATGAAACACTCAAAGTGGGGAAGCTCAGGAACCTGCAGACAGAACTGCTTGGTGCTGCTGGCTGACACTTGGACCATCTTGGGCTTTGCACTGAAAACTCCAAGCCCACTGCATATATGCACATCACAGCTCCTCTCAAGTCACAGTCCTAAAGGCTGAAATGAAGTTTCTGCTCTCTGCTCTGAGATGATCTTGTTGTGTTGCACAGCCCGCCTGGTATGAGCTGTGTGGCAGCTTAGGCAGTAGCATTTCTTATTACCTTCACTGTATTTTCAGTAACCACTGAAATGATGCCAACTACAGGGGCACCAAACACCTACGGAAGCCCTTAAAAGTTTCCAATGAGAATACGGACTTAGACACTGGATGTTCAGAGCTGAACTGACACTTAGCCAAATTTCACATTGTGTTTGGAGCCAGTGTATTAGTTGGGCATTATCTTCAGTCTAAAATGAGTGTTGGAGTATGTCTTTTATGAGGGTCTGTACTAGCAAACACCTGCTGCTGATAGAAACGCTGACACTGGGATGACATTTCTAGAGTCACTGTCATGCTTGTGGGTTATGCTGATGAGGAGAACTTGCGCACAGACTGCTTTTAATTTATTAAATATATCTCCAGAATCTGTAAAATGTGCAAACAACTGTTCTCAAATTTCACGTGCCATGTCCTCTTTTCACTTGCCTCTCCTGTCCCTTTGGTTTCCTCAGCACAATGTGCATGCCCTCTCTTGCAGGTGAAATGCAGACCCTCCATGTGCCACAGGCCACTGGGAATGACAAGACACATTCTTCCAGGGCTGCCTAATGACTGCTCCAGAAGGTACACTACAGGAGTGGATAAGGACCCATTAGAAGTCAGGAAGTCTCTAATGTATTGTCATTTCGAATAAACAGCTTTAGCTCTTTAGTTCTCCACTTACATTAATCATGCCTGTCATGAGCCACTTGGAGAACTGCAGCCACCTCAGGGTGGTCTGCAAAGCTTCCTGCTTCACTCAAATCTCAGCTTCTTCAAGTTTCCTTGCCCACTGTTTGTATGAAGCCTACAGGAGATGAACCAAATAAGATATTTACTTCTTTTACTCAGTAACCACAGCTTCCCCCAGAAGGTGAACCACCAGTGAGGGAGAGGAGACTGGAGGCAATAAGCATCATCTTACTGACACTGACTCTAGCTCTTCTTCTCACATTTTTACTGAAGTCTTCTTAAACCCCTGATTTTTCATGTCTCCTAGTATTTTTAAAGAGTTTTAGGAGACTTAGAATATTTTATGATTTTTTTTTAAGTTGTTAGCAAATTCACAAGCACTGTGATCAATATTAGCAAAAATCAGTCAAGTGCTTCTTTCTGCACACATTCTCCCTTCTCAATTCCTGTCAGTTTTGGACTTCAAATGTACTTGGTTTAATTTTTTTTCTGTATTTAAGAAAAACATGAAGAAGCATAATTCTTTAGAACATGACATCTTGTTGAACAACAGACAGGACCAGAGAAACTCTATCCTACTTGAATACAGGGTAATTTGAGTCCACATAGAGAAATTATGTCAGTCTAATACTTCTGTGTTGCAAATTTGAAATACTATGGCATGGAGAGATATTTGAATCTTAATGCAAAGTGAGTGCAGCTTAGCCTCAAATCTTGTATCCATTTTTTCTTTTGCACTGCCTTGGAGGAAAGGAATCTGGAAACAGGGATTGTATTCACAATTTTATGACTGGGATCTCTTTCTGCCTTAACTCTAATTTTATCTTCTTATGTGTAAAACCCCCTAGCAAGCAGCTGTGTTTCTTAGTTTATTGAGCTGTAAAATGTGTTGATGATATTCACCTATTCCTGATGTCCTGAGATGCCTGGAAGGGCAGAACTCTTCCAAAGGAAAGATAATAAAGCAGTAAGGCAAGAAAGGCATAGGACTAGCATTGAATTTTAAACAATAAATTGTAAGCAAATGGAAAATAAAGAATTCTGAATGACCAAGGAGGTTTTAATGTGCAGGAATGTCTTGCAGGAATCTGCTCTCTGATGAATGCTAATTAACAGTCCTACTGCAGATCTGGTATATCCTAGAGATTGATGCCTTGAAAGTGCTTTTATTTGATGAAGTTTTATGTCTAGCAGTAGAGAAATTAGGTCATTTTTATATGTTGTGATATATATACTAGGGAACAATGATTCTGAAAAAACTTCTGGGTGTGATGTAGTTGCTAAAAGGAACTGTTATGTTCCTGAGGCAGATATAAGGTGTAGAATGTTAGTAGCATTCACAATACCACTGCAAAACTAGAACTTTCTAACTTAATCTTTCTTCTTCTTTTTTTCCGAAAACATATTGGCAAATTTATAAAAAAGAGATTTTTCAGCCTTCAATATAGATTCTAAAATGAATGATTTAAGTAATCCAGATTTTATAGTGTATTTATGAGAATAAGTTTGGAATTTAAGAAATGATGTGGTTACACCCTGTATTGCATATGGAGAATGCAGCCAATAACAGAGGGCTTTTTGACTTGTGAGGCAATGGTGGAGCATTCAGAAGCTAAAGGATGATGCAGAGTAATACAAAGTGTAAAAATTAGGTAGCTGTTTTAGCAGGTTTACATTTTGAAACAGGGAAAAAATTCTTGTTGAGACATGACTTGTCATTCAACCCAAATATTTTATCTCCTGTAAATAAGTCATGGATTATTCCATGATCTTATGGGGGAGAGGCGTGGGGGTGTATTCTTGATAAGTAGATGCTTAAATTAAATCAACATCATAATAATTTTTTGCCTTTGTTGTAGAAGTAGGGGTATTCTATAAAAATCATTACTTTTTTTCCATCACTGATCAGAGCAACCTGAAGTTGCCAAAAGAAGTGAAGGTTTTATTTCAGGGTGTTAATGGTTAAATGTAGACAAAATGTCTCCCTCTCTTTAATTTTCTTATATAGCTCTTCATAGAAAGAAGGTTTTTCTCAGGATGTATCTATCCAAATGACTCTCTGTTATGTGTTGCTGTATTTTTAATCCCACAGCATATGGAAAACATTCCCCTCTACAGGAGAGATATCATTTTATAAAGCTGAGATTTTGCTTGCCGCTGTGACTCAGAGTCAAAGCAATAACCCTTTTGTGCTTCCAGGGAGTGATGTCATGAAGCAGACTTCCATGTGCACACACCAAAGCCTGGCTAGGTGCATGTGTGCTTGCGATTAGTAGCTGCCAGTCCTGACCTCTGGCCCCCCTGATGGATCAGGATCCATTGCTCCCTACCGCAGAGGGCCAGCAGAAGGCCTACACGCAATTTAAGCTTCACTTCAGCGCGATTTTGGGAACTTCCACGGGATGTGGGTGGGCAGAAGGTTCCACTCACTGGAAACATTTAAATTTGAGTTTGGAAACGCTAGTACTAGCCAACAAGTTGTTTTCTTTTAAGCTTTCACAGACCAAGGAACATCGTCACATAATTCCATTAGTGATCTGGCAAGTTTTTGTTAAATTGCAACACCTCTTTTAGGAAATTATTAAACAATGATTTAGAGACTAAAAATATGACAAATTTACCACTTCCCTTAATGTCTTTTTCCAATGCATAATTGACTCCATTTATTTCCACTTTGAATTTTAGATCTTGTAGCCATTGAAAGTTAATGCACTTTGCTGCCAGCTTGCAGTTTTAAGACTCATCACAAATTTTAACATGTCAGAGCTAAAATAACTCAAAAACTATGAATAATAATCTCTGTATCTCTCTAAATGCTAGTAAAATTGATTTGCAACCTTCATACCTTTTACCCACGGTGAGTATTTGAGGTGAGATAGAAATGCCATCTCTTTGAAGATGGTGGCTCCCTTTAACTTTGGGTTTGCTTGTCTTTCCGCATTGCACACCGTGATTATCCATCAACAGCAATGCCAGAGGCTCGTGCAGTTTAGCAGGGGCAGCTCAGGACACGACTTTCATCTTGCTGAAACAAATAGTAATATCAAAGTTCTTACAACCCTCTGAAATACGGCAGAGACTTTGAGGTGAATATTTAGCCACTTGGCTGTGTGTGGGCAGTGCAAACACAAGCTGCAGCAAACAAGAGTCTTCCAGCCTTTCCTTGGAGTTGTCCTGCAGAGGACTGAAAGTTGCGAGCAATTTGCTCATTATTAGGCCGGAGTCACCGGAGCAGGGCCTCTTCGTGTTGACTCGCGAAACCCTTTCATGCTTATCAGCCTACAGCTGGATTTCCTCTGCTTTATCACACTGCCACTTTTCCTGTATGGCTCTCAGCTTTGTTTGGAGTTCTCTGGGCTTGCTATTATATGCAGTTCTCTTTGATGCAACGATAGATCTTGCAACAGCGCTCTGTAAAACGTGCACCTCTCCTGAGGTCTTGTATAATTGCAGGATCACTCTTATCTCATCAATCTTAATGTTTTCTAATTTTTTTTGCCCCGGGGTCTTGTTTGAGGCATGGCATAAGATATCCCTGAAGATTTCCAAATTATTTTGTTGAAATTCTTTAGAGTTTTTCATGCTGAGCTTTTAATAAAGCAAAAGTTTGAGGATGAATGTCTACTCAGTGCACAGTTTCCCTTATAGTAGCTTGTTTTGAAAATGAAGGAAGTATTTTATTCATTAGCGGAAGAACTTTTAATTGTACTTGTTATGATGAGGAGAGGACTCTGGACTGTTTCACATTAATAAAACTCTTCCTCTTACATCAAGATTTCTGCTTGGCTATTCCATGTAGCCATTGTCTCCTGAAGTGGCAAACTTGAAATGTGTACTCCCTTGTGACTGAAATATTGAGAAAATTGTCCAACATAACTGCTATATACTGCTTTGTAATCTTATGAATAATTTCAGATTGATTGACTCCAGTCTCTAGCTTTGCCTCACTTCTTTCAGCAGTATTTCTTGGTTTTCTCCCTGAACTTCAAATGTCTTCCACATGTACTTCATACTTAACTGATTTTGCATTACCTGCAAATTAAGATGGTGGCTCCCATCCATGGAAATTAAGATAAACAATTTCTTTATGTGGAACCATTTTTATATATTTTTTTCCAAACCTGTTTTGAATTCTGGCTTTAATTGATATATATTTAACCTCTTTTCTCTTCATTTTCTCTTCCTTCCTAAGATACATTGCTGCTTTTACACTGCTGTCTGCCTCTTGTTATAGGAGGGAGCTGTAGCAGAAGGGAACTCAGCAGCAGCAACAGAATGAACTGGTGCCTAGACAAGCTCATGAAAAGATATTGTACCTATGAATGGAGAAACAGAGCCTGTTGTACTACCCACTGGAGCTGACAAAGTTGTGAGTTTGGGACCTCAGACGTTATCCCCACCCTCAGCTATGGGTGCCCGTGTGGATGTTCAAGTGAGACCAAGGGATACCTAGTTTGGCCCTAGAAATTAAGATAATATTGCAGAGTGTCATGCTTCTTTTTTTTCTTTGGTGAGAAATAAAATGGATCAATGCAGCATTTTTTAGCCCTTAGTCATCCTTCCCCCTCTCTCCTGGATAGAGACAAATGCTTACTATGAATTACTTAGCCCAAGTTAATGAACAGAAAACAGATATAGGTCTCATATCGTCCATCAGCAATAGCTAATGGTAGCAAGACTGCTATATACCAAAAATGTCTATGAAGAAATTCTCTTTATTTTATTTTATTTTATTTTATTTTATTTTATTTTATTTTATTTTATTTTATTTTATTTTATTTTATTTTATTTTATTTTTTATTTTTTTATTTATTATTATTATTACTATTATTTTTTTAAGGAATGCATAGCTCCCAACAAGCATGTGCAGTGACAAGGAACACCCAATTTTGTGCTGTCTGGAAACAAAATGCACAGATTGTAACTTAAGGCTGGCTTCTGTGAACGTCAGGCAGGACTGAAAGAGAATGCTCAGGGGCCTCAGTTTCAAAAGATCAGATTTCACAACATCCTTATTTGTTGAGCACTTGCTAATTACTGGATTTATTAATCACAAAGTTTACCAAATGAACCCCGTGGGTAGGCAAATGCAAGAAGTTTTCCTTCATGTATTATCATCTGGGTAATATCACTGTATCATAGGCAGGGAAGAAAAAGGGAAATTTAATCTACAACTTGGCCTTCACACCACTTGGCAGAATATTAAAGTGAACAATCTGTGTAAGTATATTCTATAATTTCAGGCTCCCTGGATATGATAGACACTTCATGCACAAAGTTTGCTTTCAGCATAATTTTTTACTATTTCTAAAATAAACTCAGTTGCACATTTCAGTTTGTTTAACTGAGATAACATTCAAAGTCATGGAATGAAATATCCCCCTTGGGCTCTTAGCTGTGGCACTAAGTACTCACTGACCTGCTAGACCATTGAAAGTATTCTCTTCCTCCTTCACAATCTTTCACAGGTCAAGCACATCTCACATCCAAGCACAGCTAACCTGGAGGACCAAATGCATTACTCACTGTTCTGTGAATAGAATTGCATTCAAATCTGGTTAATATTTGCCATATGCAATGTGGCTTTTGTGATAGTTGAGAGCTAACAGAACTATTTACAGAGCATAGGGGGTTAAGTGTGCTGCCATTTTCTTCTTTTCTCTCTGCTAAGAGGGCTGTGTTTGCACTCACTGAAATTAAGACATGGTGGGACCTCAGCTTAGTTGGACAGATTAGTTGAGTTTTTATTTGGTTTTGATAGGTGAATACAGACAAAGACAAACCATCCAGTCTCAAGTGGATGGAAAATAGACATAGGTCCTGTGCACAGCAGTACTTATATGTCACTGCCCAAAAATGCAGGTAATGAAGAGAGAGGACATGAGGGGGGGTTAGTTTTGCCCTCAACAATGAAGGCATCGAGTTGCTTTCAACAGATATGTACACACACCAGAACTCCTCTGAGATATTTGGTATCAAAACATTCTAAAGAACATGAAGTTGACCCTAAATGTTGGCTGAAGGATAATAATTTGTGGGGCACAGGTCTGGAAAATCTGGGGCAAATGCTGCAGCCATGGGTCACCCCCCATAGTTACCCAGGGCATCCATGAGAAGTCAGAGCTGCTCACAGACATCCTCTACCACAGTGCAATGGTTGCTGTGTATATTGTACATGAGCATGATCTGGTGACGTGTCATGTGAACACCTCGGCTGGAGCTCTTTGAAGTACCGAAATTAGACCTGCAGTTGTAGAAGGGATCCTTGTAAATGAAAAATAATTTTTAAAAAGAGTCAGTCTTCATGCTGAGGAAGTGCTGCACAGTGGGCTGGGAACACTAGCGACCTCCCAGTGTCAGCTGCAGGTCATGTTTGACAAGCAGACTGATCTGGTGAGATTCCTGATGTCCTGGATTTTTATCACAACCTTTTCCTCAGTTCACAAAGTGTAGTTTGACAGCTGGGCTTATTCATATTGATCTCATTTTTGCAGTGATCAGAGATAAAGAACTCAATCATGGGGCACAAGTAGCAATGTTTTCCATTTTTAATGGAGGAGTAAGCAACCAGTTTTAGGGAAATATTGTAAAAGCAGATATTTCAGCACTTGTGAAATGGTGGTGGTTTATGTCAAGAAATCAAGAGAAAGGACGGATTTCTGTTTTGTCTAAAGCTGACATGATTTGAAAGGATTTTTAAAAATCTAATGACTTTTCACTGACTCCTTCCTCTGTAATTGAGACAGAAGTGTAACTCAATCAGGAGACCATGTTGGTTGGTTTAATGCACAGCTTATGGTTTCAGAGAAGCGTTTATTTCCCTACGCACTGGACATCTGGAAACATTCCCCTGCCACTTTTTATTAGAACATTGAAATCACCTCGTTAAATGATACGGAGGGATTTAGAAAGCAAGGTAATTGTTGGGAGATCAATCACCGATTAAACTTCCCATGCCACTTTAATATGTTCCCATTTACTGCCACACACACTCGTTTTAATTATTGGCTATGCCTTTTAAATGATTTTCATCACAGACTTCCAGGTTTTCTGAGCCTTCTCCTGGTGTAATGATCCCCACAACATTTTCCTGTCTTTGCTGAGCAAACAAGCTGATAAGCAATGGAGTACAAATGCTAAATTAATATTTTAGTACACACCACTGCTTTTCTTTCAAAGATACAATAGTAGTAAAGGGGCTGGACAGCAAATCTCACTTGCTTATTAACCTCTATTCTCTCAAATCCTGAAACAGAGCTTTATTTGTGACAGCATACCACAGACTAGATGAAATGGTGAGTGTCCTGCTGTCACCAGGGGATATTTAAGGTGGATAAGAGGGAGTACCTGGTGGGGAGTGGAGCCTGAAAGCAAGTGAGCATTCAGGAAGGAACATGAGATCCACTGGGGAGAACTGAAGTGCTGAGGGCTGCCCTGGTGAAGGTGTGCACAAATGCTGAGCCAGCATTTGACATCTTGGAGCAAGAGGCCTTTGGAGGAAGAATATCACTGTTGATGCAGGAGCTAGGGGAAGGAGAAGACCATCAATGCAAAGGGGAAGCTGCTGAGAGGTTTTGAGTAGCGTTATTGGTTAAGAATTTTGAGAAAGAAAAAAATACAAACCAAGAACCTCACCTGGACTGGCACAAGTGTCCTTAGGGTTATGGGGCAGAATTTGCACAACTGAAAAAAAAACCCATGTTTTCTTGATGAAAGGAAAATGATCTAAAACTGTGCCCTGTATCAAATTTTTTGCTTCTTTGCAGGGAGAACCAAGAAAATGTAATGTCTGTATGTGGGACTCATGGACTATGGCAGAGTATTTTCTGCAAAACTGTATACAATTGATGTACCTACATAATTGCATATCCTTCATGGTCTTTTCATGAAGACGTGTGTTGGAGAGAGCCATTCATCTGGTTAATATTTATTTGCACTTTAATCCCCCTTTCTGTCCCATTCCAAACTAATTGTGTGTGCGTATGTCCCTCCCTTTAACAACTGCAAATAGAAAGCAGACGGGAAGCCAGGAGCTTTGACAAAAAGCAGGAAGAGGAGAAGAAAAAGCTCAGAGAAAATGATAGCCACACATGGCACACTCTGATCTCACTGTAATGAGGAGGCTTGTAAAGACTTGCATTTGTGGGTCATTTACCCGTGCAGTGCAGAGTGTTTGCTTTACTTGGTAAACAAGGATCACAGCACTCCGCTTTTAGGCAAATAGATTGTGGATATATTTTCAAAACTGAACTTGAATGACTTTTAAAGTGTGTAATAGCTCTCACTGCTTTTCATTACTTTTACACACAGCTTTATAAATGTAGTGTGACTATTGACAGCCCTGGAAGGTAATCTAGGGTCACTTTTCCCTTGCTTTGATTTGGGCAGTCAAAAGAGATATAGCTCTTTTCCTTGTCCAGCTAGCAGCTGTGGAATTTCTCTGTCTCTGAATGTATTTTACTCCAGTTTCTGGCGTTTCTGCCTGGCTCTGCTCTCTTAGCTATGATCTCAGCATCACTCTAAGGTGCTCAGCCATCGATGCTGCCCACATGTTGGCTTGCTCCAGGTGCAAGGAGATTGTCTTCCCTGGTATGGACACCCAGATGGATGGCAGGAGTCCAGTATGGACTCAGGCTCTGCTCCTTGACTCTTGCCTTGGTTGTAACCAACTTGACCCACACATAAAGCAAAAGTAAACTTGTACTCGGACATGGTTTATGAAGAGATCAGAGATGCGGTGAATATTTTATGATTTTTTTTTAAGTTCCCAGAAACCTGAGGGTTGCCACACATTGACCTCTTCTAGAAATTATAGACCAGTTCTTACCTGTGCAGTACAGTGTGATCCAGGACCTTCCACACAGTTTGGGTAAAGTACCTTTTAATGCTCTCTGTTAGTGACTGCCCTTTGATGTTACTCTCGATATTTGAAAACTCAACGTTTGTGTTTCTGCTTGTTTGGTCTTTGTGGAAATAAAAAATATTTTACCACTCTTGCAAAATTATGCACTTCAGATGTACTTTGGTAATTTTTTGCAGGTGTTTTGTGAGCCTTCTCACCAATTTCCAGGGTCCTCTGACTTACCAATCAAGATCCACTTCAAGACCTCAGACTGAATCCAGCTAGGGCAAATGCGTATTTATTTCTGCAAGATGCTTCATGAGTGCTTCTAGCTTTACCTGAAAACAAAATACTTTGACAGCTTCACCACATCTCTAATCTCATACCTGCCCATTCCACAACTAGATTGCTGCTGTCCTCCTGTGGGTCCCTTCTCACCCCGCTTCCTCCCTGGGAAGCATCTTATCCTGCCTTCATCCCCCAAAATCTGGCTCCCTGCATGCCTGACAGGGCAGCAGCCCCTCAGCCCAGCCCCACAGCCTTCATTGTCAAGGTGAATCAGCAGCTTGAATACCAGGTCAGTTCTCACTCATGTGCAACTCTTTCTCTGCAACTCTGGGGAAGTTCCCAGGACCCAGGCAGTGTCAGTCCTCCCAACTCTGAAGCTCCCTCAGCCAGGGTGTGAAGGCTGCTGACAGCAGGAAGTCGCAGCAGCAGGGTACCATGCTGCTTACTGCCTGGGAATTTGGTGCAACATGAGGATTTTGGACAGAAGAGCCATATGGTGTGGGCTGTGGGTTGCCTCTGCTTTTGGTCTCACTAATCTCATTAATTTTGTACCCTGTGGGGTTTGTTCCGAGTTTCATAGCCACCTTCTGAAAATAGTGAGTTTTGGCCTTCTTCCAGAAAAAGACAAAATCTTCTTCATCCTCAGGCCCAAAGGACTGGGTTGGAGGGAGGGAAGGAGCAGAAGAGAAGGGAGCAGGGACAAGGCTGACCTCCTTTTCCATGTAAGGGGACCTGCTGGGAACACAGACAACCTAACTGCTTCTGAAAGCTGCCTGCTGTCCTACCCTTTCCAGAAACCTGTTCTCTGTTCTCAGGAGGAGAAAATAACTCTTGAGGCAGCTTCTCTCCAGGCTGGAAGAAGCTGGAGGTCAACTTTGGAACAACTTTGATACTGTCAGGCTGGAGCTGTGAAGACTTGACCCGTGCCTGTAGCCTGCCTCCTAGTCCTCCTGAGACTGAATTGTGACATGGAGCAATACCAGGAATAACACCAGTCATTTAACAGGGTTTGTGGAGTTAGTACTAGTTTCTAAATCTGACTTGGCCCTGATCTGTTTTGTGATGCTGAGAGAGCCAACTACCTGTCATGTGCCTGTTATCCCTTAGAGTCTTCCCAGGTTACTCCTTGTTTTGCTAGGTGGTGATGGAACCCAGGGGATGACTACAGCCCAGGCTTAGGTGGCTGTAATTTCTGAAACAGCGTCTGAAAAGTTTGAGGATGATTTGGGTGGGATTTGAGCAGGTCCTGTCCTCAGCTGGGACTGCATTCCTGCTCTTATCATCAGAGGAAAGCCACACTGCATCAGTGGAAAACTGCTGAAAATGGCTCTGATAACACAGTAGAGGGACAGAGAATTGGACAAAAGGGAGATGCCCAATTTTGGGGCATGGCCATTGGAAAGAATGCCCTGGCAGTGCTCCAGGCTTAAAACCCCAGCTTGCCATAGTGGGTGCTTTTCATCCAAGCTTTCAGAGACATCACATCGGTTTGGTTTAGTAAATATTTCAACAGCGTTTTGAAGTTCCAATGAAAACAGAGAAAACCTTTGATGTCTACAGACCCTTTATCCCACCACACATCTCACCCCATGCTTTTCAGCAACATTTCTTAGTCAGTGCTCGCTGAGGCCAAGGGGATGCAAGGTGCAAAATCTTAGGCCCACTGAAGTCAGTAGAAAATCTTTCCCTGTTATGGTGAGGCCAGGTGCATGCTGAAGGAAGTCAAAGAGAGCAATTTTAGTTTCTCTGTTTCTCTCATAAAAAAAAAAAGAAAAAAGAATTCTGTTCAGAAAACAAGAACCTCTGAAAAAAAGCCCTAAATGAAATGAGCATAATGTGTGAGGAATTACTTTTTAAATTATTCTTAATTTATTTTTTTCAGGAAGGGCTGCCTTGGACATTAATCCATGGGAGAGAACCAAACTGAGAACTATTTTTTTGGATGGATAGCCTGGAAATCCCTGCATCACTGAAGCAGTAGTAACAAGTGCCTTCTGTGTTGATAGGCATGGATTTTTCATATTGGTTTTCCCAACAGATTTTTTTTCAACAAAATTATTATTCTCCTGCTGAAAATGCATGTTCTGTTATATGGATATTTTGTGCACATTAATCATTCCAGAAAAAAGTCCTACCCAACAAGTCTGTTCAATGCCTTACTTATCTTCCTTCTTTGTGTTTTGTTTCCCAAACGTAAATATTAACTGTAATTTCTAGGGCTCCCAGGGGGGCTCCCAAGTTTAATAAAGGCTATGTTGTGAGTCTTTGCCATGTTAAATTTCTGCTTGTTTGAAAATATAGTGCAAAACAACTGAGGACCAAAGAATGCACTGACACAAATTGGGGATTTCTGCAATACCTGTGTGGGTGTTTAAGGGGGAGAACACTGCAGGCTGAACTTTGACTCAAGTGGGTATGTTAGTATATATGCATGACTAATCTGGTTTTTTCCTCTCTATTTTCTCTCTGCTACCCTATCTTTCTCTGTGTTTCTTAATATTTTGTCAGTGTTTTGTTTATTAGTAGTTTTTTCCTTTTTTTTTCTTTTTGTTTTTTTGTTTTAACAACCAAGACGGATTTTAATTTTCTTTCCTTTTCCTTCCTTTTCTTTTTAATTCCCTTTATCATTCCAATTTCTTTTCCCTTTTTTCCTACTTCTGCCTTTCCCTGTGGGAGCTCATCCTTATCCCCAGCTTAGTGTGATAACACAATAAAAAACCTCCTTGTTTTCAGGAGCTCCGGTCTGTCTCAGGACGAGCAATATGCTAGACCGGCTCCTGACAAAACATAGCCCTTTTGTTCAGCATGTGTTGGTTCACCCCAGCTGAATGAAATGGCTTTGTTTTAGGTGTAGATAGTAAGCTGGGTCTGCCTGGCAGGTGCATCTTGCAGCCAGTGTCACACTGCAGTAAATTCTGTAATTACAGGTCATGGAGGTGGAGCTCTCCTTTGATGTGACTTTTTCTGTTGTTGCAAGCGGATACAATTTGACTGAGATATCAAATGCAGATAGCAGTAAAAATTTAATTAACAAATCAAAGCTTTTATCTGGGGTTTTAGAACTCAAGCCAACAGGTTTCTTCAATCTAAAGAAATCACAGAGGTGGAGGGGCGAATGCAGTGCCTTTGTAGTGTATACAGCTTACGACCTTTTTTATAATGCTTGCAAAGATAAAGCCTTTTTAACTGTTACTTTCCCTTTGAGAAGCTTTCAGATCTTCCCCAAAAGCGAGGATATTGCTCACTGTAAGCTTAATTTTCATCATTTTAACTCTTCAGTGTGTGTGCATTTTCTCTCATGATACTGCAGGTTACTTACCAGGAGAAGACAAAGCATGCTCACACTTGCCTTCCTGCACCTGGGGCTGCACAGAGCACCTCACTACTCTAAATTCATATGCTGGATTGATTATTCCTCTTGTGGTGAGCCAGACAGTGATGGTGTCAGTCACTTGACATTCCTTCCATAATTTACTTACTGTCCTTACAATGAAAGCCTCGGTGAAATGAGGCTGAAACTTGGCTCTTAGCTCCTTCATCTGCAGGGCAAGTAAATGCTCTTCACTTTCAGTGCTTTATAGGGGTGTTGTCATGATCAAAGCAGCTGAATCCATGAGCTGACTGCCCCAGTGACCCCACTCATTCTACTGCTAACCGGGAGCTGGGAGAGCAGCAGTCTGCCTGTTGCATGTGGTGTGTGTGATTACTGCTGCCCATGAACAGAAATAAATGTAAAAGAGCACAATACCACCACCACTACTACTACTACTACTACTACTACCACTAATCCACATGCCTGGTGACACCTCTGCTAGAAGCCACATGTCAGAACATCCCAAAAACACATAATGAGAGATACATGGGTAATCAGAGCACGTTGCACCCTATATCTCAATAAATACGACTGTCTTGCATTTATGGGGCAGTTCTTTATCAGAAGTTATTACCACAGGTTTGTACAGACCTCAGTTTTAAAATTCTGCATGACAGATTAAAACAGAATACTGTGAGTAAAAGAAAAATGTTCTCAGGTGTTCACCATGATAGTCTGTATTTGAATTTTCAAGACTTAGAAGTCCTTCAAATGAATGAACACTCTACTACAGAGATCCCAGACTGATCTCCTGTGGTTCTGTGGAGTCAAGTTGTCCTGTATGTGTTACTCGTGTCTTTCTCAGTGTATCTGAGATTGGCCCAGCAGTTTCTGCAAGTGTGCACACAAAGGTCCTAGTTCAGGAAACATGTAACACTATCAGACAGCACTTAGAAAAGGCTTAAGTATAGAAACACTTAATCAGGGTCTTAAGGACCTTCTTGAAACGAAGCCAAAGAACCTAAGTCAAAGACTTCTGACATCAACACAGAACCACAAACTTGTGCTTATGCCAGTGTGTGTTCCGAGGCTCTCACCCAGAATTATAGATCTGGATTTCTGAGCTGACTACTAGAGGGAATACTGAAATAAAACTCTACCAAGCATGATGAAAAGAGATGATGATCCTAGTGAATTTACAGTATCAGTCATATATAGCACAGTTACCCAATTATAAACTCTCAAGCTACCACTGTTACAAAAGCATCAAAAGCTTTCCAAACTTCTAGCTGGAATCAAAAAAGAAAAAGGGAAAGTAAAAACAAATGAAAAAAGAAAGAACAACAAAAAAAGAAAGAATGAAAGGAGAGAAAAAGAAAAGATAGGCCATCCTTATATTTAAAGTATGCAAATTAAATTCTTGACATTTGCATTACTAATTTTAGTGCTTTGATAGAAGTTACCAGACTTTAAAGCCTCAGATATCACCTCAAACAGCTAAGGAAAAAAGGAAAGACTTCAAAGTGAATAATTACCTGTTGATGATGTATTATATTTAAAGGCTCTGGCTATGGATTAAAGCTGGTCCTAGGATTGTTAATAGCCTGCAGTAAACAACTAATGAATCAAAGAAAAGGAACAAAAAGCAGCTCTAGTTGAAGGACATTCCCATTAATACCAAAGGCCAGAGTCTAAGTGTTAAGTGTAACACAATAAAATACAGTTATTTCACACTAGAGTGTATAAGAATTTAGAAAAATGGTCACAAGTGAACTATTAGGGATTGTCCTTTGAGCTTTGTTCTCAAAGCCCTTTGATGCCATTAACAGTACCAGGTTTTCCAGCCCTCTGTTGGGTGTTTTTTCTTTTGCAGTTTATGTGCAATTTTTATGGTGTATGATGAATAGTCTGAATCTGAAGAGCTATACCTACAGCAGTGATAGAAACAGCAAACTTCCAGAGAGAAGTAAAAGCTCAAAGAAGGAGGCACAGAGCAGGAAATAGAGAGAGAACAGATGAAAAGAGTGCAAAATAAATTGGATGTCTACAGGGATCTCTCTGATTTGGAGCTGTTAAGAATCTTGATGAAATAGGAAAGTCAGTGATTTAAAGGGGGTGGTTGGGAGAAATTATCCCAACATACTTCAGCTAAGTAGATGACAGCAGTGCTTCAATCATAGTCCCTCAATCATGGCCCATCTTCTCCCCACCACAGCAAAACCTTTTAAGCTGTTGGCAGCATTCACATGAGCAACAGTGGAAGACCCTAATTTCATATTAAATGGAGCCCTGATTTGAGAAGCTTTAAAGAGGGAAGGTTATTTTTATTTGTGTTGGAATTGAGGTAAGGGAGAACTTTTCAAGGGAATGTACTGTTTGTCTTTAAAAATGATTTTGAGAGAATTAAAGCACAGCAAAAACACTGTGAGCTTGCAATGCATTAGGGTGATACTGATACATACATATGTGCGTGTGTGGCATGGTGCTAAATGACTTTTCATCTTTTGTCAGATCTAAGCTTTTAAGGCTGCTAGATTTTCTCAGTGCTTGGGAATTGATTGAAAATAAAGGAAAGCAAAACGTGGATGATACAAATGCACTGAAGAGCTTGTGGGCATTTCTAATGAGAGTGATTATTTTTAAGACTGAAGAAGCAATACATCTTAATAAAAAAAACCACAAAAACAACAACAACAACAACAACAACAAAAGAAAACAAACCCAAAACAAAACCCCCCAAAAACCCAAAGCAATAACAAATCACAGCTAGACAAAACTAATTATGCCCTAGAAGTGACCTACAGATCATCTCTGTCTTTCTGCACTTTGTGGTAGATTGAGATCATAGTGTGTCTTCCTGAGAAAAGTTTTAAAACCAGCCTGGCTATTCAGCAACCACCATGTCCAGTCTGTGGCAGGTCTGAATCAAGAAATTTTTAGGGTTGGAAGTGTCCCCTGGAGATCACCTTGTCCAACCCCCCTGCCAAGGCGGGGTCACCTGGAGCAGGTTACACAGGAACACTTTGGTGGATTTTGAATGTCTCCAGAGAGGGAGGCTCCATGACCTCCCTGTTCCAGTGTTCCAGTTCCAGTCCTGTTCCAGCCTGTTCCAGTGCTCTGCCACCCCCACGGTAAAAAAGTTCTACCTCGTGTTGAGGAGGAACTTCTTATGTTTCAGTTTATGGCCACTGCTCCTTGTCCTGTCTCTGGCCATCACTGAAGAGTCTGGCACCACCCTCTTGGCACCTGCCTTTGAGATATTTACCTCCATTAATGAGGTCCCCTCTCAGTCTTCTCTTCTCTAGACTGAACAGCTCCCTCAGCCTCTCCTCATAAGAGAGATGTTCCAGACCCCTGATAATCTTTGTGGCCCTCCACTGCACCCTCCACAGTAGCTCCTTGTCTTTCTTGTACTGAGGAGCCCAGAACTGGACACAGCACTGCAGATGTGGCCTCACAAGGGCCAAGCATGTGGGCAGGATCACCTCCCTTTACCTTTGGCCACACTCCTCCTGATCCACCCCAGGATACTACTGACCTTCCTGGCTGTAAGGGCATTGCCACTTCATGGCCAGCTGCTCATCCACCTAGACACCCAGGTACTTCTCCAATAGGTCTGCTCCCAACCTGTGCTGGTACTTGGGGTTTTTCACCTTGCTCTACTTAAGCAAGGCCCACTGGCTCTAGGTCTGTCTGGAAAAGACCCCAGGATTCCCAACCCCAGCAGGAGAGATGTTGTGTGCCTGAAGTGCTTCCTTAACCACAGGATGCAATATGGTAAGAATTAATTAGCTTTTGAGAGGGAAGACTATTTTTTTCAACCAGAATATGTCACTGGTTCAGTGCTGGGACCTGCTCAGCCATTCTTCATGACATCATTCACACTGAACGAGGAGTCATTGGTCAGCTCTCATCTTGGAAAGGATTGCTAATGTACACCTGAGGTAAAAATCAGGCTACAAAAACTGCCTCAGAAGCATTAAGGATATGAGAGAGAGAATGAGTCAGCTTGTGAAAAGCCAGAAAGGGGCAGTGTACACATGATGATGGGGTAAGGCTTTCCTCATGATGCATAGGGTTGCTACTGAGTGTCTGCTCTGCTCCTCTCCACAGGGGTGGCTCCTGAGGGACCTGGCACTCTCGTATATCTATACATTCACTGGCTTATATCCTTGTGGCAGGAGTTCATTTTATAATGACTACAAAACTAAACAGAGAACAAAAGTGTCCCAACCTCATTTTGAGTACTGGTCTTTCCCTACCAGATGCTGGGATTCCTGTCTCCCACCATTCACTATCTTGGAGACAAGTGGCCTTCCTGGGGCTGCAGTCCCATGGGAGGCAGTTTGGTGTCACATCAACACTGGAGAAGAGTCCCTTCCACTGCCCCATCTCATCATCTTCGTATTGCCCTTGCTGTCTCCTGACTGTAAGCTCCTGCTGCTTACCCTGTGTGGGCTTATGGAACCCTACTTCAGATGATTTAATTCCAAATTTGGCAGAGGACTAACACAGCAAAAATGGCTCAGGGAAGCATCTGATGAGGATAGAGCTGCCCCAAAAGAGGGTGGGGCAGCACTGGAAGATTCTCTGAACAGATGGAAGAGTATGAAAGGAGGGAAGAATAGAGGAGACTTGTCTTTTTTTCAGACACATAAGCTGTGAAACAGCACACAAAGGCATTTTTCTGAGTTTAGTTATCCCTGGAAAGAGGCAGGCAGTCTGAACTGCGGAAGCTGAGCTGCTCTCTAGGAGTTTCAATAAAGATAGCCTGAACAATAAATGTGGATGACAAAACAAACATTTGGAAGCTAAAAGTTAAATGAAGTGAAGTCCAAGCATAATCCTTAGCACTTCAGGTAAATGTTCATCATTATCCCTGTATTCACTGTTTGCATGCATGTATGTGACAGCTGTCTGCATCTTTGGGGTTCCTTAGTGGTCCACACATATTTCTGTAACAAGCTGGCAGTTTCCATGTCCTGTTTTATCCTTGCTGTCCATAGTTTTTGCTGCTTGCTGTGAGGATTACATCCTGCGTGGTGTTTTGCGATTAAATCCCAGACCTCTGGAAAGTCCCACACTCAGTTTGCCAAAGCTTGCCATTTCAGTGCATTATTTGTTTGTGCCACAGCAATGCCCAGAGGCCCCTTACTGCAGAGGAGCATCTGTGGCTGGTACACTCACAACTGTTTGTCCCAAGGTCCAAGACGAACTCTCACAGCCCCATCCCTTCCTCTTCACTGCACAATGTTTTCAGCCATCATTAAAGCTTAATGTGTTTCATTTGGCACCATTGTGAGAAATCTATCTTGTTTGGGGAAAAAAATATTTTATTAAGCCCAAAGCAAAGACACAGCCACTTTTTGGGTGATGTTGTTGATTATTCACAAAATGTCATTCCCGAGTTGTCTTGTTTGCCAAGTGTGGGACATATGTTAGTAATTGACAATGAGCAGAGTGGATCTCTTCTATAAATGGCCGTTTCAAGACACGACTGGTAGTAAAATAAAGGGGCCAGGGGTTCCTCAGAAGATCTAACACTGTACCTACTTTAAAGCTGTTAATGCTAGGTTTGTTCTCCCCCTTTCTCTTCCAGACTGCTTTTCTTCCTGTAAAACCTCAGGTCTGTTCCTCATTTTTGCTTATGTTGCAACAGACAGGTTTTCATTTCTTCAGGAGACAGCTAGCTGAAATCTATGTCTTGTGTTTTTGAGTACACTTTCCACCAACATTTGTGCTAGCCTTAGCTGAACAACTCCACTAATGACATACAATGATTTTCAGGGACCAAAAAGGAGGAGATAGTTCCATTGCTTAAAATTACTAAATTTTTCCTATGGATTCTAACTCTTCATTTCAGTTGCACTTCAGAGATGCACAGTATCATAGATGCTTTAAAAGAGTCAGGGGCCTGACTTTGTCTCATGTTTGCTTTAATGTGAAGACATTAATTCAGATGACATAATTTCTTAACATATCAGTGGGTTGGAAGGGGTTGAACATACAAATAATTACTTAAATGTGCAATGCTGCAAAGTTTTTTGTTGTCACAGACTTGTTTGCTCAAGGAAGTTACTGGTCTGCAGTGATGGAGGTAGAAATAGGCTTTTAAGAAACCTAAGTACCACTGGACATTGAATGGAAAGGACAACACAATGCACACAATGAGAAAGGTGTCACCTCTATAAGGCTCTGTTTGGTTTGTTTGATATTTTGTGGGTCAAGATTGTGTGGCTGTTTGGGTGGCTGGTCAGATTTTTTTTCATGCAGAATACTGGTAGGTTTGGGTGTGGTAGTGGTAAAATGATGTGTAAGTGGGTGCTGGAAATCCATCCTTCTGGTGAGTTGGCCTAGTCTCCTAGCAAGAAGAAGAAAAAAGAAGGTGCAGATGACTGACGCATAGTTATACCTGCCCTTTATGATGTGCCTTTCTTTCATGTCTTAGTGGGCTCCACATTGCAATGTGACACTTGTGTAATAGAAAAACTGGTTTACATTTTTTGCATGTTCTTTCCAAAGCAACACCAGCTGATGTGATCCACCCCAATAAACATTAGCTAACTATTCCAATATGTTCTGTGTGGGGTGTTGTCTAAACCAGAAAATGATGCAAAATACTGCATCCCACTTCCCAGGCAACAGCCATGGCTAAATTGGTGCATGATTTATGCACCAAAAGCAGTAGCAGCCCAAGGAGCACTGAGGTCAGCAGGAATCGTTCCACTGACTTCAAAAGGCATCATCTCAAGGCACCTGAGACAATGTCAGGCACTGATTTTACCCCAGAGGTGAACATGGATTATGAGACATTTCTGAGAGCCTGACTTCTCTCTTTTATTCCATCTGGTGAGGAACAATCCCAAACCAGAGATGTCCTGGCTCGGGAGAGGTGGTGTTGCTTGGGTGCAAATGGAGCCAAACCGTAGGTATTTTCCATTTGTCTCAGCCTCCAGGATGTGAAGTTTTCCCTGGCCCTTGGGTAGAGAATGCAGGTTAGTGACTCCATGTGGAGTCAGCATTTGTTGATCTACTTTCCAGTTTGTATTAGTTGTTTTCTCATTAAAGGAGGAAGGAAAGGCAAATTAGATCACTTTTTGGAAGTAAGGGGAACTGATTTATTGTTCTTACCTACCTCATATCTATATAAGTCCCAAGCATCAGTTCTTGTGCATCAAATAAAGTAAAAAATTAATAAATAGAAGGTCTGATCCCTGCTTCTTTGAACCGACAATTTTAACACTAATGGATTTACATTCAACTGTTGGACTCATCATTTATGCACTTTGTATAAGGATGGTACAGCCAGACAACACTGCTGGCCTGGCAAGAAGTCAGAGAAAATGTTGTAGCAGGGCTCAGGCACCATGACCGCTGCTTGGAAAAAAAGCTCAACCAACTAGCAAAACTGCAGAAGTAACAGTATCCCATGTAAAGCAAGGAAGGACCTCGATAACTGCCGGGTTGAGCTACTACTTTTGAGCTCAGAATTAAAATTTCTTATTGAATACTTTCATGCAAATGGTAATGCAATGGTAATCTAGAGAGGTTGGATAAAGTTAAGCTTTTATTTTCAGCTCTCCCAACTATACTCTGTTAAATTACATCCTGGTAGCACATGAGTAACAGTGATTTCAATCCTGTGGCTCTCAAATGGTGGGTAAAAACATGACAGGGCCTGAGCTTCTCCTCTCTCCCCATTCTTTACTGCCACATGAGTGATCACTATCCAGGGAGCAGCAGGAGAAGGCTGGTGAGGTAACACTGAGCAATGTGGGTGAGTGAAGTCAGGCATGACAAAGTTAACCATTACCACCCAACATTTGATTTCTTCTATACACTCTTTGCACTAAAGACAGCCAGATACAATGGTATTATGTTATTGCTGACAGTAATGCCTGTGTTGGGATATATGTTTTGCTGACAGCAGTTGAAATCTTGGAGGTATTTGCCATTGGGAACTTGGTCCCATCCCTCCTGGTTTGTTTATTATTTGCAGCTCTGATGCTTTGGTCTCTCAGCCAGCTGGCTTGTGTGGAAAGGGGATTCCTGGAAGAGAAGGGTTAGGCTGGCTCAGGCCTTGGGGGGTTGTTACCATGTCAGTGATTGTGCACTTGACACTGACATGCTGGGTGATTTAGGACCAGACACTTGCTGTCTTTGCCTCCATTTCCCTCCAGTGTCATTGTTAATGGTGGTGCTTACTTTACAAACTGCATGGAGCTGTACAGTTGCCAAGCTCTCTATGAGGCAATGAATGACATCAATTAGTTGTTTTGTACAGGCCCAACACTGAGAAAGAAAAAGGTTGTTTCAATCACTGTGGCACTGAGTTCATTATGTTTTTCCATCCATCTTGAACATCTAGCCTTGTAGGGCATGAGTCAGAATCAGTTGTGTACACTTTGCCTTCCTGTGTTCAAATACAGAAATGACCTGTAAACATGGTGATAGTCAGCATTTATCATCTGATTTATCAAAAGATTAAAATATCCTGTGCTTTTATTGGTTATATTTACTCTGGCCCCGGTATGCAAGGTTTTCCTTTGTTTGCTTAATGGACTTGTAATTAAAGAAAGAAAGAAAGAAAGAAAGAAAGAAAACAACCCCAGTAATTCTCTTTGTTTTCTTAGTGCTCACACTGTTTCTCCGTTATTTAGTCTTCTCCAAATTTCTCTGAATTTTACACTAAAGATAAATTCTGCTTCAGTTTGAGGTTAGAAGCAAATTTAGCATAGACTTTAACAAAACCAGAAGAGACCTCAATGTCTTGCCAAAACTTTTTAAAGATGAAGACGCTGAGTTGCTTAGACGAGATGCTTTGGATTCTTCATACTGTGAGTTGGTTTACTAAATACTGACATAATGCATATAAAAAGGGGAAAAACCCCCCTAGAGTCTCATGTTAATTGAACAGAAAAAAAATGCCTCACTTGTTTGTGATTTACACTGATTTAACCAAAGTCTTCTGGATTACTGTGCATTTTCCTCAATATAGGAAAAGCATACAGGGGAAAATTGGCAGTTGATTATGACTATCATAGTTCCACCAGTGTAATAGGAGCCAAAAATTTGCAGTATGGGATGGTTTCTTTGAGCAGCATGTCAGATACATGGGGGTTTTTTTGCACAGACTAATGTGTGGCCTTGGCATCGTCTATAGCTGCATTATAGTTGATAAGGGTTGCTAGAAATTAAGACCTTGATACAGGCTGTCATTCATACCTTTTCAGGGTGGGGTCAAGGTATGCAATCTCCTCATTAAAGAAGAGCCAAATCACATTTGGAGAAGATCAAGTTACTGGACTTCATCCACTTCAAGAATCTCTGGCATTGTGTTTGCTTCAGGATTGCCTCCAAGATGTGAAAGAGGAAAAAGACCTGTGGGAAAGCCTATGGTTTTGTCCTCTTTAACTCAAGCAATAACCACTGTAGCTTCCTTTCCCACTTGTTTCCTCGTGATCCATTGATCCTCCTGGACCCAGGCTCTGAGATTTCAAAGCTCTTGGCAGCCCACCAAGCTCTGAGGGAAGAGGTAGCACATGTGTGTGATGAAAAGAGTGAAAGCTTTATGGTATCAACTCTGTTTTCCCTTCCTCATGCAGGCGCTTGCTTATCACTGTAATTTTCCTGAAAGATCAAAAATAAAGTTTTCCTGGATTTGTAGCAGTAAAAGGTTGTTTTTATTGCAGAAATGTGACACCATAAGAGTTAAAGTAAATCCCATTATTTTGGTGCTTCATGGTGCAGCTGCCTTGCCATATTTAATACTGCACTGTTACCAATATTGTGGAAAGGCTTCAGTACAAATTGAGATTAACAAGTAACAGTGACATCACACAATAGCAATAATCTAAAGTAAATTACCTCTTCTTCCTACCTTCCTACCTTTCCTACCCTCCTACCTTCTTCTGTTCTTTGCTTTTGCTTTTCTGCTCTGGCTGAATTACAAAATGCTCTAGGCCATGCATTTTCTTGAGGTGACTGCAATTATTCAGTAGCAAGCATTTCTGCCCTTTAGCTGTTAACCACATGGTGCTTCAAACAAGACAGCAAACCACTAGGAATGTCAGTGCATCCCACACTACTGGGAATTTAACATTTTTCTAAAGACAAAAAATATTTTCCTTGGCTGATATTTTACAATAGCAAATAATAATAATAATAATGCTGTGCTTTTAAAATATTTTTACTGATATACAGTGTTCAGACTCCAAGGTTTTTCTAACCTTGGAGTCTGAACACTGTATATCACTTACTTTTAATCAGGTCTGATATTTATGAAAAGGTTTGTATTATCCTTTGGAAAAAACAATAACACAAATGAAAATGGATTCTCAGCCAATGCAATCCAGAATTCGTTAGCTTTATTGAAGTGGATGATCAGTTTTGTTTTCTTCAACCCACCTATGTGACCATTACTCTAGGGGCAAAGTGGGTGTTAGCACCTTTTCATAAATAATAACTTGGCTATCAAGAATCCAAATGATTCATACTGAGATGTTTTACTTTGTAAAGCAGAAAACGAAGGTTCCATACATTTGTAACTCTAGCATGTGTTTCAAGAAGCAACTGAAGGTACATACTCAGTGTCTTTGAACCTGTTGGGCCACTGTCTCTTTCCTTTTCCTTTTCTTTTCCTTTTCCCCCCACGTTTCTGCTTTCTTCCCTGTTTGTACTTTTTATTTGTATGTGAATTTGTACTTTTTATTTGTTTTGTGTTTTTTAAGGTTGTCTATCTGGAAGTAAAGCAAACACTGGCTTGCTTTCTTTCTTTCAAAGGAGATTTTGGTTGAGGTAGTGATAAAAAATTTGTGATGAGCAGCAAGGGACCATCTGCAAGGCCCCTTAAGCCCTGGGTTTAAGACACCCATAAGCAAGGGTTCAATGCTTAAAAAATTATTCAAAAAGTAAGCATAACAGTGAGATGCACCGAAAGCAAAGCCTCCCAGAGTGCTTCTCTCAAAACCGTTATTTAAAGCTGTTATTTAAAGCTTTTTTGCTTCAACCCACATGGCTTTGAACAGAGCTTCTGAGGATGTCTGGGTTAAAGCTGGCCTCTGTTTTACTTGAGGACAGCCTGCTCTCCCACTTCTTCAGCTACTGGCCTGCAGGCAGGAAGATAAAGACCAACCTTGTATCATGTGCAGGGACTGCAGCTTACTGGGAAGGCCCTGGACCTACATCATCCATCAGACCTGCCATTAAATCAAAGGCAAATTTCTCATGAATGACCTTCCCACAAGCTCTGCATCTTGACTGTCTGCAAGACACATTCACTGCCACTGTTAGATGTGAAACCTGCTGAAGATGACTGCCCCCTCTGCATGAACATGGCAGGGACCCGAGGGAATGGTTCTTTGGGCTTTCATTTCTGCTTGGCAAGTGAGGGTTGCCTTTTCACTGAAGAGCTGGGAAAATCAGCCCCTTCTCCAGTGTCCTGATGTTATGGCTAAGGCACCAAAGGGATCTGGGAGAAAGGCGATGAAGGCAGCAAGAGCCACTCATGCCTGCTCTATGTTTCAGGAAGCTCCACACTCCAGGTGTCTTTCTCCCTGTTGGTCCTGCACTGCAGTTCCTGCACCTGCAATGGCTCTGCCACCCTGAACTGGGACTTCCCACCTCTCATATGTGCTGCTTGGAGTGGAAGAGGATGAAATGGGAAGACCTGACTGTGTCTGCTCCTGTTGCTTCAGTTTCAGTAACGCTGCCGAGGCTCTTCAACTGCTGCCTGCAGCCTGCTTATCACTGTGCTCGCTTATCACAGTGCTGGCAGGCAGTTTGATTCTGGCAGTAAGTAGCACTGCAACAAATTTGGGATTTTGGGTGTGAACTTGTCTGTTCTAGTGAGCTTAGAAGGTCCTGATCCCTCCATGGCAAGAAATTTACAAGGCAGCCAGAAAAGGTTTAGAGATGGGCAACAAAGATGATCAAAGGTACAGAAAGGCTCTGTATGAAGGATGACTAAGCTAGGACTTATGTATCTGGAAAGGAGATAAAGGGGGAGGAGGTGATACATTTACAAAAAAAAAAAAAAAAAAAAAAAAAAAAATCTTGAGTGGCATGGAGAGAATGAATAGATTGATTTTTTAAAACTCCTTTCCAGTACAAGATTAGGCTAATAAAATAGTAGGGCTCCAAACAAACCATCTCAGTCAGCTGACCCATGGATCTCCTTGACAAAGGATGGTGTGGGTGCTAAAGTTTTTAGGATTTCAAGGACAGACAAGAGATTTAATGTAGGAGTACATTACTCTTACATGTACACTGGGAGCACTAACTACATAGAAATCACAGCTTAATCAGGAGGTTCCTGTTCTGAAAATGGGAGCGTGTTACAGGGAGTTTTCATATATGCCTGTTCACTAGGCATCTGCTGTTGGTGTGGTGGGAAGCAGGGTAAAAGGACCTTCAATCTGACATTTTACTGTTTTCCTTCTGTTTTTCACAGCAGTGAAAAGTCTGCTAAGCTGTAGAAACTATGAGTAGGCTTTAAGTCACTTAACTTTAACCCTCAGAAAACAGAGACTCTAGTTACCCATCTCCCAGAAATCAATGTCATGGAGGGCACACCACCCACCCTAAGATAGGTATCCAAAAGGACAGATGAATCACCATCTTCAGCTACCTTTTATTTCTGATTTCCCAGGGAGTCTGGACAGCTGCCTTGTGTTGGATGAGTAGTTTCTTTCTAACTTCAGTTAATCTTACTTGAGTGAGACTGATCCTGATTAAAGTGGGTTTTGGCAGTAGGTTTAAGGCCTTTTTCTGCAAGGCTTCAAATGCCACTGTGTTAAGGCTAGCATTTATTAGATGTGTCCTTTGAAAAAAGCTCCTTGAGCATGACTGGGAATTTCACTCTTCAAAGGTCAGTGGTCTGCAGCAACAAAACCAATCAAGCTCTACCTGGGGTCTCAGGAAGCTCTGTTTCAGTGTGTGGGACTTCTGATATTTCACTGCCTATTTAGACACAGCATCTGAAACTAATTAAAAGGAAGGTGACTGATAGCTGAGAGACAGAGATTACTGGCTTGTGTTGTACTGTCCAGAAACATTACATGACCATTCCCAGCTGTTGTTCTGGCATGGGGTACACCAGCTGTCTCATCAAATCACACCATGGAATAACAGCACAGAAATCTTCCATATTATCCTGCTGTAAGAAAACAACTCCTACTGACAAGACCCCCAAACCAGAAAAGAATATCTTGAAAGCTATTTTTTTTTTGCTTCCTCTGATTACATTTTACCTTCCAGGATGCAGATGTAAACACAGTCCACATTCATTCCAACTTTGTAATCACCAGCCTTTGTTTTTGTAAATGTATCTAAACTGCTAACTTCATTTTCACATCACTTAAATTACTTGGAAAATTCTTTCTCATCCAGATTGCCAATATGTAGTATGACAGACTTTGGCACTATTGGAGCAGTGTACCCTGCCTGCCTTCTGTGGATGCTTCTGTGGATGTGTTAATCATTACAGCAGAGCTTTCCAAACCAATTAGATATTGCTTAATGTTATATGCGTGTCAATTAAGTGAAATACATGCCTTTTTTTTAGTTCCACCTTTTACAAGAGATTGTGACATTCGAGAGGTTAAATCAAATTTGCACTAGAATTTAGATTTCATAGGGACAGACTTAGTAAAAGCCAAGATTAGCAAAAATAGCCCTATTCTACTTTCTTTTTCTAAATTTGACTGGATGTAATTCTTTAAATGTATAACCAATATCTTATCAACACAAAGCTACTGTATTTGATCCCAGATATGAAACTGGCAGGAAATGGGTTACTACAACAAAACGCAGAAGTGAGCTTTCCCCAGCTTGCCTGAGGAAAAGGCTAAAAATCTTAAAATTGTACTTTAATTGTAGTTGAATTTGAAAAAAGGAAAACCAACAGACGCTATTTGATATTTAGATGTGGAAATAGTAATAAAATCTATGAATACTAAAGCTTCAGGGTCTTACAGTGTCATAAACCCAGAATAATGCCATTGAATACTAAATTCTGCTGATATAGAACTGGTGGAAGGGTAGAGCCATATCTGAGGTCTTTTTTTGCCTGTTGTGTTTAACCTGGACAGACCTTTACCTACTATGGTCATTGCTGTGTGTACAAAGCTCAGACATCAGAGCTTTCTGTCTAGAGAATATGAAGCAACACTATCCTTAGGTAAAGGAAGCCCTAAACACGTTCAAAGACTACACAGTGTGGAAGAAACTCATCATTTAAGCCAGTGTGGGTGGCTGAATGCTCTGAATACTTTTATGGATCTTTTAAAAATTATGAGCTGGCAGCATCGTACCTTACCTACTACCCTGAATGCTATTCAGTGCTGTCCATGAGCAAGGCTTCCTGGGGGAGGTAAGGCTTGTCGAATGAGTAAGACCTAGCAGTATTTAGACACCTTCCTCCCCTTCACTTCAGTTAAAATTAGGCACAGAAATGCCTCTGTGGGTTTGGGCCTGGTGAGCAGTGAGATATGGCAGGGAATCAAAGTGACCTGCTGGATCAGTGTGGCAGCTGAGTGGCTGCAGTGGGTGTTTTGTGGCAATGCTGGTGGCAGATGGACCAAAGGAATTGTTTCTGGATGCACCACGGCTGTTCTCCTCTCTGTGCAGAAGCCCACGCTCACCTGAGGTTGATGGTGACTCCCTAGGATGGATGGGAATTATAGCTGACCAAGTAATTTGTGCTAGCTGCCCCATCAGCTCTCTGAAGAAAGTGTTTTCTTAGAAGCATTTCTAGAAGTCCTCTGCAAGTTGGTGGTGTGGCACTTTTTAGGAATTTGCAAAAAAGTGATACTGCGAGCATCCAGACAAGGGTTGGACAGTTTACAAAGACAGCTTCCAAGAAAAAAGGCTAATATCAACAAATATAGGTCGGGTACACATAATCGTTTATCTGCTCTGGCCACACTAACAGTAAACCAGCTGCAAACATATGCAGATGACATGCTGAGTGTACTTCAAAGGCTTTTCACAATTCCTCAGCTTGGACAGAAGCAAGGACACGTGGGCGCCAAGGCAGACACAGGAATTTTCCCCAGACAGCCATTTCTTAGCCTGGCATTGCATCTGGATTACTCTGTTTCAGAAAAGGAGAGCTGCTATAATTACCTGGTTCCTTTGCTGTTATAATTGACACTAAGCTACATGGTTTTATCGTTGCATTTAATTTTCAAGCGCAAAGGAAGGGAGAGAAGCCTAGGGCAGAGGAGGGCAGGACATGGGTTTTAGCTGAAATAATCTGTAGGGCTGGGCAATTTAGCTAGAGAGCGATCAAATATCCAGTGGAAGGATTTCAGAAGTTCCTTCCAAGAAATAAGGAAGAAGAGGCTGCTTCAGACAATGTGCTGGAAGTTTGTGTGAGGGGCAGTCTGTCCTGCTGCTCTCTCAGGGTCATCATCCAAGAGCCATGCTGGGGGCAGAGAGACACGAGCAAGCACACAGAATGGTTAAAGGAGCTGGGCAGCATGGGGTCAAGCATCATGCCTGCTGGGAGGGCCATGTCCCTGTTAACCCTGTTCAGAAACTGCCATATCACTTTGCAAATGCTCTGAGGGTTTGCTGTGAGCCTTTTGTGGCAGTGACATGCACCTGGGCTCCTAAGTGATGTGCACCACCTATGAATCAGCCGGTATGGTTAAGTCTCGGTGAATTTTCTTTTTCTTTTTTTTTCCAGACAGATAAAAGATCCCTTACAAATCTCTTTCAGGTGTAGTTCCAGTATATTTCCCGCACTGGATACACCTACAGATTTCCTATCTTTCCAGAAACAAAGGTACCACAAGGGTTGTGAACAAGGACAGGTTGCAAATAGTGCTGAAAATCCCAGAGAAATGTCATCATAAATATCTGTTGATTTTGGAGCCATGTAAACACGATAATGGAGCTCAGCTTCAGTAAAAAAGAAAAAAAAAATGATAAGCCTCTACAAGAAAAAAAACCTTGCACATGTATAAAACCCTTCCTGAGATTGTGATTTTTCCAAAGCGCTGTGAGTTGAAAGTTGTTTTTCATTCAACAGCTACAGCTGTGATTCCAGCTGTCCCTCCTGAATGTTATTTGATTCAGGAAGCCTTTCATGCTGAGGATTGACCTTTCAAAGGGATTCATATTGTGTGTTACCCCTTTTTGTGCTTCATTATGTATATGCTGATGAGCTGAGGGTGGTGGCCAGGTGATAAATTGCTAGCAAGTGATAAATTGCTAGATAACCTACTCATTAGCTGGAAGGCTTATAAGTGAAGTAGAGAAGAAAGAATTGTGAAGATCAAGGACTGTTAGTGGAAGTTGATGAGAGGTCCTGTGGAACAGGATTAAAATGAGTAAGTCACAACCTGACTGTACTGGTGGGTGTTGCATGTAGTTCATGCTGCTTTTTGAAGGGGTGGCTGGGCATTCCCACCGTGACTGGAAGATTTTCTTCTTTAGCTCTTTGCACACATGAACTTTTGTGCTTAGTAGTGTAAATAGATTGCTCAGCCTGTGTGTACCACTGTTAAACTGTGCTACTATAATCTTCGAATGAATAGCAATGGTGTCTGCTATGCGAAAAAAAAGTCTTCTCATTGGGGAAGCAAGGGATGGGTATTTGGTTCATGCTGACTCCAGTGTGGCTTGACATGCAGTTTGATGTGTAAGGCCATGCAGTACAGCAATGCCAGCTTCCACCTAAGGAAGGCTTTCCTCCTTGTTGAAGAAACCCTTAATTTTAATAAGACTGATTGTCCTTTCCTACACAAGATAAAAGCATCCCACTTGTTTGTTACCTGTGAATGCTGGTAAAATACCTGTAGATAAACATTGCAGTTTCTGGCACTATCTCCTGGAGTTCTTGAGACAGCAAATGCTTTTCTAGGTGTGCATGCCTGGTGGAAGCCACTCCTCTGCCTTAGCTGGCAAAAGCTCATATTTAGTGCCTTAATTTAGTTAAAAACTTAGTTCTTGAAAACTGCCTCCTGAGAGAAGCACTTTTAATTAGCTGGGCTTTCCTGAAATGAGTAGGTGCAAATAAGTCAATTTAATTACTTAATGTAGCAGTCTTTTCATGGAGGCAGTTGAGGATTTTTCTTGTCTAAAACTATTTCTGAGAGAATTAGGACTTCTGGTCAATCAGGGCTGGCAATCAGTGTGACATTATCTGTGTTTTTCCTGGTATCAGAGTGAGATTGGTTTCTTGCCATCATTTTCTGGCAGCACAAGCCACACGTGCAAAAGAGACAATACTGGAGTCAGACACAGACTTATGGATCCCCTGTGGCTGTCTCCACACCTATGAAAAAAATGCATCATATTAGCAATGACGCACCAACTTTGGGAACTGTTCCAGGAGTTGTCCCTGAAGCATCCAAGGAAGATAAGAGTTAAGTATATGCTCCTGGAAACAGAAGGGCAAACACATAAAGCATGTTGAGCCCAGGCTACCAATCTGCAAGGATGCTGTGCACAGAATAAGCCTAGGAGGAATCATAATATGTTGGGGCTTTCACAGCTTTGTCTGCAGTGGGAGATTAGTCCAGGCTTCTGTATTGTGCCTACAATACAAGGCTGGGAGCAGGTAACCTCCTACTGTAGCCTGGAGGAGTTTGTACCATCTGCAATGGACCATCATAAAACACTCTTAGACACAGAAAACTGTGTATGTTGCTATTGAAGTGCTGGTGCTTGACAGCAAATACTTTTATTTATAGCCAGTGCATCAATGGCTCACCTGAGGAAGCAATGCTTGCTCTCCAGACAGTGATTTTGAAGGCCCACCACTGCAAAGCTTTCCATTCACACATGGATATGTGGTGATACTAATGTTTTATGCCCAAAGTAATTTTAGTGCTGCAGTTAGCTGTATTTCAAATTCCAGGTGCCTGGAGAAGCACGGCAAGCAGTTAGCAATATATGATGTAGATTAAAAAATACTTCTGAGTATCTGTGCCTAGCAAACACTGTTGGTAGGGGAAGTGGCACTGAGGACTTGTAACAGCCAGCTTTCCAGACCTCTGTAAAGGGTTGTGAATACTAATTTTCATTACTATTTTCTAGTTATGTACAGAGACATCTTAAATCCCTTCAAAGACCTTTAAGTGAAATGCAGTTTGAAGAGAGGCTTTTTTTCCCCCAGTTGAGCAATGGAGAGAACTGAAAGGGGAGAAGCCAATAAAATGACAGGCCTTTTGGGTCATCCAAAATAATCTTCATCTGAAAATTAGAAGCAGGAACATCAGGTTAAGAATGGGGTGAGAACAATTGCTTTGACAATGAAAGGACAGAAAGCGGTTTCCAGTCCTTAAAAATTACACTGTGGATTCCCACTCTACATCAGGATACTTATAGCAATACAGTCTGTGCCACAGAGGTGAGAAGAACAGCAGGTAGGAGGAACAGGAATAAATTACCAATAGCAGAAGAGGTGGGTACTTGGTGTATATTGTGAGAAATCCATGCCAGGTAACATCTCCTTGTATATCTAACTTTTGGTGAAAATAACATTTTAAGAACTTCCTGTTCTCTTCTCATCCACAAAGTACTATTTGCATCCCCACACCCTGTTCCTCCCCTTCCTCCCCACCTTGGTTGGGCTACGGAGATGTTTAGGAGGTCACTGGGGAACTGTATTAGTGAATTGATCAGAAGTCTTTAAAAATCTTTGCCAAAAAAGCATAAACCATCCCTGTTCCTGAGCTAGTGGTCGCCACGTATGTTTGTAAGGTACTTTTACTTTCAGTCCAAAGTTTCTGTGTGGAGCTTGCACATTCTTCCTCAGCTTGGGGGATCTAGCTTGGGGTGCCAGCACGTGGTGTAGATAAACCTGATTTATCCCATGTAGTGGCCACAGATTTGCCTATAGAAATCTTGACTATCTTTGTAAGATCAGGCCCATCTTTTCTTAAAGACACCGAAAATGATCCTACTTTCCTGTGTTTAAGCATTCTCCTGACAGCAGTTCTTCGTAGAACTTTGTAGAACTGCTTTAAAAAAGCAGTTTCCTTAAAACTTCTCTTAAAACTTTGGTAAGTAGTAGGGACACACATAAATACATACATAATCCTGGGATTAGCAGCCTTGTGGATGCTATGCACATAATCCAAGCCTGTCACAGAGTTATGAGTATCCCATGAAAAAAAGCAGAATCACAGTAGCAGGCAGTGATCTGGTAATCCGCACAAGGTGGGATTGCTTCAGCCCCTCCTCATCCCCATTTAAGGTTTCTCAAAATAAAAGATACACTGATAGTTATGTTCTTGCTGTTTTCATCAGCAATTTGAGTACATGAGCTTCAGCTGGCTTCATATAAAAATTTTGTTGATAACTTGTGCTTTGAGTAGTTGTCACTATTTTTTAAAATTATTAAAATCTATAAAAAACTTGATACCATTAAAAATACAATATCCACAGAGAAAAGCTCCAGTATGACGTTCGCTCAGGTTGTTTCAAATAAAACTAGTTATTGCAATAACTGTTGATCCAAAACACTTCACATGTGGGAAAGTTTAGCTGAAGAAAGAACAGTTCATACATATATAGACAGACATCTATAAAAATAGGCATATAACTTGACCATTTAAATTCCTAATCATGAGTTTAAATAGTGAGGTCTAGCTCACTTCCTTTTCCCAGTATTTCATCTGCAGATTTATGGGTATAAACTCTAGGAGAGAGATCCAGTTTACATGTTCTATCCTGCTCCACCTGGCCTTTTAAGACGGCTCCCACCAAGGTGGTTATCTCTTGGGATGGCACATCTTCCTGTGGTGGTGATAGGTTGTTTCCTTTTAAAGTATTTTTCTCTGGTGGTTCTGTGTTTTAGAGGAGCCAATTAAAAGCATACTCTTGGCAGGACATGGCTAGCTTTTTCAGCATATTATTAGCTTATCAAGGCTGGAACTTGCTAGATAAACTCTGTTGCAGTATATGCCTATATCATGCCTCTGAGGCTTTTAAATGCACTGCTGGCTATCAATAGTATAGTAGTTTCTATACTTGGAATTTAAATGCTGTAAGATTTGGCTTTTTACTGGGTTCACTAGAAAGTTATGAAGAATTATGTGCCAGAATATATATTTTTTTTCTTCAAGTTTAGGCCTTATTTTAAGAATGCCATATTGGCTTCATGCTGAGGTCTATGTGCACACAGTTTGGGGCATGGGGAACCACATCATGCCATGTGGCAGCCCCCAATGTCTTTGATGGGATGAGAATTGGGGTGGATGTGCAAAAACTGACCCTGACCCACATGTAGATGATCAACTATTGCTCTCCAGTGCTGTTTTGGCTTGGGATGAAATATAACTGGGTAGTGTGTCCAGGAATAGGATGTTAGAGTTGCCTCCATGGCAGGATAGAGATAAAGGACTCGGAAGTGCTGGGTGGCTGCTGCTGGTGGTAATGCACTCTGCTGTGAAATCATCTAAGTAAAGGATTTCCAAACCTATGTGTCCAACGTAAAATATCCAGCATGTTAAAGGATCTTGGGATGTAAAGTATGTATTTGCCACAGCCGTGCTAAAATCCTTCAAGCCAGGGCCCACTTAGTGCAGTGGTTTTTGCATACCTTTCTGGTTTTAGTTTAGCTTATTGTCTGCTTCCAGCTGAGTCACATGAGTGTAAACAGATCAGTTTGCCTCTAAGGAAATGATTCCAGAAAATTGTGAGAGTCAGTTCAGTCCAAATACCATCTGCAGAAATGAAGATTTTAAAACTCACATAAGGTTGACCAATCTTATACTGCTCCTGTTTCCTCTCTCATGTTTTTCTTGGGTGAGCGTATAATTTTCTGGCACAAAGTCTAATTTGTTGAATGGATGCTGACATTGCAGCAATGTTCCTCAGCACATCCCAATTTCAAAAGCAAAAAATGGCCCATTTCAAAGTAATGAAGATATTCATGAGCTTGTGTCACCAAAATCAACGTGTAATCCAAAACTTTAAGAAAAACTAGTTATAAAATAATTTGTGTCCTTGAGAACTTTGTCCTCAGACATTTTCTTATTAATGTTGCTGCCATAGACTTGTAGCCAAAGCAAAATTGGCTAGAACTGCTACAAGAGCCAACTGTCCATCAGGTCAGCTCCACAGCAGTTCACAGAAGCATTGCCATCATTCATATTTTCTGTAATTTGGTCAAGTGGCTGCCTGGTTGCAGCAATTTTGGTGCTCAGCAGATGACAGTTCTGTACAGAGGCAAAGCTGGAAAATGTCAGCACTTGGAATAGGGACAAGAAGCAATTTTGGGATTAGGGAGGTGCTAGAAGTGCTGATGAAGCACTGATTCTTGTGATTTTCAGATTTGTCTTTCAGGCTTATGCTACTTGTGAGGAAGAGCAGATGACTGGTTCTGCCCCTTTTTGAGAAAGGCACAGGAAGAGTAAAATATCAACAGAGGTGTGCAGACATCCTCTGATTACTGTGGTGAAGCTCACTGAAACAAAATTATGGACTGCAGGTATACACCTGCTCAGCACTGAACCCTTGCCTTCAGGCAATAGGATCACAGTCCTCAGGATGACTGCCATGATCTACTTATCCTTGAGTAAACACTTAATTCCTCCTCTGGATAATGCATAACCAACATTAGTGGGACACCCAGTTACTACTCGGAGCACAGTCAAAATGATCTTCCTACCACTTTGCTTTGCATCCCCCCATTTCTCTTCTTCATTTAACATTACCTCTCTCTACATTTCAGGGCTTCTTCTAGGCAGGTATGCTGTAAGCATCAGATCTCCTCAGCATGTCAGTGTATCTATCTACTTTGTTCAGCCATTAGTGACAGGGTGTCATTCATTTCTCTCATCCTACAGCACTGCCTTTTACAAAAACGCCTTACTTCCTGGTCTTTCCCAAAGAAGACTGCAGCCTGCTGAGTTTGCCTGTGGTTAGCTTAAAGCACTCTGAAACAGTGGGGTCTGAGTCCATTTTTATTATTATTTTTTTTTTTTTTTTAATCTGGACACTTAGTGCAGTGAGATTTATTTGAAATTGGGATATTAGCGAGACATAACCTCTTGACTGGAAATTGCTCACCTTGCTTAATGCCTTCGATAATATGACAAACCCAGTGAGCCATACTGCCTTTGGCTTGATCCAGACTATGAAAAAACATTTAGGATGGAAAATAGTCCAGAATGTTCTCTTGTTAACACAGCTGCTTGTATTTGAAAATTAAAATATGATGGCTGTCACTTAAAATGTGATCTTTACCTTTTGTGCCTCCAATTCTCAACTCCATCCTGCTGCAATGGGAAGAAAAGGGGGAGCAAGAAAGCAACATCTGACTTGGGAGAGTCTCCATGGGGGTGAATTGGGCAGTATGATTCCTACACCGTGACATCTGCAGTCAAAGCTGAGAAACTTCCTGTGTAGAAGACGGCTGGTTTTCAGAAGTCAATTTCTGAGCTTGACCCATTTAGAAGCCTCAGACAGTGGGTGCTTTCAGTATGCAAAATATGTGCATGGTATTTTTGAGCAGTCTGCTTGCTGATGAGTTGCTGTATCACAAAGCTGCCTAACTGGAGCAACGTCATGCAGCAAGGCTTTCAAATGGGTGTCATTGTGACCCAAGCTGTGGTGGCAGCAGCAGCAGGGACTAGAGGAAATTTTGCATGTTTTTCAGTCTTAAGTCCAGATTCTGACTAACCCCTGCATAGGTGCTGGTATCCAGGGATCAGCTGTTCTCAGACCCAACTGGGTACACTGCATATCTTCTTTCCTGCCTTGTGGGCTGAGGGAGGGGATAGTGTGAACTAGGTGTGACTAGGATTAGAATTTGGCCCTTAAATGGCTTTATCAAACTGTGGGAAAGCAATAGCATTGCCAAGTAGAGGAGGTAATGAACGGTCATCATACTACATATCTCCTCCATTTCAAAGCAGAGGAAGGCCTTTGTGTTGGCAATTCCGTTCTCCTGACCAAAACAGAAAATGGTATGGCAAGCTTCCCTTTTTTGGCTCCTTTCAGGTGCTTGCATATTATGTGCTAAGGATATATGTAGGAAAACTTGCTACACTATCAATAGACTTATTTTCTTTAACCCATGCAGTTATGGGCATGTTGAATTTGAGGATTGATGCTGGTGTTTCTGTAGTTCTGGATTTCTGTCTGATGTGGCTTTGAAAAGTGTCAGCAAATTCTTGCAGAAATCTTTTGTTTCTAAGTGCGGCTCATGGATATTCTCCAGGCAGAATGGCAAAACTTGTCCTGAACTTTCTCCTCTTGATTTCTGTTAAAGACTGGTTGACCTTGCATTTGAGCTATGGTGTTGGAAGAAGTCCATTCTGCACACATATAATCAAGGCCTTTCACCCAATTTCCCCATGGCATGTTCCAGCAGCGATTAACTATGGCCACTTCAGGCACAACCCACATGTGGCAGCTGTGGGTAGTGAACACGATGTTAAACATCTCCTACAGAGAGAATCATGAGACACACTGCAGTCTCATTAAGTCCCTTGTACTCTCCCATTCTTATTTAGTTCGTTTAAATTCCCCTGAAGAGGGAGTATCAGCTTTCCAGAAGAGAAGAAACACTGACTTCTTACTGAGCAACAGCTGAAAGCTATCATTTTTAAACTTATTATTTCTTTTGACATTGAATGCTTACACTGGAAGAAACATTTTTCACTACAAACTATTTCTATTTTGCTTTGTAGAGCAAAAGAAATGATTAAAGCAAAAGCTATTCCCAGTTTACAATCACTTCTTCAAGATGGTAATAATAATTGACCTTAGGCTAATCTCTACATAAATTATATTTGAAATTGTGTAAGTTGCAAAGAAGCACAGACAGACAGTCCCAACACATATTTTCCAAGAGAAAGTTATGTCAGATTTCACTAAGACATGGAATGAAACTTGCTTTAGTTCTTAAATGCTGGTGCCCTAAACAGAAATCAGGCACTTGTGTCCCATATGTTACAAATATGATGTTTTGCTAATCATTAACAAGAAAAGTATTATGCTTAATCTGAGGCTTTTCTAAAGTCTTTTTTTTGGCAATTACGTTATGGAAGAGAGCAGCTGAAATAATAATAAAACTTTGTACTTGCAGGGAACTTTCATCTGGGAATATCAAAATAATTTATAAGCCTAGCTAAGTCTGTCTTGATATTTTCCTAGGATACTGCTTTCCTGTGGCAATTGGTAAGCCAGTAATTTTGCCCTGTTTAGCAGAAGGGACAACTGGGGCACAGAAAGGGTAAACAACCCATGCAGGGTGACTGCAGCAGATCACAGAGGGTTAGCCAAGATCCATGCACACAGAGATGGGGTTTACACAATGGGTTTGGGTTACTTTTTGGTTTCTTATGGTAGGGAGCTTCTCACTGCCAAGAGCCTTTGCCCCAACAGTGTGGAATATCCAAGTCCCAAGGATCTACCTCTGGGTGCTAGCTACTTTACTCCCTCTCAATCCCATTCATTCACAAAGGGTCACTCACTAGGTTCCCTTCAGATGCCCAAGCCCCTCTCTTCCTCATGGCAGGAGATTGAGCTCTGCAGCAGGCACTGCCCACCCCTAGCAAGGAGCCCAGCTGGGACATGGAGCAGCTGAATGAGGGACTCCCGAATACCCATTCACAGGGCCAGCAAAGATGCACCTGCTGAAAGCATGGAGCATCTTCTGGTTTCAGGTAAGCATCCTGAGGTATCTGCAGAACAGCAATCCTTCAGCTGTAAGTAATGAAGGCCCACCTCCTGCTGCTAAATCCCTAGCTGAGAAGAAAGAGTGAAACCTCCTGACCAGTTGACTGTGGGACCACTCTAGGGAGTTTGTCAGTCACTTGAGAAGAGTCTTCAAGGATAGGTGGTGGCTCTGATCTGTGAGATCTTCACATGTCTCTCTTGTTCCAAATAGCTCATTTCTGTTTGAAGCTGCAAATACATCTTCTTTACAAGAATATATTTTCACAGGCCGTAAATCAAACTACTCTTCTTCATTGAGGGAGAAATGCCCCATATTTCATGGCAGAGAGCTTGTAAAAGCACAAGGGTACTTCCCGAGCTAACCCTGGGTCTCTGTGGATGGTCTGGGCTGGACCTGAAGCAGAGGCTGCATTGTGTGCTCTGGATAGAGGAATTTTCCTGTTGTGCTCATTTCTGCTGCCCATGTGAAATCTAACTGCAAAAACACCAATTGGGAAACATAAATCTATATGTTTATAATTAACCTTTAGGCAGGTGCCAATGCATAATTTTATGGACACTTGCAAGATGATTATAAACTTTATTTGTTCAGTTTTATGTGTTGGGCAGAAATTGTTTCACTCAAGGGGTGAAAAGAACTCTGCATTGTAGCTCATTGTCAGTCACACACAAGGATTATGAATTTTTTTGACATAGGTTCCAATAATATTTTAAAAAGCACCTTTTTCCCGTCCAGGATGCAAAATTTAGGTGTTTAATTGTAGGAATATTTTCCATCCCATGCTGTTCATTTTGTTTCAATATCTCCCCTCTCCTTGAGTGCTACCTTCTTGCTACAATTTATAGCTGAGATATTTGGGCAGGAGGCACAGTTTAGAAATCACAGTGTAAAGGTCTGGAAACCCAGCAGAGTGTGGGAACTGTTCTAGGACACCAGTACTTTTGTGTGATAAATGAGCTGCTCAGTCAGGTAAGGAGGCACTTGAAATTCTTATGAAAATAAGCATTTGCCTTTAAAAATCTGGATTTAGACCCCAGTTATATGAAATCTTAAAACAGAAGATAGCTTTTGTTTTCTTGGAAGGTACCGTGCTGCTGATCCAGAACTGAAACAGCACTACTCCACCAAAGAAAAGGCAAATCAGATATCTGCATGGCTTGTAGTCAGGAACAATCAGGGGAGTATTTATTTTTTTTTTACTATTATCTTTGTTTTTCCAGTGATTCTGTTCAATTAACATGACTAGATGTACAGATCCCAATGTCATTACTGGATTCCAAAAAAAATAAAAATAGCAGGTGCTGAGCAGATTTGCAGATCTTCCAGCAATTTCATTCATTAATGAACTCCAACTTCAAATACACCCAAAGCAAACACATGTACAGAAGGCTTAAATTCAGATGTGTTGAAGGAATTCCAGTTCAGGACACTTTATTAACCTCCACACAACTGACTGTGCTTTAGCTCTGCACATGTTTTGATTTGTCACTGTTCAAAAAAATCAGCAGCGCATGCAGATCAGATGCCTGGTTGAAATATTTTGTGAAAGTGAATGATCAAAAGCGGGTCAAATGCCTCATTCTATCTTGCTCAAACATGTTCAGAATTATTCATAGCATTTGGTTAACTTTATGAATGCTTTTTGTCTTTTATTTTTTCTAAAATCTCTGTAAAAGAACATCATAATCTGTGAATTCCAGGACGTAAATATGTATATACACAAATTAATTGCTAGTTATGATGTGCATAAAAAACTGACAAACCAGTATATTGAAGAAAGTAATTTCATGGGTTGTTACTTGCTTGAAGAGCATTTATTAAGGTATGAAACTGAGATGTTTGGTTAAGTTAGAAGGAAAATTCTCAAGCAAAATGAATAATACAGCATCTTACCTTGTGGTAGCTGAGACAAGGCTTTGGTGTGAAGGTCCACATTATCTGGGGTTGTATGTATTAAAAGTATCATTATAGTCTGGCTTTTCTTCAGCAGTTGATTGTGGCAGTGAAGGACAGAAATGTCGTCTGTGGACTTTTTCTTAATTTTATTCTCTTAATGAAAATTCAGCCAATTTGCAAATAATTTTTCTGCTGTTGATCACAAATTTACAAGATTTTTCAGTATGTGTGGAAAAGTACCTTGAACATCTACCTTTAATGGTCTTAGGAAGAACGTAATTAAAACCACCTACTCTATAATGAACAATGTCATTTTAAAGCAGAAAGCTTTCATACGTCTTTGATTCTTTTACCATTACATGTTTTTCCTTGAAATCTTCTATAATTTATGGGAAAACACTAGTCCTTTGTAGAATGACATGGAACTGGAATTTTACAATCTTTCTAAGTACTATTAAAATTATTTCTCACAATTGTTGTTTCCTTTAGGATGATTAAATGTCCTCATTATCATTGTGTGTCATATTCATACCAAGTGTCTGTGATAACTTGGTTGGCAAGCAATGCCTTTTATGGGAATTTTTTTGTTTGTTTAGTTGCAGTCTCACATTTCATGTGGATGATACATCTTGCCCATATTTTTGACCAATGAGTATTTCTGTTTATATATATGTGGCGCTGTTTTTTAGTTTGATGATCACTGAATGTGTGGTAAGACTAACTATTTTCAGTTTCTTTTGACTCAAATCTTTAAAAAATTTATTGTACTTCAAAGTGACTAACATTTGTTTTTTGTTTAGAATGAAGTTTTGAGCCAACTTTTTCTTTTCCCCCTTCTCTCTCTTCCCTGTCTCTCCTCCCCCAACCTGTCTGCCTAATACCTGAGCCATTTAACCATGTGATTAATGTAAAATAAAGATCACCCAGGATTTCACTGTCTGCAAGATGAATGATACTCCCCAAACATAATATAGTTGGAGACTTGCTCTTCGCATGTGGTGTTTGTTTT
>VXBN01003816.1:0-18368 GCA_013397395.1 Sinosuthora webbiana | reverse complement strand
TTTTTTTTTTTTTCCTTCCTCTGAGTGCACTGTCTGATCTATACATGAGGGACTAGTGAAACTAACACTGTTCCCTGCAAAGTTCTAGTTTGATGATAATTTTATTTTTAGGGCATTGTTATTGATATTGGCTGGCATTACTCATAGCCTTTAATCAAAAGGAAGAAGTGATAAAGACATCTTTACGATAAGCCCTTATGCGATAAGCATGAGAAATATGGAAAAAGATTAAAGACCTAGTATCTTGGCCTCAGAGAAAAGAGTCTTTGTCCTGTTAAAAATAAAATTGACCAGATGTGCTCATTTAGGCATGGCAGCTCTCATTTTCTCATCAAACACATCACTGGTTAGGCTTTTAAAATCAAAACCTGAATTTTTACTTTAGAATTGACGTTCCCATAATGTTTCTTACACTGCCGTGTGACTGAGTTATGGAAGACACTGGAGCTTGTACCTTTTTTTCTGCAGGTGTACAGCCAAAACAAGCTGGCAACTAAATATGTCCTACAATTCCTCACTGAATCAGGGCATCAAGTGACAAGGTTTGTCCCTTGCTGATCTGTTCCTGTCGATGAACATCTTTGTAATTGCACTGAAGTGAGGCAGGTAGAAGAAAAAGAAACAACAAACAGCTGTATGTGCAATTGTTATATCACTCAACCTGTAAAATCACTCAGCCTCTACATCTATTGCTCTGAAAGTGCCTAAAGAGTTTTAAAAACCCCCAAACTTATAAAAATTAAAGGAAAAAAAAAAGTGAAATACCAACCAGGCCACCTGCCCCTGCAGCACTCACCCACCGGGCTGCATATGCTTGACACTGTTTGAGGATGAGGTTCATCAGAAGCAACAGCATCTGGCAGGGAGGATTCTTCATTTACACATTCAAGGTTCATGTGGTTAACTGAGCTCTTCTACTTCAGGGTCAGACACAGCTTGTGGGACCATTTTCTCATTAGGTTTTACAGTTTAGAGGAGACTGAACATATTGGTCTGCAGGACTGCTGAGAGGTTAAATTTGAGACTGGGATTTTAATAGGAATATTTGCATACAACTGTGTGCTCTGCAATGAAGACTTATTTTTCATTCACCCAGGCAGCTGACTGTGTAGGTTTCTACTCTAAGTACAGAGAAGAAAAGGGAAAGCTCTAAGAACTACACATCAGGACAGCAAGAGGCATCTGGACATATCCAAAAATAAGAATTTTGGTTATGTACCAGGCACTTATTCCATCACTTTGACTGTATTATGCTGACACTCAGTGATTTCCCATCCTCTTCTACATTTTTGAAGCAGAACCACAACCCTAGGAGAATATATATCAGAAAGGGTTTTTTTTCCTGTTTTTTTTTTTTTTTTTTTTTTATGCAACCATTGTCTGCTTTTGAATGCTCTTTAGGGGAAGTAAATGTATCCTTCAAATGCCTTTCTCCATGGGGTACAACTGTTCTCTCTTGTCTATCAGGAAACATTACTGGCTTTTTCTGGAAGAGTATAATGAAAGAGCTGTTTAGGTTTTACAAGTTCTTAAAAAATAATTTTATTACTGTCAAATGGAACCACTTTTAAAGTTTTTGTATCCTAGATGGGAGTAATCGGTGTTGACAGAAAGCTTAAAGGGGTGGAGGAAATAGTAAACAGTCTTTTAAACTGGAAGATTATATGTGTATCCAAGCACCTAGCAGCTCTAATACAGATAGCTTATCTTCAAATCAGAAGGAGCAGCCACAGGGCTGCACCATTGTACTGATGAAAATCCTATTCGATTTTTTACCAATCTGCCCCAAGATTATGAAGGGGAGAGGTAGGGAGAAGGTTTTATGAATCCTTCAGCAGTATTTCACACCCCTCATTCCCAAATGATGGTGGAAGAACATATGATGGCCTGTGATGCTGCAGGCCATGCTCATTTCTGTGAATCAGCACTGGAATGTCCTCACTGGTGTACTTTAGGTCCCTTCCCATCCCTCAGATTGTCACAGAGCCACAGTCTTTTCCCTTCACTGGGCCTTGCTGCACTAAATGCATCTTTTGTGGCATGTCAGGTTGCTTGGTGGGCTGCTGCAGTCCCAGGCTGCATGTCTATGTGATAGTTTGCAAAGGAAAAAAGGCATGCAGAACCCATCACACACCTATATCCAGTAACTGGCTTGACTTCTTCTGACCCATGTATGGTTAGGAAAAAGGATCAGTAAAGATTAATGGTATCTTTGGTGGTCATTCAAGTACTGCAGAAAACTCCTAGGGGGCAGATGAAGCTTGTCTGGCCTCTGCTGCCTAATGACTCTTTTTCTGGAGAGTGTCACGCTGAATTTGTAGTTGTGTCTCTTTGTTTAAACATTGGCTTTCAATTTACTACTTAAGGGACCCAGCCTTAAATTAGAGATGGGTCATTATTTGCCCTTCCTAATGGTAAACTGAACTGTGCACACAAACATATCAGAAACAGTCAAGGTAAAATGCTTTCTAGTCTGGCAGCCCAGCACTTTATGCTGGTGTCACTTTGATTAACATAAACTGACAGTGGCCATGGCAGTTAGAGAGGTTTGTCCTTATTACCTGGAAACTCAGCAAGACAGTTGTTATTTGCTTTGGTACAGCACTAAGGATGGAAAACTGATAGTCTGTGATGCCCCGTGTTGGGTGCTGTGTGAGCACAAACCAGAGTCTATTTCCTTTTCCTGGTGCTTGGAGCAGAGGGCTCCGGCCTCCTTGGCCACTGACTATTTTCAGGCAGGCAGTAGACATCCTCCACAAATGTTCAGGCAGGGCTCCTAAGAGCCTGTGCTGACTCAAGTGAAAACAAGTAAATAGACAGGACCCTCTGGAGACACAGCCATATTGTTTCCACTTCCTCTTAGGCTTCCTTAGCACTAGGGATATCAATAGGCAAAAATATAAACCTATCCAGTAGTTTTTTCCCCTTGTAGGATCTGTATCTCATTAATTTTTGTTGGCTTGAGAATATATCCACTAAATACCTCCTGGATTAAGCCCACAAAAGTAAGTATGATAGTCTTGGTTTACAAGCTAAGCAGTGTTCCCCAGGTAATCCTTTGCTTTTTTCTCCATCACTTGCTGAAATGGAGCTACATGTAACTAGAAGGGAGCCATGTGGAATAAAACCATCCAAACAGCAAAACATGCTGCTTTTAGGAATATGGAGGTTGGGCTGAAGGACCTAAAAATCCCTAATTTACTGTAGATAACAGACTGCTTATATTGCTGCATGCATTCAACATTTTCCAGCAGTTATGAATTTTCTGGCTGATACACAATTTCTGTTGTTGCATAAAGGATTACGATAGAAAATCAAGACTAAGCCAAGCTGGTGGAGTTTAATTCACTGCTGGAATGTTTCTTCTGATGTGTAACTATCCTCCAAAATCAATCCTCTATGCTTATCCAAGTCACATCTACCACTTCTGACCCCCCTTCCAGCCCCCACATTTAAATGTGACAGTGATACTATTCTACAGTCAGAAACGTTTGTAGGTGGGGGTTTTCTCTGGCCTCCTTATATTTACTTGTTTGTTTCCTTATAACGTCATGGTTCTGCTTGGAAATATGTTTGGCTGCACGGGAAGAGTATCCATTGCAATTTATGCTTCCTGACCTTTTGTGAAGCTAAAATAAATTGCTTTTTGGAAAGAAACCAGAGGCTCTCCTCTCTGTTCCTTTCAAAGAAATCTGACCTTACAGTTGTTTCTTGTGGAGACAGTAGAAGCTTCTTTGAGCTAGAGAAAAGGAAGCAGGAAAGGGTAAAATTTTCCTATGCTGACTCTTTTTCTTTTTATAATTCAGATATTCCTTGATGGACACAGGGTTTTTCAAACCTTTTCTCTTATTGACAGGGCTGCTTTGCCTGTCATGCCTTATGCACTTAACTCCTTGTTGCTTTAACTGAGTATCTGGCACCCCCCAGCCACTGTACACATGCACACTCTCCTGGAGCCCTGATGTGGCTGCTGCTGTTCCTCTAATGCATAGCCAGAAAGGATGAGAAGCCATGCACAGATCAGACAGAACTAATGAACTAAGTGTCTGCAAGCCCCTCATACAGCCTTGCATGAATTCTTGGAGATATTCTCCCAGCTGCAGGCGTCACGGGCTGGGAGTTGAGCTGCAAGTGCTGTACATGTATTGCATAGGAAAAGAGGAAATAAATCCTGCCAGCTGGTGAGGGGTCATCACTCTGGCACTTTTACAGTCTCGGTGATCACAGAGAGGCAAGCACTGCATCAGCCTGCAGCCTATGCTGTTCAGGGGAATTGCTGGAGCCTGCAGGTTCTGGTACTGTCCCCAATAAGCTCTGATGTCTTCTCTGAGCATCTGATTTTAGCTCCAGCTTTTCACAGGGAGTGCTCAACTCTGTCCAGGAAAGAAAGTCAGCTGACTTACATATGTAACCTTTTGCTTTTTCAGACTAGGCATGTGTGTTTGGAAGAAAATGACAGGCTTAGGAGAGCAGTGACCATGAAGTTCTCAATCTTAACCATGTGCCTGTCTCATCAAAGTCTGATGCTTAAGGTTGTGTAAAGTATTTTTAAATTACTCTCTAAAGTGAATAAGTAATGATCCATGCTGCACATTGTTAGGGAAAACAATGTCATTGGAGGAGATCAGGAAAAGTTCCTTTCTGACAATTCTTTTTAACAATGTGATACAATTTATCTCAAATTTGGGGAACACTTAGGGGCAAAGGGAGAAACACCCCTCCCTTTGGTTAACCTTGCTCGGGAAATGTGAATCACTGAACTAAATAAAGTTTGTAAAAGATGCTCTGAAAATACTATGCTACGCCCTATAATTCAGCCAAGGAGGCGGGAAAAGTAAACATCAAAAGTCTCTGCTTTTTTTATGTTGCTTCCTGGCACATTTCTCTTCCCCCACTTCCCCCTCCCTCCTCCCCATCCTCTTTCTGGCTTTGTTTCATCTCTTTCCCCCCCCTCCTCTTTAAAAAAAAAAATCCTTTTCATTTTGTAAAGCTGGTATCATAACTTTAACAACAATCTTGTTGTCTACAGATGACAACAATGAGAAATGCCAAAGGAAAAGCGAGTCCTGTAGGGACCCGAGGACAACAAAGACAGTTTTCAACATTTTTATTAGGACCTCATGATGTACAGATGAAAAATTAAGTTCAGAATATGAACTTCTCTTCAGATGGTGCCGTTTAAGTCTGGAGGATGTTAACATTCCTGCTGCATGACAAAGGTCCCCCACCCCCTGTGTTGATACTCATCCTGCTCAAAGGGGCAATAACATCCAAGGATGAACAGGCTGGGCACCAAATCCTGCTTGAAGGTTACTTTCACAGGCTTCTCTTGGGATTTCCTAGCATCCCCTTGCCAGGGTCAGTCTGCCCTTGAGGGCTAGGCTGTCTAGCTCTAGCTCTTCACAGTGCTCCAGCTGTTTCCCCATTTACACATATTTGTATGTATGCTTTGGCAGAGAGGATTATTAGTGGTAGAGGAGAAAAAGCAGCAGGAAAGTACCTGTCCCTACAGCATGGAAGCAGGGGTTTCGATGCTGTTTGAACAGCCGCTTGTGTAGTCAGGTGACATCATGGGAAAAGAGTGTAGACTGTTTGTATGGTCAGTTCCAACTGTGGTACACCCGTGCTGGCCTGTGTGGATACTGGGAGCTGGCAGTGGCATGTGGTGGCACAGTGACAGAGGGCACTGGGAGGCCCTGGGCTTGTTCCCCCAGTGCTTGGGGCAGCTGAGTGTGAAACCCATCCCTTCAGTGCCTGGCATTCAGCCTTACCTGTTTAATAGAAGTTTAGCAGGGGGAGCATGTGTGGTTCACTTGAACAATGTTCTTCTGGAGCATGCCTGAATCTGTCCTATTCTCCTAACCATGAAGAAATCAGCAAAAGAAACTGAACTTTCTTATTTTCCTGTCCTTTCTAAGAAGCCATACTGCTGGGGGGACCTCTGCTGCTCTGCCCTCTCCTTGGCCCTGATGGTCGCCTTGTGGGTAGCTCAGAGGGCTTGGAGCCTGGAGGTGTGCAGCTGCCTGGGCTTTGCAGGGAGGTGGCAGCTCCCACTGCCAGGGAGGCACAAAACCAGCTCGCCATCTGCTTTTCCATCTCTGTTTTGCTGCCTGACCCCTTGCCCCGCCTCGTAAAAACAAACATGCGCAGCCTGACTTCCAGGTGCTTTTACTGGTTAAAGGCCGATGGCAGCAGATGCAGCCAGGGGAGGGCCGGGGCCTATGGCAGGATGGGGAGGGAAGAAAAGGGGGTTTTCTCCCCAGGCTGCTGAGCTCTGCAGCCACTATTTAGCCTGAGGGCTGGACTAGCACGCCTGTGGCTCAGGCACTCCCTGTGGAGCACTACTGACCTTTTGGGTCTGTAGCTTCACTGTCCCCAGACCTGGTGCTTTTCCATCTGGTTCCTGCTATTCCCTTAAATCCCTGCTGGCTGTTTAATAGCAGTCAGGGAGTTCCAATGATGCTGAGGTCACTTTGATTCACCAAATGTCACTGCTTCTAAACTGGAACCAGACTGGGTTGAGGGTTGTGTTTCTGCTGGGGGGAGCAGTGACAAAGTGTCCTCTTGACTCTTCACCAGATGTTGATCATGAGCCCACAGCCTGAGCTCAAGGTTTACTTCGTGTGAGGGTCAGTCTCTGCAGTACATTTATGAACATGCCTCTGAGTGGACTGCTTTTCCTTAGATGTGGGTTTTATGTCGAAATCCTTATATATTTTGTAGGGTTTTTTGTGTTGGTGTGTACTTACTGTTTGTATGTACCTGAAACTGCCTGATGTCCCCATCCTTTGAATCACCCTGTCTCTGTGAGGAATTACATCTGAGCGCTCAGTAGCCCAGCATGAGCAAAGAAACTTCTATAGGTCTTTAAGGTCAGTGAAAGCTGAAAACAGAGGATTTCTGACAATTGCTTGGCTTGCAGATCTCCTGGTAGCACCAAGACGCTGTGGCCAGTTAAGTACTACTGAAACAACCCCCAAGCCTGGCTGTGCCTCACTCTGTGGCTCTGCCTCCATTGTGCCGTCAAGGAGCAGAGCCTTATGCCAGGAGAGCTGCCTCAGACACTGCTGAGCAGCAGGGCACTGCTCTGGGTCTGTGGAGAGAAGGCTTGAAGCTGCCCTTCAATGCAAAGCTTGAGTGCTCTGCTGAAGAAGTGGTTATGCTGCCCTTCTAACCCCTCACCCTTTTTCTGTTGTTTTTTTTTTTTCCTCTCTTCCTAAGAAAGCAATGGGGGGAAAGTTTGTGAGAGAATAGTGTTTGCTGATCTTGTGCAAAGCATGGTGACAAATGATGGCTGGAGAAGCATGACAAGGCATGTAAACTTGTGCTAATGGAAACCTGTGTGCCAGCTGAGTGTTTACTCAGGCCTGTCATTATCAACAGAGACCCCTTTACAAGTATTGTTTGTAGTAACAAGTGCACCACGAAGGAGAATGTGGCTTTGAATTCTATGTATTTGCCTATTTGAAAGAAATAAAAAACCCCAAAAACCATTACCCCTCTTTTACATGGAATAATGGTAATAACCTTTTTTATGTCTGCATATTTTAGATTTAATCAGCCTACTTTTTAGGAATCAAACTTCTTCTTAATTGCATTGTTCTCATTGGTACTGCTGAACATATGTTACTGTACCAAGTGTAAGTATACAGTTTGTCACCTGCATCTTTTGATATCCCTGGCTGAAGCAGGATCCAAAAAAGAAATGGACAGCAGTGTCCCAATGTTTTTCTCTGCAAAGCAAGAGGTAGAAGAGATTGTTGAGCAGACTGCCACACTTATTCTTGTGTCTTTTCAGCAAAATGTTTCTCAACTAAACAAACACTAGTTAAAGTTCATTTTGAATACAACGCATTGATTTGCAGCTATTTAGAAAAAATACATACAAATCCTTAAACATGGCATAAACAAAGTGCTACATCTTATATCAAGACTAGATAACAAGGGTAGCAAACTTAATCTACATTCAGCAATTTTGAATAGCATCCAAGGTTTGCCTGCTGGATCTCCTGAGCTGCATCATGGAGAAATGAGTGTGTGATGGCACACACCGGAAATTTGGGATTGGTCTGTTTCTGATTCCACTCTGGCTTTCTGAGACTCCTAATTTCATCATGCCTCAGTGTCTTTTACTTTAAAAAAGCGTCAAAAATCCACACTCAGCAGTGCTTTCCTCAAAAAGATATTGTGAAATTTAATTGCTTTAAAATTCTTGGGGAGAGTTTTGGAGAGAAGATCCCCTTGAAGATCTGTATCTGCACAATGAAGCAGGGATTGGCTCAAATGGTGAACATGGCCAATGCAGTGGTCTTTGTGCTGAGAGAGGAGTCCTGACACAAATGTTGTCTCTTATTTTCTGGTTCACTGGTCTTCTACCAGAGAGAGCTGCTGTACCAGGGTACCAGTAATGCCCCCTGCACATCTTGGTAGAGCTGATTTAGGGGCAGGCCCAGATGTGTTTGGGGTGTGCTGGCTCACCAGCCAGACCCCTCCCAAATGTAACTTAAATCCCAAAGCTGCAGCAGAAACTGTGGGGAGGCAGTGCTGCAGTCTGTTGTCTGAGATAAAGTTTTAATCTCTCCTGTTTCCCTTGGCACACCTTCTGGCTGGGCACACAGGAAAAACGTTCAAGTTTATGCATCTGGCATTTTTGTGTAGCCTTGGGAGGACCCTGCTTACCAGGCTCTGCTCTCTAGTTCAATAGAAACAACACTCAGATTGTGAGCCTCTCAAGAGCTTAACTCCCTGTTACTTGGAAAAAAATATCTGCATCAGGTCCTCTGCAGCTAAGCTTTTAGGGTTGGCTGTTGAAGTAATCTAGGAGCTAAAGTGTAAAAAACTGCTCCTGGAAAGAAGTAGAAATGGAAAGAAATAATACATTTGAGTACATTGGGAAGAGAATGTGCAAAGCAATTTAAGCCAGAGCAGTTTAAGAATTGAACAGTGGATGGTGGAAGATTTGCTGTCAAGTGTTTCCATTTTTCTTTATCAAATTGAGAAGTGAGCCAATTGCTGGCATTCAGTTCAAAAAGTACATGCCCAGACCTCTGCAGACACTGACGAACTCTTTCAGATGCTACTGACTTCAGAATCCAAACTGTACGAGTTTCATCTCTGTTTAAATTCTGAGCCTGCTAGCAACGTGCTTGACAATGTTTCCTGGACAGAGCAGGCAGAAATTAATTGGTTTATACATGTTTATACTGGACAGAAACTAACCCCTTGTTAGAAAGAACCATACTTGAAAATAGTTGTGACAAAAAGCCTGGGCTCAAAGAAAAACTGTACCTTAAATCGCTTAAACAAAATCTCTCATTTCCTTTTGCTTTCATCAGGAGGTATCTTTGAATTTTTACAATGAAGTATCTTGCCAAGATCCCCTGGTTTCTGTGACTCAGAGCTGTGGGTCAGCAAGCAGCATAAATGCAGCAGCATTGCTCCCTGCCCAGGCCAGGCAGCCTGCCCTGACACAGGGTATGGTGTCAAGCTTATTCCCTGCATGTGGCTCCGAGTGCCCTGTGTCTCCAAATGGCCCAGCAATGGAGGGGCAGACAAACCTCACTTGGGGACCTGGCCATGGGTTAGGGTTATGCTGCAGAGACACCCTTGTAAGCACAGCCTCAGCTCCCTCCTCTTGTTCCACCACACTCCCTGAGCTGCTGTGACAGTCCAGAAGAACAGAACATTGCAAGGCACCTTCAATAGCCAAGAACACTGCAAACGACAGCCCAGCTTTATTAAGAGCCTTTGAAATGCCAAAGCTAAAAACAGATGTGCTTTTCTAAATGTGCTTCTGCTGAAAGGTTAATTTTGTATTAGTTACTATCCAGGAGAGAAATTATGTCATCAGTGTACAGCTAGTAATTTGTCTCTAGAAGGGTTAAAGCAAAGAAAACTCTGAGTCATTAGAAAGGAATAATTCCTTTATTTGAAGCACACCTGAAACTGGAGTCCGGATGGCAAAGGAACAAAGCCTCATTCTTTCATCTGCATTTGCTGAACGCCTTGGTGTCTTAGATAAAGGACAAGTATCTACTAGTGGATTAACATTATGAAAAAGTCAGGATTAAAAAAAATAAATAATTCTCAGTGACGCTGTGTAATTGAAACTCCAGAGCAGTTCAAAAGCTTAGGCCAGTAAGCTCCTGGCCACCAGCTAATTCATGTATTTTATGACAAGAAGGCGGAATGCTAATTAACAGAACAGCATATGGAGGGGGAGAATGAGAGGGCTGCATGGATATTCAGTGACAACCATCTGAACTTCAGAGGCAGTACAGAGGGCTATTAATGCACTCCCTTGTCCTGTCTGAGAGTGCTGACCTCACTTCTAATCCTGCCCCTCCAGGGTACTTAATTTCCAGCATTGCTCAACCCAGTCAGGCCTGTTTAACAGTTTCTTTTCTGAGTTAGTCTCTTTGAAGAGGCCCTATTTTCTGTTCAGGGACATGAAAGAGATACTGATGTTGATTATCAAAGGCGCATGTGCTCCAAACCACCAAGTGTCTAATGCCCAGGGGAGGTAATATTATCTCTGCCTTCAACATTTACATCCTCCCCGCCAAGAAAGATGTGGTGGTTAACTAGCACATCTTTTTCCCTTCCTACTAATTTTACATGAGCTATTATTCAGAGGGGAAAATTAACTAATTCTTCAGCTTGTAGGTCATGCTAGGGCAGCACTCTTGTCTAGATTAAAAGGACTGTGGACTGGTGCAAAGTCAGCTGTGCTGTTCCTTGGAGCCAGACAGGTTTATGTAGGGTCTTGCTACACTGCACCGATGAAGTTTCACTGCAAGTCTGTCTAGTGACTGCAAACCTTAGCCCAACCCCACAGCTGGAGGGCTGGCTACCCCCCCATCTACTCCTGCTTCTGGGAGGAGTCTGCTCCACCTCCCAGCTGCCAGGGTGAAGATCAATCAATATCTGCCTGCTCACTGTGGAAGGGAAAAAAATCTCTCCTGAAGAAGGAGCTCTTGGGCATTTACCTTCTGATGAAGAGGGAAGGCCTCTCTACCAAGCAGTCACAGCTGCCTGAGCTTTTAACCCAGGAATCCTTGAAATTCCACTGTGGACAGGTAGAGCTCAGAGATGAAAAAAAAGGGAAAGCAATTTCAACCTTAAATTAAACTGTTGCTCAGGGTTTATTTCTATAATGTTACCCTACTCACCAGCTGAGGAACTTCATCTGACGCAGGGCAGCAGAGAGAGCTGTGGCTCAGCATAATTGCATAAAGCACTGATGAACGACACCATTGCTGAAACTCATATCCTGAAGCCAAAGTGATCATGCATGTGCAGCAGAAGGTCCTCTCTGATGCAGTGATTCAAGTCTTGTCCCACCATGACCCTCACTGCACAGCAGCTATACTAGGCATGCATGTATATATCATGGATTCTGGGGTCTGGACTCCATGGCCCAAGAGGTCTCCTTCAGCACAAAACCAGAGAGTTTTTTCTTGAGATGGGAATTGAATCCTAACCTTTCACCTTGTGTTTCTCTGCACAACTTCCCACCCATCACTCTTAAGGTACATTCTGACTTCTTAGATGACAAAAATAAGCAGTCCCAGAAAGCTGGAGGAAGCTGTCTAGCTGAAGTTTAGCTGGATCAGCATTTCTTCATCTTTTGCCCATTTTAAGATCTTAGAAAGAATATTGCATTTGCTGAATTTTTTTATTTGAAAGATCCACACAAATTCATAGTAAGGGATTTCAAGATACTGTGTGCACTGATAATGAAAACAATGTAGATAAGGTCTTTTAGTTTTAAATTTTTATCTGTGATAACATTTTGAACTAAGGGGCTTTGAGTTGAGAAAAATGGATCATTTAAGAATCTAGACAGATTTATGGCAATTTAAGAGTCAGGTACTCTCTTTTGAGCTGAATACTAAAATGTCCGGTGAAGGGTATCAAATCTCTTTTCAGTGAAATATGGCCATGTGAATTTTTATAACATTTTACAAATGTATTGTATCAGGACACTGACTAAACACTTAGAAACGTGTTGTTTTAACAGTGTCTGAAAGTGGAATGAACATGACCTCCTGCAATACCGATGGATCTATTGTGGGCAGCTGTCATCTGTTGGATTTTTCTTTTATAAAGATGTCAATGCATGTGCAATATCTCATGTAATTATTGCAGTGGAGCACACACAAAGGACTTCTGGCAATAGGAGTATCTGATCTGCACGTGTTCTTGCTGCAGTGCCAAGCCTGGGGAAGTTTTTCTGCTGCTTACTTGTGGACCTGCCCTTCCTACATGCAAACCTTAGATATACATTCATTCTCTGTAAGAGCTGACCCCAAGTATTTTTGAGGTTTTTCACAAAAATTATTTTGACTGAAAGAACAACACTTAGGCCAAGACTTTCAAGCCTTTGCTATGTTTTTGCTTTTGCCCTTTATCTGGCATGCACAATACAGATAAAAGCCTCCTTTGGCACTCTTACATGGTTTTCAGCTCCATATTGCTACCAGCTAATGAGTAATCCCATCACTACTGAATTGCTAATGAGTTTCTGCTAGGAAACACAGAAATAACATGTAGGAGCAAATGTTCATGATGTGCCTTCAAAAAGTGCTTGGATTTGGTCTTCCAGAAGAGGATTCAGCAGTGTTTTTCCTCAGTCTTAATTAATCCCAGAATGAAAAAGCACCGAGCTGTGTTCAGACAGTTCTGTTATGATCAAGACTTACTTTATTCAATAGAGCGTTGGCTATTGAATAATACATAATAATACACTTTGTGATGACTGGGCTTATTCTGCCAACACTTAACTCTGGAACAAAGGACAATGGCAGTGGTGTATGAAAACGTGTGTAAAAGCCCTTTACTGATGAGATCTATGCTGGACAGATAAAAAAACCCAGGATCCTTGACATAGGAGGAAAAAAAAAAAAGAAAGATTGCAGTTTTATCTTGATTTGGAAACCAAGTGTTCTGGCTCATCACCAGCATCAGACTTCTGTTCTTTTATGCTTCAGCCTCTGGAAAGTCAAGCCTTGGACTGAGGCCACTAGAGGCTGCCATTAATTCAGAAAACAGGAGGAGCTGACATAATGGCAGGGCTAGAGAGCAGACGAAATGAACCTCTGTTCCTCAGTTGTGACTTGGAGGGAGCCATGGAAAGAGCTAGCAGATAGTCCAGTCTCATGATGAAATCAGGGCAGGCTGAACTGAATATCAAATATTGGCCTTAAGCTGAGTCATGTGTTTTCCCAAAAATCCCATTTCTCACTAAGGACATTGGTCTTTGTTGTAGGATGTTCTTACATTTCATACATTACTTGTTCCAAGGTGAGTAGCTTTATCTCGTTTAAATTTTATATGTTACAAGTAATACCAAATGTTGTCTGATCCAGCTTATTCCTCCTGCGTCCTCCTGTGTATATAAACTCTGAATACTTTATGTAACAAAAAAAAAAAAAAAAAAAAAAAATTAAATGCTTTAGCAATTTATCTTGATTTGATTATTTTAGACTAGCTGTGAATTAAGCTGTTAATATATTTAACTCTTACATTGGCAATGGCAGAGCTATAATGAAGAAGACTACATTTGCAGCAGGATTGCCAACAACATATGTGTTTGCTCTTGTCATTTGACAGAAAATTAAGAGTTTTTGCAATAGGCAAGCTGTGCAGCTCTGATTAGCTTTATCCAGTTATCTCAAATAATCTTCTGCATCAAGCCTGTTCAGAAAATGGAGACTTTTAAGAGGAGGTTACTGGTTTTCAGGCCTGTAGGTACATAGCAGTGCAACTCAGTAACACACCAGCATTTCCATTTCAGTGACAATGGTACCATTTTGTTGGGATCTTCTTGTGTCTTATGGGGGAATTTTTATGAAACTGTTTAATTTTGTGTTTCCTTCAATTTTAACACTCAGCTCCTGATCTCAGAACCACTGGAATCCATCAATCTTTGACCACATCCCCCAGGTATATTGGGTTGATGTCAGCCTGCTGTGAACAGGCTACATGATAATTACAGGAATACTATGCAGACCAGACTTAATTAAAGGCTGTTAGTAAAGTGGCATTTCTAATATCCTGTGATACATACCACAATTAGACTAATATGGTCAAAATACATCCACTTTTTACTAACTTGTCATAAATCCCCTGGGCTTGGCTGTGATAGAGCTAATTTTCTTCTTAGCAGTTGGTACAGTGCTGGGTTTTGGATTTAGTATGAGAATAATGTTGATAACACACTGATGTTTTAGAGGTTGCTAAGTAGTGCTTAGCCTAAATCAAGGACTTTCCAGTCTCATGCTCTGCCAGTGAGCAGGAACATGGGAATTTAGGGGGTAGACTGGCCAAAAGAGCTGACCTAAACTAGCCAAAGTGATATTCCATACCAAAGAATGGCATGCTATAAATGTCAGTCTATAAAATGGGGGGGATTGCGTAGGGACCAACCAATCACTGCTTGGGGATGGTTTGGGTATTGATCAGTGGATAGTGAGCAACTATATTGTGCATCACTTGTCTTTCTTGGGTTTTATCCTCTATCTGTGTCTCTTTTTCATGACAGTTATTATTGTCGTTCTTACTATTATCGTTAGTATTATTAGTATATTTTATTTTGTTTGAATTATTAACCTGTTCTTATCTCAACCCATGAGTTATACTTTTTTTTTCCGATTCTACTCCCCACTGGGAGGTGGGGGTGTGTGAGCCAGCAGCTTCATGGCAGCTTAGTTGATAGCTGGGATTAAACCACCTCAAAGCAATATATAAGTTTTTCCACTGATGCAATTTCCACTGCCAAGTTGAGGCAGTTGGCTGATTTAGGCCCATTTTTGATCACTTAAGGGTCAATGAATCAGCTGATTAATTATTACCACTGCCAACACTACCCATTTTGCCAGTGGGCTGGGTAGCTATGTAGCTGTGAGCAATTAGAGAGGACATTCAGGCAGAGTATGATCTTCCCTAGAATGAACTCATGTTTTGTGGAAGCTCCGTGTCAATTTTTTCCTTCTCCATTCCCATTTCATATAATTCTTGAGCTCAAAGGACATCCAAAATATAGGCTCTATTCATCTTTTTCATTATAGCCTTGCCAGCGGCCAGCACCCTGGAAAGTGTCCTGTGTAGTTTATGGGAATGTAATGGTGTTTAAAGAAGTCAGAGTATTTTATCCTGATGGTGTTAGTTCTCTGTATTGTGAAATTTTGCTGTTGACTGCTCAGTATTATTAATGCCCAGTTCCCACCTCCAAATCTCTACTGAGTTGCAGAGAACAAAGAACAGGCACAGCAACACACTGCCTCTTCCTGTGTGCTCGCTTATTAGAACAGGGCTCATTCCTCGGCTGTGGAACAAATGATAATGTGCCCCTTAAGCTCCCTCTTGTAATTTTGCCACTGGTTTACCTCAAGAGGAGTTGCATAAGACTGGAGGGGAAAGCTCCTTTGCAATCATACACTGAATATGGGAAGTGCCCATAAGACAATAAAGGTCTGGGTGAGTGCAGTCTGTGGGACAATGCAGTGTGACCCCAAGCAGGGAGCAGAAGGCAACTAGTTCCTGCTAAACCCTGCACATATTAAACATCTTCTGGTGTGCCCATGTGTGTTAAACCACTATTAAACTTCCCATTAGGGAAGAAAGGGATGTCATTCATGTAATTCTGGCCATAACCTAAACCAGCATCTTGCCCCTGTAATGAAAATATTTGCCCACCGTGAGGTACAGAGTGGCTTTTCCTGCTGGGTCTTGAATTGAGGCTAGAGCAAAGCCATACTGTGGTGGAAGCAGAGCTGAGGAGTTTCTGCTACATGTTGCCTGCTGTTTATCCAGGGTAGTCAGGATCAAGCCCCATCCCCAGTGGAAGAAAGTGGAGCTTTTCTTACGGTGGGTCGGCCCAACTGCACAAGGCAGAAGAGCAGCTTCTGTAGAATCAGCCCTCTCACAAGCCACTAGGCTATTGTCAGGCTTTTTCTCTTGGTTTTATTCTGCCTATGACCACCTCTCGCTTGCCATTTGAAATGAAAAGCAATGCAGCCCTTTTCCTGGGACAGACTACTCCTGCAATGCCCTGTTTGCTGCTGCAGAAAGCCCTCCCTGACTCAGTGACTTAGCAGCAGACAGGGCTTTGTGGGTGACCACTCACATGCCAAGTACTCCCTACAGCTGCCTCAGGAATTATCTGCTTGCTTGGGGCTGAAACAAGAGTGTCAAGTTAAAGTAGCCTCTGCTCAGTCCCCAAATTCACATGGGAATCATGAGAGGTAGCCTGGCCTGTGGAATGTGCCCATGGCATGTGCTTGCATTTGCTAGCATGACAACAGTCCTGAAGAGGCTTTGAAACGCTTTGGGGGCAGTGAGGGAGGAGGCATTCACACTTGTGCTGCTCCTGCACTTTTTTGGTTGAGAAAGGTTTCACCATAGAGCACATGACAGAGCAGGAGAAAGCACTGGTCATTTCAAGCATTTTTGCAATACATTCATGTGATTCTTAGTGAGGACTCTTCTCCTTACTTGACCTGTTGTGCCCCATTGCATTACATTTGACTTTGCTGATGAGCACCTCTTGTGGGCTGGCAAGCAGCCCAATGTTGTGGCTCGAAAATCTTCACAGGTGCTTTCACTCTCCTCCTCTCCCCTCCTCCACCTGCCTGATGGGATCAGGACCAGGCAGTCAGGGAGGGAGAGAGGTGGAAATGACCACGGAGAAGAGAGGAACCATAGCTGAAAAAGGCAGAGCTGGGAGCCTGGCATGACAAAGGGGAATATGAAGGTAGAAATAGGAGGGTCTAACAGAAGTGTTTTGGGAAAAGAGAGAGGAAGAAGGTAGAAATAAGAAGTGATCCTTTCTAGTCTGCAGGTTCCCCGGGCCAGGAACTTTACCTGCCTCTGTGATTGCATGCTGTCCTTCTCAGGTAATCTGAGAACTGCTGTGTCATGTAGACTTCTGAGCATGGTGGTGGGAACCAAGGGGCTGGAGGGTGCAGCAGTACTTGGTAGCTTTTCTTTGCTAGACACAGGATGAGATGTAGATGCTATGCAAAGTCCTTTGCATTGTTTGACCTGTTGAGAACTTTCTCTCAGGTAAAAGCTGTTGCCTGCAGCTAAGGTATGGAAAGACAGTATGAGCATGTCCTTTGGAAAGAGAGCTCAATAATTATAGAGGAAAAGAAAATACATATCATAAAGTGAGATCTTGTGTGTCATGGAACACCTTAAAAATCCTGTGCTGAGTTGCTAATGGCACTGTTGTTCTGAGGAGGGTTCATGACCTTTACTGATCATAGTCTTTGTCCTCAGCCTTCTTCCCAAATTGATGTATATACTCTTGCTCTGTATTCAGCAAGCTGAATGAATGAACGAATGAATGAAAAAAATAGTTAATATGTGGCATGAAATGATAACCTAAAACTTACATGAATGGATACCAGTCTATAACTGTCCAATTAAGAAACTGCAGCAGCTTTACAAATCAAGTGATACTAGATTTGGGCAAGCCAAGTGATCAAAGGTACAGCCAAACCATAGTGAAACAAGCCAAAAAATCAGACATCGGCCAACAGGGCTGACTAAATATGTAAAGTATGAAAAAAAAAAAAAAAGAAAATACATAATAGATATGCAAGATCACTGTGGCTGCCAGGAAAAGGTGCCAAAATATCCCTGCTGGCTTCAATTCTCTTGGCCTGGATATACATGTGGATGCTGAGCTAAGCCCAAATGAGGCATCAAGCATGAGCCTGGCCTGCTCCCTCATTGGCTCAACAGCTCATCCTTGACAGACTGTGTGAGCTGTGTTCACTATGGAGATTGGCTTGTCCATAGGGAAAAAAGCAGAAAAGCCTGACCTGATCTCCCCTCATTGCCCCTGAAATGAGACCACCTTTCAAGGTTTCATCAAGATCCCTCCCACTGATGTTATAACACTAATCTCTGTTTCTGGTTTTTCAGCTAACGCTCCTGAAAGCAGCCAGGTCTGCTTTCATTTGCGGTTCTTTCTCCCCTGCACTAAACATCATAGGTTTAGAGAGGTGTGGAATGTATGGTGAACACTTCCAAAGGCTGAAGGTGCTCCAAATATCACATTGACACAAAGGTGTTTCACTAGTGTTTTTAATTTCTGTAATGAGAGTCTTCATCAAGATCTGTAGACAGCAGTAGGTTGGTTTTCTTTGAGGCATTTTGCTCAAATACTTATGCAGTAGGGCATGTGTTTTCCCCTACACAAACATGGATCCTGTGCAGGCTCAACCTCCACTGAAAGTGGTAACTAGATGCCATTCTCCAATGATTTGGGTTAAGGGCTGGGGAGGTACACAGGGTATTTAATTACTGTATACAAAACTATTGACCAGGTGCTTAATCACTGTCCTGGGTTGTAATGT
>VXBN01003815.1:2727742-2747957 GCA_013397395.1 Sinosuthora webbiana | reverse complement strand
CAGCCCCGCGTTCCCATGGCAACCGGGACGCGGGCTTTGATTGACAGCTGTGCTGTCCGGCGCGGCGGCGGCGCGGGGCCAATCGGAATGGTGAGAGGGCGGCGTGCGATGATGACGTGATGCTCGGCGCGATGGCGGCGGCCGCGGTCCCGGCCGTGCGGTGCTCGCTGTTGCAGCGCCGGCCTCTCCGCTGCGGGCCGGGTACGGGCGCGGCTCCGCTCCCTGCGCGCCCCTCAGGCCCCCGCGCCGCCGCTCGGGGCCGCCTCAGGCCGCTCTGCTCCGCGGGTGGGAGCGTCCACCCTCACGGGGACCGGGCGGCGGCGGAGCTCGCGTCACCTTTGTCTCTCCGGCAGGTGTGCCGCCTGTGCCCGGCGGAGGGGCTGCCCTCAGGCTGTGCAGCACGCGGGTGAAGCAGGAGGGCATCAACAAGCCCGTCATAGACCGCATCATCCGCGTGGACCATGCCGGGGAGTACGGGGCCAACCGCATCTATGCGGGGCAGATGGCCGTGCTGGGCAGGTCCAGCGTGGGGCCCGTCATCCAGGTGAGCGCGCCTCGGAGCCAGCCCCGTGCTTCTGTTTGATTTGCCTTGGATTAACAGCGGCCGGGTGACGGTGAAAGATCGTAGCCCTCATGATAAGATTATTGCCCAGTTTTTTCTGTGCGCTGCCAAATGTGCGGGTTTATAAAGAGTTGTGGGAGTACTTGGTAAGGGAATTACCAGTGCTACAGTTACTGTAGTGTTGTCCTATTTTGCAAATATTTTTATGTTACCTTCTTATAACTATCCTCATCTGTCCTTTTTATAGCGATCTGCACCTGCCTTTCTGCACCATTTCTTCTCTGTGATGTTACAGCATTGCCTCAGCTACCACAGCATGTGTGGCCTGAGTTGTTTTGGGTTTTATTACTGGAAATGTATATCTCTCGTGGTTTTATGCTTCTCTCTGAAATGGCTCTTTTGCAGCAAATGTGGAATCAAGAAAAAGTTCACCTGAAAAAGTTCAATGAGCTCATGGTTGCATATAGAGTTCGACCTACTGTTTTATTGCCTTTCTGGAATGTGGCAGGTTTTGTTCTAGGTGAGTCTGTATAATTACTATTATTGTTGTTTTGTGAAACCTTCAGTTATGTTAAATTATTTGTTTTGCTTCAGATTTCATTGTATTCATGTGTCTGGTCCCCCAATCCCAGGGGCTGGAAGTGCTTTACTTGGAAAGAAGGGAGCAATGGCTTGCACAGTGGCTGTGGAAGAGAGTATATCAGAGCACTACAACAACCAGATCCGAACTCTAATAGAAGAGGATCCAGAAAAGTACAAAGAGCTATTGCAGGTATTTAGCCATTACTTAAAAGCAATTTTTAACAAATTGATTGAATTGTCCAATGTGGTTTAGTCTTTCAAAGATAACATGCTTTTAGAATTTACACTGGATCTTTTTGTTCTGGCACTTAGAATGCTGAAGTCAACAGAAACTATTAAAGTAAAAGGATGCTTTATCCTTCAGCAGCACTAAATTGATTTAGCACCAAAATTAAGACATATGTTGGATTATCTTCAGCATGCTTTCAGTAATGCAGTGTTTCCTTTTCAAGTGGGAGAATTATGCTTTAAGTTTGATTAATTTTAATTGAAAGGAAGGGTCTAGAGGGGAAACAAGAGGAGGCAATATTGACTGCACAGTAGCTGTGTTGCCCTCCTCTGAAGGCATTCAAGTACTTTCACTTGCTCCTTAACCTGTAGGGCCTAGAGCTACACACAGTGCTCAGGATGAGCTCGAGGTGACCCCCTGTTCTGCCCATGCTGTGTTTGACACACCCCACGGTGGGGTGTGCCCTCCTGGCACTGCTGCCAGCCAGCACCCTGTTCATGTTCTAGTCCTGGGTGCTCTCAGAGGGTGTGAGGAGCTGATGTCAGTTCTATGAGAAAATAATTTCCCAGGCATCTTGGATATCAAATTGGGACACATTTCTGTAAGGTGGGTGTGGGATATTGAGCTGTTTCCACAGGCAGCACCTGGAACTGGTTCATTTCCAGCCTTGCTGGCTACCAGTGTGTTCAATTGTGCAGAGTGTAAGATGTAGCAAAACCTGATTATTCCAGTGTATCCTATTGTTACAGAAATTGTATTTTTTCTAACCGGGGTTGTGCTGGTTGTGCTGAGGCGCACCAGGGAAATACCACCCCTGAAGATAATGAAATAGATAGAGATGGCACAAAATAAAGAGACAATTCTGGGCAGTGGGTTTATTCACAGTGCCAGTGTGAGGAGAACTAGTGAGGACCAAAAGCAATGCAAACCTGTTGGGCAGGGACAGTGCCCAGGTGTCTGTAAGTGCTGAGCTCTTCATTAAGCAATCCTGGTCATGTGCAGGCATCTCAGGAGAAAATCCTCTAAACCTTTGTGTCCCAGCTGAAAAATCAGAAGACAGACAGTTGTTCTTTAGAGTATGCTAGAATGGACAAAAACCTGGTTAGCTTATAGGGGAACATCCTTACTGATTAGCAAGGCAGGGACCTTAATTCCTTTATTCAAATTGTCAGAATAATGTGGGGGTGTGAAACTAGTCAGTGTTAAAAGTTACTCTGTCTATAGTTTTTTTTTAAACAGTGAAAAAGATTGTGATAGATTAATAAAACAGCAGTTTGAACTTAAAAGACTTCTTTAGAGACCACTAGAAGAACTTCAGGTTAGGGGAATGCTGTAAATAATTCCCTTCTTGCTGAATTGGAGGTTCAGATATTTGAGAAGTTTTTGATAAACCCTGGCTTGCCATGGTGCACACAATGGACATCAGCATCTAGTTTTGTGTACTGGCTGCCTTGGTTTCCCTGCAAAGCAGGCTCAGTGACTGCTCTCTTTAAAGGTAATAAAGCAATTCCGGGATGAAGAGCAGGAGCACCACGACATTGGGCTTGAGCACGATGCAGAAGCTGTGAGTACAATGTTAACTAATTGATGCTGTGAGGATGTAGATGTGCTGCTCTTACCTTCTTTACTTAGAGATTGGGATGTGGTTCTTTGAGAAGCAGAAAATAAGTCTTGATACTCTTTCCCAAAGATACATATAAGAATACCCTGCATGTTATAACTTCCATTTTTCTAGACCAGAACTGAATCTGTTCAAATTCCTGTCAAGTGTGAAAGTGTTTTGATTTTTTTCCTAAGAGGTGTCCTCTGCAAATTTATAGATTTTCTTTTAATTTCAGTTTAAATTAAATATTTTTGAAGATAAGGCTAGTAATTGCTATCCATACATGGCTGGGAACTGGCAGCATCATCTTATTAGGAAGTGTGAAATACTGAACTAAATTCTTTGCTCCCTCGGATACTGTATGGGGAATGTGTGACTTCTTTCCTGTTTTTTCTCTTGACTTATATTTGTGGAGAAATTGAGATATTTGGAAAAGTTGATAAATTTTAATTTAGTTTTCTCTAGGATAGATTGGACTGCAAATAGAGGTGGGGTTTTCTTTGTGTGCATGTGTTTTTACTTTGATTTTTTTTAATAGTGCCTACTATTTTTTATCACAATCTGGTTCAAGCAAAACACTTCAGTAGATGTATTTAATCTTTTATTCTTTTTACAGACACCAGCTTATTCTGTTTTGAAGACAGCCATACAACTTGGATGCAAAGCTGCAATATTTTTATCGGAAAGAATTTAGTTATATTTTCTATAATAGTTGTGGCAATAAACTGTGACACACAAGTGTATGGAAATTGTGGAAGACTCAGCTATTTTATTCAGCCTTTTAAATTTTTCTGCACTAAGCACTTGATTTAGCCATCCTTTGTCACACTGAGTCCCCATTTAAAAAGTATCTGCATTAAAGTCAGTTGAACTAAATGCGAATAAAGGTGGCAGAATTGAGTGAACTAAACCTCCCTATTCAGAGACTGTTCACAAGGTGGCAGCAAAATATGTGTATACATGGTTTGTATATACAATATTTGTGTATGGATGCACACACATAAAAATGATAAATACATTCTCTCTTGCCTTCAAATCAATGTGTACTTGAAATAAGCTGGAGCAGCTCATTTTAAAATAGTTAATACTGACAAAGAAGAATATTTTTTCTGTTCTCAGGGTGAGTCAAGTAATAGTTAAGTATTTATTTTCAGTCCATCTTGAATAAAAATAAGTGGTATTGGTATTATAAGATCAGTTTTACTTAAAGACGTCTTTGTGTTTTGGGGTGGGCTTTTTTTCAGGCACAGTTTCAAATTCTTTTAAGTAGAATTTTACTTACTATGTTTTTTTTTGTTGTTGTTGTGGTGGGGATTTTTTTGTTGTTGCTGTTTGGTATTTTCTTGGGTTTGTTTGGTTTGTGGTTTTTTTACCTGAGCGTGCAAGGAATTGATCCCTGCCATAAAGCAGGTGGAGAGAACAACTTGGAGAACTGTGGAATTGCATTCAATATTCTGTTAGAGCTTTCAAGCTTATCTTACTTTGCTTCAGACAGCATTTAATCCAGGTGGATCTGAGCTTGCCTTTTTCAGTAGCTCTGTTAGTGTTTCTGGGTACTGATTGGTGTGTAATTTGACATTAAAGGCTTCTTAAAGAGGATTATTTACCCTTTTTTTTTGGTGAAGGAGCTTAGGCAGAAGGTTAAATCCTAATATAGAGAAATCCCTATTCTGTGTGATTTGTTATGACTGTCACTTTGTATGTTCTTTAAAATTAATGTCTCTCAAACTGTTGCAAGTGTCACCTTGTTAGACTGAACTACTGATGTTATTTACTTTGTTCAATCAAAGTAGCATTTGGTTCTCTGTCTGACTGGTTTGCACACCCACTGGAATAACTTGAGTCAAGGAACTCAAAGCTAAATCACAGATTCTCAGGGACTGAATAATCAGAAGATAACTCTAGGGGAGTCTCATTTTACTTGCCTCAGCCCCAGCTAGTTGTGAGCAGTGTGTGTGAAAGCTCAAGTTTACTAAAGGTCCATCCTATTACACTAATGCAATATCTTCCCTAATTTGACCAATTCTCTAAACAAAACTTATATCTAGCAATTTGCTTGCCTTTTTCTCTAAAGTATTCAATATGCATGTGGAAAATTCCCAGGTAATATGGAGGAGAGGGGAATCAGCACAAAAGAATGGTTAACTAAAGTGGTTAGAGGGGTAACAAGTGGTGCTGGAAGCCTGTGCAGTGCAGTTGTGTAAGTCACGGGCTTTAATAATTGAGTAAAAGAAGGAAAAAAGACTGCTTGATGAATAGTCCATTGTAAAGTCTTTCATACCAGGGGCAGCATGGGATGGCATCTTTTATAAGTCCATTATTGCAGGGGAGGGAGGGCAGGGCATGGTGTATTTTGACTCAAAGCTGCACACTGCGTGTCCATACGTACAATGGTCTTGTGAGATAAACTGGAAACTGAGCCAGGCAGTTCCTGGTCTTTGAGCCATTACATCAGGATTGAAAGCTGGACAAGGCATCTGTGAGGGTTTCCTAGAGAGCTGGTACTCAGCTGAAGCCTTGTGTTCTCCAAGGCTGTGGTTGCAGAGATTCTCTGAAGATGTCTGTGGTGGTGTTCAGCTGTGGTGGGATTGGCTTGTGACAGAGTGACACAGAGACATGCTCATGTGATTGTCCAAGATGTGGGTGGCCCCTGAGACCATCACACACTGCTCACTTGGGGCAACAGCTTTTGAGAGCTACATCTCATGTTAAATGTATTTCGTTTGGCCAAGGGCTGGGAACATCAAATACCAAGAAACTGCCATGTGACGCCTGTGTTTGGTCATATCTGCTGTAATCAAAAGTGCTCATAGAGAGTTCTTTGTCCTCACCAGCTGAACACATCCTGCACATTTGAGAAGGGTGTCAGACAGTAACACTGTCTCCAGCTGCAAGCATGAAATGTGAACTGAGAGATCAAATCTGCTTTATGCTCCAGAGCAGGATTTGTTCATTCTTTAATGGAGCAGCAGATTTCTACCCATCCATTAAAGTGTGGGTGGGCTGTTCTGCCACTTCCAAAGCTTGTGCATTTTCCTGCTCACTAGAACTTTACTCTTTTTTTGTTGTTGTTTTACATAGAAAATGGAGTTGCTTTTCATTTTTCTCATGGAAAAGGGACTTTTTTTTTGTTTAAAAACCTGTTTCATATTTTGAAAGCCTAAAAAAAGTGGTAAAATATTAAAAAGAACAAGAGGTGCTTAGTGCTATACAATTCTATTGTACAGCTGCTGCAAGGCTATAGTTACTTTATGTTGAGGTAGAACTAAGCTGAGTAACACCAGCCATCCCAGCAGGGGTTAATGGCAGGCAGAGGCCAAAGTATATAGCTTATACAAGTCTGTTATCATAGTGATCCTCAATGAACTCTGGTCGTGTTGACAGAGGAAGGGGAGCTTGGATCAGAGAAAGGCTGTGAAATGCTGCATTTGCAGAACAGGGAGTGGAGAAGATGACAGGGTCTCCACTGGGCCTTTGAGTTTTGTGGCTTCTTTGTGAATGATAAAATACACACATAATATGGGTTTTATAATACACAGTGGGATGAAATCTTTCCCCTACAGGTCTTTTTGTAGCTCTTGTGATAAACCAGGGCTTGATCCCCATTTTCTCCTGCAGAAGCAGTTGTATTTCTCAGTGAGGAGGAGCAGCAGGTGTGTGTGTGTGCAGGGCTATAGGGCTGTTACCTGCCCTCTGAACAGCATCTCGCCTCTTGCTGGTTTCTTCTGCAGTCAGTGCTGGGGATGACCTGGCCCCTGTTCTCCAAAGCTGCTGAGTCAGAGATGAAGGTGAGATGGTGCCTGGAGGGGAGTGCCACGGTCAGATGGTGCAGTGCCTGTGCTGAGCACTGGGGCTGTTTCTGGAGCAGGATCTCTGCACCGTCTGTGGCACTGCAGAAGGCACGTGTGATGCCTCAGACGTGCAGCTCTGGCTGTGCCAGGACACGTTTCAGCAGCAGCCAGGCAGAAATCAAATCCCCGTGGCTGGGATTAACGAGGTGATGCTGACACAAGCTGAATGGACTTTTGTCAAGGGCATGTAGTGATAGGACAAGGGTTTATGGCTCTATGATGAGAGAGGGCAGGTTTAGATTAGATAGAGGAAAGAAATTCTTCACTGTGAGGGTGGTGAGGCCCTGGCACAGGTTTTCGAGAAGCCATGGCTGCCCCATCCCTGGGAGTGTCCAAGGCCAGGTTGGACAGGCTAGCAGAAGGTGTCCCTGTCCAGGCAGAGGGCTGTGGAATGAGGTGAGCTTTAAGGTCCCCTCCAACCCAACCCAAACCACTCTGATTCTGTGATTTATGATGCAAATTATGTAAAATGAGTCTCACAGGATTGTTTGGCAGAGAGCTAAATCATTGCCTGGGTTTGGCTTCATTTTTGGCTGGAATAAATCTGTGTGGCTCACTTGAGCACACAGAGCTAGGCTTGTGATCAGCTGAGGATGTGCCATACAGTCCCTGTACTGGGGATGACATGGATTATACATCTCTATTTGTTCTTAGTATTACAGGAGTTATTTAATCTATATGCATCTGCCTTGTAACTTGACTTCAGGGAAGACATAATTTGAAATGGCAGTCATTTTTTGTCGCTAGCTTTGAAGTTGTGGCCTGTCACTTGCATTGAATTCTGCACATATTTTTTTGCTTGGGAGTCTTAAAGGGATAAGGCAGAAATATTGGCCAATTTAAAGGAGGAATGTGTGTTACAAGGAAGGAGATTGTTTAAAGGTACTACCACTTTTCTATTTGTTACTTCCATTTTTATTGTATCTGACATGAAAATTCTGAATGGATTTAGGAGAATGATAGCAGCTTTGCAGTTGTACTTCCAGAGTGGCAGAACTTAAGCTTGTGTGGAGAACAATTGCTGATATTCTTTTTCAGAGTTTTGGGGCTAATCTAATGAATTAACAGTTCAGGTTAGTGGGAAATATGTTTCTAAAAGCTTGACTGTGTTAGAATGAAAATTCCAGTTGTTGTTGTTGTTAGGTGCTCTCAATAAATGCAGCCTCCTGCTCACTTTAGGTGTTTTTGAGAAGTATTGCCCTCTGCTAGTGTTTTGCAGAGCAGGGGATGGTAGCGCCGTGTCCAGAACTGCACCTTATGGCGGCAGCAGTGTTTCATTGTGTTAGGATGCAGATTAATACACCTATGCTGATATTTTAAAAAATGGGTTTTTTTTGGTTCTGAAGGTCTTTGTCTCACAAACTCTGGCCATGGCACTGCCTTTACTTGTGCTTGTTCTTAGCTGGAAGTAAATGATGTTCTGATGGAAGCCCAGGAGTCCTGCAGTGTTACTTGGAAAGGAGCTCTGGAGGTCATCTTGTCCAGCCTCCTGCTGGAAGCAGGACTGTGGCCAGCACTAAAGCAGGTCAGCCGTGATTTTCTTCCAGACAGGTGATGAAAACCTCCAAGGACAGAAATTTCACAGCCTCTATGGGCAGCCTGGTCTGGTCCTGCATGACCCTACCAGTGGCACTTTTTTTTTCTGATATCTATCCTGTACCTTCCAAGACTGTCACTGCTGCTGCTTGTTATGTAAGTTAGCATCATGGAGAAGAGTTTCCCTCCACTATCTTGGTAAATACCCTTTGAGTAGTTTTAGGCAACTATTAAATCTTTCAGATTAGCTGTCCTTGCAATGCCTGGTTCCTGACCTGGCACAGAGCAAAGGAAAGGATGCCTCTAATGACCACCTTGACAGTCTCATTGTCTGCTTAGGACTTCAGGCTTCGTATTTCTTTTTTTCTTCCAAGTATTTTCCACCCAGCTGTTTGAATGTCGGTGGTTTGTTTTTCAGTGTTACTTGTGCCTAGGACAGATGGATTTATTGGTTTTATGGTACAGGTGGACATGTGTAGCCCAAGATATTAACAAAAGCAAGTCAAACGTACAGTGTGTGGTTTTCATATTTAAAATACCTTTTCTGGACTGTAATAAATAGATTATTTCTGGCACTAAAAGTGCTTTTCTGTTTTCTCTATGGCTACTGGCCAGCTACCTGCCTGGGCTGTCCAGGTCAGAGCAAAGGCAGCAGTGGGTGAGGGGGATTTGAATTTTCTTGCAGTTCATTTTGAAGACAAGTTCTGCCAGCAGTCTTTTAGCAAGCTGTCAAGAATTTATCCCCAGCATGTGGCTTGAGGGCACCTGTATAGTCAGAGGCTGCTAACTGTATGTAAATGGATCAAACATTTAGTAGAGTGAAAAGCCTTTGCTTATAGGTGCAGACAGATGTGCAGTGTCAAGGCAGATGACTCAGTCCTGTTGATCTTTGTTGCTATCTCTGCATTAAAGTGGGCTTCCTTTTTAAGCAGTAGACTATGTCTAATTTAGGGCTGTGTCTCATCTTGCTGATGGTAGATTGTTTCCTCCCTCCTGTGGGGCACAGCCATGCTCCTACCAGGTCTGTGGCAGGAATACACTGGAAATACAGTTTGAGAGGAGATAAATCTCCCTTGTGGCTGCATTATTGTCCTAACCATACAGCATTCCTGGTATGAGAAAATGTGCTGACCTTGCTTCTTCTAAGTTGGGATTTATCCAGCAGCAGGATTTAAAATCACTGGTGAGATTATTCTGCAAGTGTAGCTTAATGGCTTGATTCCAGCCCTGACCTGGAAAGGTAACTGCTAGTGACAGATGAGGAGCTGTCTTCCACACCTCATCTTGTCAGCCCTCATTGTTCTGACTTTGGCAAGAAAAATGCTGTTTACTTGAATACTTCGAAGGTGGTTGAAAGAAGACTTTAGACATGGTTGAAATGTGATTTTTTTAAAAATTAATAACTGTCCTCTTTTCAATTCCTCCCACCCAAATATCACAGCAGTACTCGCTAATGAGAAATAATTATGTCTCAATTTTAAGTGACACAAGTGCTATTGTTTACACAAAATGTGAGAATCTTGTAAGACATGGGGCATATGCTTAGGGAGATAATGCATGAGAATCAGTTCTGCCTTCTCAGGGAGCCAAGCCTTGCAGAGGAAGATGACAGATACATGTGTTTATATACAGACTCTAGAGCTGGCTGTGTTTGCTTATCGTTTGTCATAAATGCAGAGACAGCACAGAGCACTAGTTCAGCATAAGCTGGAACATATGGTCCTCTCCAGCAGATGTGACATGAATTCCAACGCTCACTGGACGTTCCAGGCTGATGACCAGCAGGAGGATTTATCCTGGTAAGCTGGTATGAGTATTCTTGAAGCTTTCCTGTGGATTGCTGCTCCATTTGGGGTTTTTCCATGGATAGGGCAGAAAAAGTATGGCCTGGTTTTCAGCTTATGTTTCTGGCAGTTCACAGCTGCTGAAGCAGCTACCTGGACTCATCTGAAACTGATGCCTTGGGAAGGCTGACCTGGAACAGAGACTGGACAGAGCTAGAGAATATAGTTTTTAAAAGTCCTTTAAGGATACACCTTGGGCAGTACAAGAGCCTGGCCAGGGCTACACCCAAGATGGACTTAAAATAGTCACAAAATGGACAACCAGTCATGACGTCTCACACTTTTATAGGTTTTGGTCCATTTGCATATTGGGGATTAATTGTCCAATTACAGCTTCAGATTATGAAGTCCCATCCTTGTTTTCTCTCTTCAGTCCACCCTTGTTTATGCTTTTGGGCCAGAAAATTTGTAACAGTTGTCCTTGGTCTCCATCTGGGAAAGGATTTGTTTTGTCTACCTACTCTGTGAAGAGAGCTGACTAACACTTAATCTGAGGCCCAGAACTACACCCCTTGCCAGCACAGAATCTGAAAAACATGAAAGCTAAAACTTAAGGCATCAATCCATTCCTTGGCTATGATGTTGCAAACTCCTGGGATAAAAATACTTACATGAAGCTACTGCTTTGGATAGTTCATTCTGATAGTTCATTCTTTCTTTCCATCATTCTCCACAGGCTTGGTATTCAAACAGAAATAACTTACCAGACCCAGTGGTGAAAGCCCTGTGTGTTGCTTTCCACAACTTCCCAACTGACAAGAAAATTCGTGGTTATATTCTTCCCTCTTTTTATCTCCCTACACTTTCCAAAATACATGTGATACTGCTACAGCCTTTGTCTTTAGATGATGTGTCATCTTTTACTGACCTGTAGTGAATTAGGAATAATCAGAACTCTTAATACATTTGTCTTTGATTTACTAAAAAAAAAACCTCAAAAACCCTAACCTCAAACAGCCTTATTATCACAGCCAAGAGAAACTAATAGAACAAATTATGCACATGACCTGCATGGGTTATGAAAACTGCATAAAACCAAGAGAAGAAGTTTGCAGAGGATATTTCCTAGAGAATATTCATCCACATTGTAAAACCAATGATAAATTTTCCTGCATCTGGCAATGATTGTGCCATACTCTGCTCTTACTCAATGTTCCCCCTGTTCATCTTAGGCAACACTTACTCATTCCTGAGTTCTCTCACATACCAAGATATTAATCTGCTTCTAATACAAACAGTCAATGATCTGAAATTGCTGCAGCACACCAGCATGGACTTGATTCAGTATCTGTTTTTGTTTGCTTGCTTTTGTTTGTTGTTAGGGAGAAAGAATCCAGAGTGGATCAAAGTCCTTTTGGTCTCTGGAGCTGCACCCATGCCCCTGCTTAGCACCCCTGTGTGTAGACTTGCATGCTCTGAGGTTTCAGAAGTCAGAGCCACTACCCATCTGTATTTGCCTTAAATCAAACAACTTCTTAAATGAATTTTAGGTGTTTCATTTCTCTTTGCATTCTTGGACATAAGTTGGGTCTGATTTTTCTGTGGGCTTTGCTTTCCTTGGCTTCTAAAATAATTTTATAAGGCGTTGCTTATTTGAGTCATGTGGTCATTGGCAAGTCCAGCTGTGCCCCTTACCCAGCAATGCTTCAGGGAGCTACACACACAGTCAAAGTCTGCTCCAAAGGTAACAAATTATCGTGACAATTGACTGTCATTATTGATGGGTTGGTGGAAGTATCTGTGCACGTACATATCAGTGTGTGTTTCTTTATCATACAGCTCTCTGACTCACGGAGTGGGCGATGTGCCTTTCTCTCAGAGCAGGGCACTCCCTGCTCACAGAGGTAAGTGCTGCTGTGGCCTGAGCCAGGTTTGGGGTGGGCTCAGCTGCACCTGGAGAGCTGACAAGGGGACAGGTGGTGGCTGGAACACACTGTAGTTGGAGCCGTTTACATTTAGGAGGGCTGGCAAGACCCTTTTACTGGCCCCATCCTCATGTCTGCGGGGTGCCCTCCACAGCATGCAAAGAGCACACGGGTGTATTTATGGCTGTCCTGGACTCAAAGCCTAACAGCCCTTCTTGGTGAGCTGCTGACAAAGGGTGAGCTTGCACTGCTGAGCAGGAGCTGGGTTTCCCTGGAGCTGCAGAGGTGGTTTCATGCTGTCCCAATGACCTGCAAGCACGGCTGGAGGACAGGGGAGGACAACCTGTCTGCCACTGGGCTTCCTCATAGTGGGCCACTGTATGTTCAGGTATGTTTTGAGCTGGATGCCTTCCCTTTTTCTGATGGATGAGGACGGGCACTAAAACTAAGATATGCATGTTTCTTTTCCCTGTCTTTGATCAGTGGAGAGGTTGTAAATGGACTTGTTGCCTGGCTGTCTTGGGACATACCTATTTTTTGTAATATTAATCTATTTTAATTTAATCTATTAATTGGGGAGCTAAATCAAGGGAAATAAATTCCATGAAGCACTCAATCATCATGAATATTTCATTATTCTCTAATATATTTAGGAGTGATATTTAAAATGCATTTATTTGGCTTATAATTCATAAACCTGTCAAAAAATTGATCTAGAAAGAGGGTTTATTATTTATTCCAGAGCCAAAGACTGAAGCGCTGAAATTGCGTGAACCGAAATATTTCAGCAAGTTCAGATGCAACCCTTAGTATTTCATACTTCTTAAATGACTAAAAATCTTCCCACAGAGATGAGCTGTTCAATCTCCCCTCAGAGCAGATCCCAGAAAAGCTGTGACCACAGCAGAGCACAAGGTATGGAGATTTCAAGTGTATAACTTCCAGTATCAAAGTGCTCTTGGAGAGAGCTTGAAATTCGTGCAGCCTGAGGCAGCTCTCCCCAAGCCTCTGTCATCTGTCATGCTGTGGCAGCAGGCAGAGCAGAGAGATGGAGGGAAAAACACATTAGTATGAGGACAGGGTTGTGTCATTTAAAGAGATGCAATCTGAGTAGAAGCTTGGTTTTGGGTAGGCTCAGTTCTATGTTTTTTTTCAGTCCACGCTCTTCATTCTTTGCCCACCACGGATATCCCTTTTCTATGCCACCCTGGGGATCACAAAATTAATGCAGGGGTGGCTAGGCACATCTGTGCTCTGCAGCACTACATCCACAGTCCCTAAAGAGGGATGCTGCAATGGGCTCAAGTCTTTTACTGCTCCGTGCTTTCTTTGACATTTATGTCCTCCTTCAGTTACAAGCATATTCTTTTCCATTCAGCTATAAAGATCCCATGGGCACTGGTGACCCTCTGGCTAGGGAAGGGGCTGGTTCTGGGCACTGTAACATGAACCCAGTGCTGATGAGATGTTTGTAAAGCCCCCAGTGAGGGATCCACTCCCTTGCACTGGTAGGACCTCAGCCAGGTCCTGGATGTATCTCTTCACACAAATGTTGAGATGGGGAAAGTGAACCTTTTGCATTCACCATTCTCCTCCCCTGTTTGCAGGTACCACCTTAGGGGGTAGGGATAGCAAAAGGAACAGAAGACAGAATGTGTTCTGGAAGTAAAGGAATAACATTCAAACATGAACCAGCTTGTTGTAAAGGCAGTTTGGAAAGGACCTCAGTCTCCCTTAGAGAGGAGGGAGCCTGGGCCATTCCTGTTGTTTCAGTGGGTTTTCTTTACATTTGTATCTATGTGAGAATCTTGTATTTTACAATTCAAGGAGTAAATATTATGCCTTCTGTATCATCAATTTAAAAAAAGAGATTTAAATTCAATTAGGTAGAACATGAAAGATGCTCCCACCTCTGTTCAAGTGGTTGACCCTGCAATAATGAAACCTATGACACCAGACATAAAAATAGCTGTCATTAAATGAGCTCATCTGAATGGCCTTAAAGATAGGAATATGCTGCCCTTGGTGCCTTGCAAATGAAGTAATTGTGTTGCTTTGCATCGATCTGTGGAAAGTTTAATCTTAGTTAAAGGGGCACAGCCTGAGAAATCACTGTGAAGAGATACTGGGAAGAGATCAAATTTAACCCTGCTGGTGAGCTTTCAGGCTCCGTCACTGTAATGCTCATCCTCACACAGGGCAGCCAAGCGGGTAAAGAATTTATTTTGAACCAGGAAGATTAAATGACTGAGGCTGATTTTTAGCCATGATTTCAACAACTCCCTGTGCAGACATCTAGGCACTGTGCTGCAAGGTTTGAATTTGAACTGGTGCTGAGCAGTGCTTGCAGCATCTTTCCACCCAAATCGGGTGGGCCAGAGCAGTGCACAGGACACTGCCCTGTGTGGGCTGGTGTCACTGGGGTGATGTTTCCTGATGGAGATAATCCAGCTGGGGATTGCTGCCAGGCTCTAGCTGTGGGTTTGGGTGTGGTGTGAAACCTCCCTGAGCCCAAGGACCTCTGCTCCTATCCCTCTGGGAATGCAGGGAGAAACAGTGCTGGCTTGGGTCCTTTGATAGTTTGGGGTTGCTTTGCCTTCTCTGCAGGTCACTTTCCTTTTAACCATTAGCTTTACCCCTCTCTGTCCTTGGCAGGGTGAGGGTCTAGGATAGGGCTTCCTAGGGCTACCACTGCCTTCCAGCCCTGCAGAACAGGTGCTGTGAGCCAGAGCATCGGCTTTACCCACCCTAATTGCTGAGTGCTGATAAGCCAGTTTCCCCAGACAGATCCTCCCTCACTCAGGTTTCCTCCCACGCTGTATTTTCCCTCCTTTTCCCTGGGTGGGGGATCCACCTCAGGCTCTTCGGGAGAGTGTCAGCTGAGCCAGGATCATCTCATTATTTGGGCTGTAAGCCGATAACAGAGCTTGTTTCCTGTTGTGTGCTTTGCTTTGATTCTGTGAGCTGTATCTCATCACTTTGTGCCTAAACTTCATCTTTGTAGCTCGCTGCTGCAGGGTATTTGTCAGGCACAAAACCCTTTCTCTAATTTCACGGCAAGCTTAGGGGTACATAAACCCAAAGCAGAAAGTAATGACAGGCACTGGAGGGGATGGGCAGCTGCTGCTGCTTTGAAAGCCACCAGTGACACTGACACAGCCCTGCTGAAACCAGCACAGAGCTGAGGGACAAGCCTGGTGTCTCTTCTCCAGCTCCCTTGCACTGGTTGTGAAAAACAGAAATGGCACAACAAAAAATATATATATTAACAATATACAATATACTCAAACTGGTATAATGAAACTGTTACAATCCTCATTTAAAATACTCTGCTTTAATCAGTAAATTAGGACTCAGCTATGTGATCACTTTGTATTAGTTAAGCAAGTTATGGTGCAAATACACATTTCAGTGACTTATCATTAATTAAGCTAAACTGTTTCAGTCAGTGATTAAATTTACATTTGAACACACACAAATGTGTCCAAGTTTAATTAGATCAATACTAAACTGCTTTTTGTTAAACTATTTCAACACAAGCACATGCAAGGTTTGTCTCTATCTGATGCTTTTTAAACCTGGGGATTCCATAATGGGGATCCTCAGACCCACAACATCTGCTGAGCCCTGGGGGTGGCGGGGAAAGGGAAAGGCTGAGGAGGCTCCTGCATGGAAGGTGACACACTGTGGCCTTGTCACCAGAACAGCGTGATCATCTCCTCTGCTGCCCTGGGAGAGTTGGCAGGGCTTGTTGGCTGGAGTGTTTAGATACAGCACTGGAAGCTGTGACTGTTGTCATTCAAATGTGGATTACATCGAAAACTGAACTTAAAGAGCAACTTGCAAGACTTATAGTCTTGACCTGGAGAGTTTTCATGTTTCCATTTCCAGTGTAAGAAACGTTCCCCACTACTGCTGATAACCCTTCTGTATGATGGTTGTGTACTTGCACACTCCTTGCTGAAAGATGTTTCCTTTTCTTGATGCTGTAGTTGGAATTCTTCACAACATGAGCCACTTCAGCTTCATGGAGACCATGGGACAGCAGAGTGCCACACTCACAGCTCGTCAGACAGAGCTCAGCATGCCAATGACACTGATAGAGCTGAGCTGGGGTTTCATTCCTGGTTCATTGCTTAGCTGGAAACATGTAGGCATATCTTCCTGAATGCCATGTAATGGGTAAGTATAAATGCCCTGCTCAAACAAGTTTCTATGCAAAAAAGTAATCTTTGAGGGTTTTCAAACGATATGGGATAAGCTGGAAGTGAAGCAGCTGATGCTGGTACTGATCACCAGCATAGAGCCGGGGTATTTCTCTTTGTGGCAAGATCAGGCTTGGACAAGAGATTGTTGTATGAATTACTCAGGAAGCCATCCTTCTAGAGAAAGGAAATCCTGTATTGGGCTGTGTGTGGTTTACAGCAACCCAATCTGCTTGCAGGCTATCAGATTAAGAAGTGCTACACCCTGCTGATAGTGAGCAAACAGACTGGCAGAGGTGGTAAGCACATCAGACTTAGTAAACAGAAAATATTTTAAGAGAGAATGTGCAGTAACACCTCTACCCCTCAAACTCCTTCATGTCCATGTACTGCTCTGAGGTTTGGCTCCCTCAGCTGTTTGTGGTAGCAAGACACCCTCTCCTGTTCTCTCATCCCCTGCTGCTGTGACTGGCAGAGATTGATTAGTCCACAATAAAAAATGGATTTATGTCTGTGTGATGCTGTAGGTTTGTATCGTAGTTAATAGTATCCCATAAAATCTGGGAGTCAGAGGAACGGCAAGCAAAGGATGTTTATTTTGATTTATAGCATCTCCTTGGCTGGACCATCCAGTGGGCTGTGGGAGAAATGTGCTGGTAGCTTTGCTTTCAGAGGAAATAATTAGAAGAGTAATTACTGGGACATGAAGTCCCAAGTGACCGACCATTCAGACTTGTATTCTTTTGCAATCAATTATTGTTCTTTTCTGCTATAGACTGTTTAATAGTGCATTATGAGAAGATGGAGGTATAACCCACTTGCTGTAGAAAAGCAGCTGTACAGCCCTGGTGCAGGAAGGGATCCCCAGAGACTTCCTCCTGCACCTGCAGCAGACTGTGCAGCTCTGGTTCAGCAGGGCAGATACCGACCTGGGACAGCTGGGAGGAAATCTCAGGCTTGTGTCTCAGGTAAATCATAAAAGCACCTGACAAATAACATCACCTGTTTGTGCCTTCTGTCTTTCTGCCACTTCCTTCTGTGCTCTGCCTATGTCTGACAGTGGCTGGTGTACTGTAGCATGAACAGATCAGTCTCACAGATGTATGAAATACTCCCAGCTGTGGAGAAACTTTAATGGATGCTCTGACCCACTGCTTTCCTTTGCCTCTGGAAATCTCCCCCAAAGCTATCATGAGCTATTTTTAGCTCAACTTGTTTAAGAATAACATTATTCCTTATTTAGTGAGCAGGATATCCTGTATATGGGACATTCTGGAGTGAGTGTTTAGATAATATCCATTTAAACAATGGGTGATTCAAACAATGGTAGTAAAAATTGATGTTGTGAATTCTCTCCGGTCACAATTTTGAGGTCATGTTTATTAGTGTACAACCTATTATTTTTTTTGAGTACGCAATTGCTATTAAAAACTTCATAAAGCTGAGCACCTCTGGGATGTCTCCTAGCTCTGACATAATCAGCATTTTCCCCAGAGACTCACCCTGTGCTCAGGGAGTCATGAAGCAGCCAAGGTCCCAGAAAACAGGCCACTGGCCATCTCTTATCAGCCCAAGGCTCTACAGATTTCATCTTGCCTCTGGCTGAGGAGAGAAATGACTAGCTAGTAATTTAATCAGTGCTGTGGATTCATTCTGGTTCTGATGTTAAGGTCACATTATTAGTGTTTGGCCTGTTCCTCTGCAGCCTGAGCGTGTCTTCCCCAGCACCACCTGGGCATGTAGAAGCACGTGCTGAGCCTGTGTTTGCACTGCCAGGCCTGGTGTGGCTGGTCACACGCTCTGGGCCAGCTGTCCCCTGGGCCTGTGCCACTGGCTGGGGTGACACCTGCATTTCCTCCAGCCCCTGGGGCCCACGGCTGGCTGGGAAGCTGCAGCAGTGCCCTGTGCAGAAGTCCCACAGGGATCACTGCTGTGCTGGGAAGCTCCAGGTCCCCCCATGGGCAGCAGGCGTGAAGGGCTGTGCCAGCTGCTGCAGATGTAGCTGTCTGTCTCCTGAGTGTGGCTGTGCAGCTAATCAAATCAACCCTGCATGAAAAGAGAGCCCAGCCTGTCTTGAAAATTCAGTGTGCCTGGAGCAAGGTTCGAAGGCATGTGAAACATGCTGGGCTTGAGGGTGAAAAAAACCCCACAGGCTAGTAAAAATTGAATGTAGGAGCCAAGGGTTCACAGAGTTCAAAAATATTTTCCAATAAAACATCTTGAAGGATCGGGTTAATACTAGGACAGCTGTGTTATTTAAACAGTTTGGAGTTTTGGGGGTGCAGGACAAAGTGAAGTGATGGGTCACAGGCAATAAGCAGAACAATGAATGTTTTTGTCCCCTCATTCAGCCTTGTGAAGAAATACAGGAAAACATGAAACAAGGAGTGGGAAAAAAAAATGCTTCTCATTTCCTGGGTTTTTATTGCAAGATATAGCTCTTGTGGGATGATATTTCTGAGTAGCAAGGCTATAGACTTAGCTGGCTGGAGCTGTCAGAAAACGTGCTTTTGGTTGTAGGGCATGGAATATTTTGCTGGCTGAGATGTTATAAAATTGCCTGCGGTTTCTTGCCTTTACATCTGCTTTATTTTTAATTTTAAAAATCCCCAATCTCCTGATTGTAACTTCAAGAGTCAGAGTTGGAGTGATTAGGACTTCTCTTTGTATCTCTCAAGTGTGGTCTTGACTCTCACCCTAGTTTGGTTGTCGGTGAATTAATTCAGGCTTCTTGACCTTGGTTACCTAGTTTGACTTTGTGTGCAGCATCTTGGCTATGCCACATATGCTACTTCCTGTCAGGTATGATTTTTATGTACCTGAAGTCATACTTTGTTTCAAATAAACACAAATTACATAACCAAACATTTGTGTGGCATATCTCTTGATTCTCTGACCCATTCCTTGTTACAGCATTTGCAGCTTGCTGGGTTCAGTCTCTTGTGTTCAAGCACTGCTTTTCACCTTTGTGGAGCCACCCAGGACACCGTGCAGATGCAGCACAAGGAACTTTATCACCCGAAATTAAACCGAGCATAATGCTTACATGGATGGTCCTTAAACTTCAGCAAACAGCTTCAAAATTCTGTAAATATTTATTAAGCAAACAGAAGCTGAGGATGATGACCCTGTACCCATCAATAATTGAGACATTTTAACATACTCCCAGCAAACTATGTGTTTAAAAACTATCTCAAGTATCTGCGTAGATTTAACCCCCGGGGTTTTTTTCTTCTCTCTTAATTTGTTAATAATTTGAGCACAAGGTAAAAAACCCAAGGCTTTTGAATGATTCTATGACTGCAGGCAGCTGCTAGTACGGCAGCAGCCCGTACACAGCCTGGTACACTGGCACTGATGGCTTTGCTGCTCCTTTGGCACCGAGACCCTCAGGGAGAGCTGGGAACGGGAGGGACTCCCCTGCAGCGGGCCAGGCCTGGAACACCGATTTGAGGAAAAACGTGCAACGTGGAGCTTGTGACACGGCACCGCAGCGCGGGCAGGAGTGCTCCCCCTGACCCCGCCATCCCCTCATGTGGGGGTACAGAAACTCGCAGTTTTACACCAAAACACGCTGCAGGGCGCTGTTACAGTGAGGGGGGGACGCGGAACCCGACTCTCGCTTCTCTTTCAGGGCGGCACGGGCAGGGCTGCGGGGGGCTCTGCCCGGGCCGGGGGCAACCGTGACTCTGCCTGCCTGGGCGGGAAGGCGGGAAATCAGGAGATCGGGAAAGCGGGAAATCGGGAAAGCGGGAAATCGGGAAACCGCGACCTCGCGGGCGGTGCCGCTCCCCGCCCCGGGCCGGCCCCCGTCGGACAACGCCCCCGGCCCTCGGGCCGCCGCCCGCGGCATTTCCTCTGAGCTCAGCCGGCGGCTGACGCGGGGCCGCGTCCCTCGGAAGAGGAAGCCGGCAGCGGAGGGGAGCGGAGCGGCGGCC
>VXBN01003815.1:2710582-2727386 GCA_013397395.1 Sinosuthora webbiana | reverse complement strand
CCTGGAGCGGTTCCACGCGCGGCAGCTGCGGGTGTCGCCGCACGTGCTGGGGCACAGCAAGGCGCACGTGGGGCGGGTGGTGGCCGAGCTGGTGCGCGCCGCCAAGGCGCAGGGGCTGCAGCCCGGCCCGCTGGCTCTCAGCCTGCGCGGGGACTTCGTGCGCATCGGCAGCGCCTACGAGCAGCACAAGGTCCGCAGCCCCGACTGCTTCGACATCCTGGTGCCCCTGCGGCTGCCGCCGCACCTGGAGCCGCAGCCGCGCCGTGCTGACGGGCCGGGGCCATGCGGCGCCTTCGTCTGCGGCCTGCGGGCGAGGGACGGCTGGACACGACGCTGCCGGCCCTTTGCCGAGGGCTTCTGCGTGGAGCTGCAGGGCCGCAGCCACCTCTCCTCGGGGCTGGTGCTGCGCTGGTTCCAGGGCCATCTGCAGCGCTGCCTGGGCGCCGTGCGCTATCGGCTGCAGGAGCGGTGCCGCGTCAGCCTCTCGGCGTGCCCCGGGCAGCCGCCCACGCTGCACATCCTGCCCTGCTCCGACTACGTCTGCTGCCACATCTCCATGGCCGTGCGCCTCATCCCGGCCATCCCTCTCGGCGACGCGCTCTACCTCACGGCCCTGCCGCCCGAGGGCCCCCACGGCTCCCCGGCCGCCGAGGCGCTCTGGGGCCTCAACGCCTCGCGGCAGGAGCAGCGGCTGCTGGGCTGGCTGAAGGAGCAGGCCCCGGCCGCCTCCTGCCACCTCAAGTGCCTGCAGATCCTCAAGGGCCTGCGGGACCTCCGCAAGCACGGCCTGGAGGAGCCCTTCTGCTCCCAGTGGGGCCGAGTGCTCTCCTCCTACCTGCTGAAGACGGCCCTCTTCTCCCTGCTGCTGCAGGGGCCCTTGGAGGCCTGGGATGAGCGGTTCCTGGTGGAGCGGCTGGAGGACCTGGTGCTGTACCTCAGGGACTGCCTGCGCAAGCAGGTGCTGATGGATTTCTTCCTGGGCAACAGCAGCGTGCCCGAGGCCGTGGCGCTGCCGCGGTTCCTCAAGGAAGCGGCCCCCGTGAACTTGCTGTCTGCCTTCGACGGGCCCACGCTGGACCTGGTGGCCTTCCAGCTGATCAGCACCTGGATTCAGGCCCCGCATATCATCAGGATGTACAGCAGCCCCCGGTACCTGCGCCCGGCGCCCGCCCCGTGCCGACACGCGGCCGAGGACCGGCAGGAGCCCCCGGCAGAGTGAGCTGTGCCCGAGAGCTGCCGGCGCCCAGGGGCGCTCCGGGCCATCGCTGGTGCTGCGGGAGCCTGCGGCTGCCCGGGGATGGTGGGGCTGGTGAAATGGGGTTGTGTTCCTGACCTGAGAAGACCAGGCCAAGACTTACTGAGATTGTGATTCTCGTTCTCATTGGTTGTATGTGGGAGGATTTTGACATTTCTGGGGAAACGCCGTAGTCGTCAAGTGTTGCCTCCAGTTGACAATTTGCAAACTAAAAGGTTCAAACTGACGTTTTTAGAAATCCGTGTAAACTTTTTGTCTTAGTGGCAAAATAGAGCTTTTTCTGAAAGTCTTTTTGATGCTAAATCCATGTGGGATTTAAAAATCTGAGTGTAAACAGCCCCCCCCCCCCCAATCCATCAATGTACCAAGATGTTCTTAAAATGTGATAAGCACTAGAGCATGGGTGTGGATCACAGTTTGAAATGCTCAATGCCATGCTTTAAATTTCCTGGGTAATCGAGCACATTATGCTAAGTAGAAATGTAACGCATGTTAATGTAAACTGGAGGGAAGAAGTGAAACTGCTCTGATAACAGGATGAAGAATCTAGCTGCACATTTGTGTTCAAGTGAAGGTTATACTGAAGAATTGAAATGCAGATAGAAGGAAAAAATAGCACTTTATTTTCAAAAAGGCCTTATTTTTAGGATAATTGGCTGCACTAAATATTGCTATTGAGGAGGCATTAGTATTTTGTTAAAGGAGTGGTGTTTGCATTACCCCAAGGAAAACCTTTTAAAGAAATACTCTGAGGTTCATTTGTTTGTGGGTTCTAGTTGAGCTTTATTATTTGTTTCTGTATTCAAGTATTATTCTCTTAGACTATACTTTACCTCAAGGACCAACAACAAGATGAGAAATTCTGTATTATATTTTGGAACAAACCTTAAACCAGTCCCAGTCTCAGTGCCATAAGTTGACTGTGGCACCCTCCTGCTCCCTGGTAGGAGTTTGGTGGGATTTTTAGATGACTGCCTAACCAGTTGTCTGATTGTGTCAGTGTTTGAACCAAATAACCTTGATGGGATTTTCTAGTGCTGTACTATAACAAATTGTTATTTTATTATGGGGAGAAGGAAGTAAAATATTTCAGGGTACTTCAGAATTATTTAGCACTGATTCGTGGTACAGTGGCAGTCTTGGGCTACAGATTCTGGTGTCCTCTCAGTATAAATATCAGGCAGATCATTGCCACTTTTTGTCTGGTTATGTCCCAGTTGCTGGAATAACCTGGTGAGTTGTGATGCAGCCAGGTTTGCAAGCGTCCTTAGCTACTACTGCAGGTGTGCCAGGGTGTCAGAGAATTCAGAATTTCAAGTCCTTGAGGTTTTTGGTCACCTGCTCAGGTATTTGATGTATTAAGTCCCAAAATGTGTTGCTAAATTGCTGGTGTTCAGGAAGCTGAGCATGTGCCTTGTTACCTGCAATGCTGTGTCCCAAATGAGCACTCTCAGATTGTGAAGGACCAAGTGTAACTTCCGGGAAGCTTTATGACAGCCTGAAGTTACTAACCTGCTCTTCCTCTCCCTGATGTATTGGTGTGCCTTACAGTTCTGTGCCTCAGAACATGAAACAAACATTTTCAAAATCTATGGAGCTTTATACAAATCTATTTTTCTAAATGGAAACACTCCCTAGGCAGATGTTTGCCTACTTCTGTCTATTTCTTTAACTGCTCTTGCAGTCATATTTTCAGGTAATTATGGCATAGGTCACACCCACAAGCTGGGTTATTTTTGTATTCGAAGCACTGTGCTTCTTTCTACAAATACAAATAGTGTATTTATAGGTAGTATTGATAAAATGTTCTTTGCACATGGTATTTAAGACTAAGTCGGCTACATTGGTGTTTCTGGGTTGTTGGGTTTTTTTTGTAGCAGGCCATGATACCTTCTATTTTTGCAGGTTTGTGTTTCTTGGTATTTAAAATAAGATGCAGTTCTGCAATCAAAGCCATTGAGTCTTTTGCCCAAAGAACTAGGTGGCCAGCCCAGCCTCTTGTGGCTGCCTGAAACTCTTGACATGAAAACCCTTGAGCTGTTAAATCTGGCATCATGATCACTTCAGTCAGCTATGTGTCTGCTTATATCACTGCATCCCTGTCTCTGAAAAGGGATCTGTTCTCTGGAAAGGGGTGTACATTTGCTTAGTATTGCCACAATAACGTGGAAACCTCTAATGGACTTGGTAAGGACCTCCTCACTAAAATGCAGTAAGGTCAGGAGAAGAGAGTTGCATTGGAAAATATGTGACAAGAAGAGATGGTGGAGAATGTAAATAGTTTAGAAAATGAAAGTTGGGCTGAGGGGTGAGTGACAATGATGGTAAACTCTCAGTGAAGATGCACTGCAAACAAGCCAAAGGACATGGGGTAAAATTGGAGGAGAACTATTAAAAGCAAGTGGATTTGGAGTGTAGGGTAAAGAGATTTAAGTGAGTTTTGTTTCGACAATATTTCCAAAGCAGTTGATTCCACCAGGGTAAAAAGTGAGGCAAACCCTCAGTTCATTAGCTATGCAGGTGGATCTTCAGTGGGAGTTTTTTGCTCAGCAAGGCATGTTTTGAGTTTGTGATGGAGAAAATGCATATGTTCTTTCACATTAAGCTTGGATGAGCCTTCCTGAAGTGGGGGCATCCTGCCATGAAGCAGTGTGTGTGCACTTGGTGGCTCAGGTGTACAGCTGAGATATTAAATGTATTCTCCTTATCTGCTCTAAAGCATGCATTCATGAATATGACTGAGGAAAGGAGCTGATAGAAATTGAGTTTCTGTTACAGCATTCATCTTATTCCACAGAAACATGACAGCACTGGTGCCTGCTGTGTGCTGGAGCAGTTACAGGGCCTTATCTGCAGGGACTTGACCCGTATGAGTAATCCTGTGGCCCTTTTGCCTTCTTCCTCCTCTCCCAGCCCATGGATACACAACAAGGATATGAATACCTGTTTGCTAAGGCTGGAGCTGTTATAATGTAGCATGGATTCAGTAGGGTTGCCTGTGTGTGTGTAAACAGAAACACAAACAAAAAAAAAAAGAGCGTGTTACTTAGGTCTAACATGGGCTCTTGGTTCTCTTTCCTGCAATCTGATTTTGCAAAGACTGTGCAAATGAAGTTGTTTTACTGAACATTGATTGGGAAGAGGAGTCACAACTGCAAGTACCAAAATTCATGTATGTAATTTACATTTGTATTGAAAAATGCTGTCTGTTTCTCAAAGGCATTACATTTTTTTCTGACCAAATATCTTGCAGACATTCCTCTTTTGATATTGAATCTCTGCAGAGTAATGTAAATTTTAAGTATCTCTTTGTAATGGACATTCCTGGTACAACTAATTTTTGCTGGTTAATCATAAGACCAAAGATAAAACTGAAGTGTTCAGCTGCTATTGTTTTGGTTTTTTAAAAGTGTTTAGAGGCTCAAAGTCAGCCCATTTTAATGAAACTTTTATAAATTCATTTCCTATTTAATTCCAAAATACATTTGCACTTTGTTTCCATGAAAAGTTGGTGGTTTTGTTTGAATATTTCACTGTAATAATAAACAACTGTGTTAAAGCATCTGTGCCTCCAGATTTAAATTCCTTGTTGTCTTTTTTTTTTCACTAAAAGCTACCTGCAGCCAACAGAACTGTAATTGGCAGGTTTATGTGCTCTTTAGAAGACTACTAAAGTGGCCAAATGATGGAAAAGCAGGAAGTCCACGCCTTGGGAGTTGTGCAGAGGGATGTGGAGGAGAGCCAGGAGAGCGAGAGGAGCACGGCTGGCACTGTCTGTGCTGGTGCTGACTTCTGAAATGGAGCACGTTGGGGTTTGTGGTTGGCTTGCTCGGAGTTCCTGTTTGCTTGGCTCCAGTGTTGGGTTGCTGCAAATCTGCTCTTTCTGGTGCCTGATGAAAAGCAAGGACTTCATTTCACAGTATTGGTGTGATCCTTCAGCATGGCATGTCCAGACACGTCTCCGTTCCAAACTGTGTCAGTCATGGTTTTATTAAACATGGGAAAAGTCCTGCTGAAGCCAGCTGGAGTTTGGTGGATGGGCCAGCAAATTACCTGTCCTTTATTAGTCTTTGGTAGGATGCAAGAACTATACACATGGCTTGTGCTGGCATTCCCTATTAATGAAATAACAGCAAGACCCTGAGCTTTTAAATCATTGAATCAAAGCCAGGCTGGAAGTGGCTTTCTCCAGGTCTTTGTGTGCCTGCTCTTACCCTGCAGGAGCTGCTTCTGTGAGAGGGGCAGCTGTTGCTGGCACAGGGTGGCTAATGGGCTTCTTGCTGGCAAAGTCTGGAAAAATGTCAACATTTAGTGTCAACACTCAGCCACCCAAGTCGACATGGTGAAAATGTATTTAGAACTTTACCTCTAATATTATCTCTTATTAATGCCTTCCTTAAAAGCAGTAGCCATCTTCTGGTCTCCAGTCAATCCTTGCTCTGAAGTATTTCTCTGTTTGAAGCCTGAGTTCCTATTCAACAGGAAAGAAACACAGTACTTTCCTTTTGTGATAAATCTGTTAACAAAAAATTAACTGGCCTAAGGACTTGCATGCTTGGTGTTTAAAGAAAAGCCTGTTTGCATCCAGCTCATTGGATAAACTGTTTAAAATCTTTCCATCCTTTTGCAAATACCTCCTTGTAATGCAGCCAAGGTCAGCAGTGAATTGCTGATTAAATACTGCTAATGCAAGTTAAAGCTGTCTGGAAGGGAAGGGAGACTTATTTGTGCATCCCATTTTTGTAAGGGTCCAGAAGATTTCAGACACAGGAAATTTCCTGTCCAGGCTGGTTTGTTTCTCGTGTCACCTCTTTACATGTCTGCCTGGTGAGTCTTCCCTGAGGTAAGTGACATAATTTCAGTAGCTGGCAGAAGAGCAGCCAGTCCCACTTTTCTTGGGCCAACAGCACTGGGAAGCTGTTGGTAGAGGAAGGAATAAGGACTGGCGCCCCTTCAAGCACAAGGATTCTCCTTCGGTGCTGGTGCTTTGGAGCACTGTGCTGTCCTTAATGGAGAGGCCTGAAGTAGCTCCCAGCTCTAAAACAAGCAGGATATGGAGGGCTGACATGGATAGATCTGTCTGGGTTTCTCAAACATATGAGGTGGCTAATTAATAGACTACCTCTGCTCTTGTGCATGTGCTTTCGGTGTCCTATTTTAAGCAAGTCACCAAGAACTGGCATATTTGCAACTGCTTTATAAGAGATCAGCAGCAGAGCTATTTAGGTAATGTGTGTTTTGTGTCTGTAAACAGCCTGTGGATTCAAGTAACGATTTATATGCAAAACGCTTAAAGGTTGTTACCAACGTGTGTGCATCAAATGTCATCATGTACCAGGCTCTGTGCTAAGCCTTGTTTTTTTATGTTTAAAGGATAGCAATGGTGATTCAGAGACTTGGAAGAATTTGGTGTATTCCAATGACAAGCTGCTTTTCTTGATACCCCTGGGAGTTCTTTCCCCCGCAAAAAAAAACCAAAACCAAACCAAACAAACAACAAAACAAAAACCAAAACACACAAACAAAACCAACAACCACAAATAAAACTCACCAAACCCCTGAAAAAATGGGATCAGAGCTGCATAGAGAATACTCATCTCTCCGGGCTGGGCTGGATGTGACACGGGTTTGTTAGTGATTTCATCATACTTGGCTTTTATCCCTGCCACAGAGTCCCCATGATAATCTGGGGTGGAAGTGGAGGGGAAAAGGGGATGTAAGGAAATGAGCAGACAGGCTTGATGGAGATAGTGCTGCAAAGATCACCAGCTATCAAAGCAGAAAAATTACCAAAAATTACCAAAAATTTATGATGGGTTCCTAGGGGAGAAAGTCTAAGTGTTGCTTTGAGAAGTCTCACTGTGCTGACTGAAAACAAATAGCTGTAGAAACAGGAAGAACAGCAGCGAAGTCCAACCCATAGCCCACTTCTCCCCAGCAATTTCAGTCCACTCCTCTCAGTTTCAAGTAGGGGAGAAGAGAAACTTGGAGCTGAATTCACCGGCAAATCCGTGTGTGTACTGCTTCAGGGGAGGGCAATAGAGAGGGCAGCTCTTGGCTCTCTCTTTCAGGGTTTAATCCTGTGCAAAATTAAAATGCTGAAATACAAAACTCCCATCGAGGGAGGGAGTGTTTGGGCAGGATTGCCAATCTGTCTCCTGTGCTCCTCCAGATGACAATCAGGGATCACTGGTTTTGAAGGCAAGTCAAAATTTAATTAGGTTTACACACGCTGGAAACTGCTCTTGAGTTTTCCAGTTCCTCCTGACATGGCACAGGGAGCTGCTCCACTGCCTGTGCAAGTGAAATGCCGGAGCAGCCGCTACAGAGGAAATGAGTCATTCCTCTATTTCTGTTGCAAAAGACTTCTCTGTGCTGTGCAATGCATTTAGGAATATATTCCTACTGCTTCTTGGAAGTTCTCCTAGGACCACGTTTAGGCATAAAAACATCAGCAAATGAACAGGCACGTTACAGACTTTTTCTTCATTTAAATCGGCTGTGCAGGCTTGGCTTCTACAGGAGGGATTTTCAGGAACCCTGAATTTTGTGCTGTTCTCACCTCTGGGTCTGTTTGCTGGTGGAGGGGCTGCCCAAGAGGTGATTGTATGGGGGTATGAGTGTGTCTTCTGAGCATCTTCTGGGCATTTTTGTCATGCCCCGTTGGAAGCTTGTTGAAGTGTGTTTCAAATAAGAGAAACTTGCTAGTCATAGGGATTGTGAATCACGGGCACTTCTCCAAAAAATATTTCTGCTCAGAGCCTTTATGCTTTTCCCAGAAGCCACTTGAGCCCAGCAGTCATTCAGGCCCTACCAAAAATAATGACATCTCCTGAAGAGTAAAAAAAAAGGGGGAGTGGGGAGGAGAACAGAAGCAGTAGACACTGAGAAAGCATCAGGCCCATTTCTCCCCTTTTATTTCAGTGTGGTGTTCTCCAGAGCGCAGTGAACAGACACTGAGGTGTCTGTTGGCACAGTGTGGATGGGGCAGTACCTGAGAAGCATCAGGTTTCTCTGTCTCCTCGCTGACAGATAGATGATGAAATAAAGTGAACTGGCACTCAATTGTAGCTTCTGCTGTGGGAACTCTGGAGATCTGGGTAAGAATTTTGCAAATTGTCCATTTTCAAGTCTCTCAGGAGTCTGACTTGTTCAGGAATGAAGTCTTGGCTGAAGCTCTGTATGTGCCTAAGGATGAGTTTCATCTGACAGTCTGTTTATCTCCTGGCTCTTTGAGTGCTGCCTGCCTTGAAATGCAGACTCTTCAGGATGTGCTGCACCTGGTTGAGGGCACCAGTCCCAGCAGAGCAGCAGCAATGCAACTTTTCTGTGACATTAACCCGTTGCATTTTACAGGTTCTTCTTGAAATGTTCCCACTTTCAGTTACGTGACATGACTTACAGCCATGGTGAGTGCGTGAGAGAGGGACAGAGGGAGACTGGTAGCAAAACACACTGACTTCTGTGGTTTGCTCCTTGAAAATGCTACTAGTGCTCCAGGAAACCATATAAATCTTGTGTGCAGAGTTTGTGTGCACAGCAGCGTTTTAAATTTGCCTCTTGAAATCATTTTCATTACCCAAAGGGTGTATAGGGGCCCATAACGAGCTTTTAACTCTCAATTCCTCAAGGAAGAATTGTTATGGCCTTCCAAAACGATCCCTGTGTTAAGTGGCAATTAAGAGCTAATTATAATGAGATGCTGGATGAGATTAGTATCTGACTTAGAATGACAACAGAGACATCCACAAAGATAACCTGGAGGGGAGATGGTGGCAGAAAGGGAAGGCAGCAGGTACACTGCAAGGAGGGACAAGTGATCACCTTGGGGAACATGATCACTACCTGGATGGTCATCAGAAGAGTCAGCCCTCAATGGAAAACATGACAATGTTTCTGAGGGAGAACCATGGGATTTGCATGAACCTCTTCAGCCAAAGCTGTCAGGGCTTGTAACTCTTGTGAAAGGAGATGTGGTGTGAGCCCTGCTTCCTGCCTTGTGAAATGTCAGCTGGTCAAAGTGCTCTTCACCTGTCTCTGGCAGCTGGAGGGACCGTGAAAAAGGGTCATTTCAGTGGTGAAATTTATCTCTTTGTTGATAAAGACCTTCATAATGAGACTTTCACTTCAAAGGGCTCCAGCAGTGCAGCAGTTTGAGTACCTGTTTGCCTGACTGCCACTAGAGTAGCTGTATGTGAAGTGCACAGGTATTTTATTTGTATAAAACTGCTCACTCTCAGAGGTCAGCAAACAGCTACCCCAGAAACTTTCAAGCTGCAGAGCAGAAGGTTAATTTTGAGTAAATAAGTTGCTTCTCTGATTGAACACAGGACCCTGCACACACCAGAGTATGCTGTCCTGACTGCTCTGGCACATCTTTGCCCCTAGAAAGCACCTAGGGTTTGTTTTCAGCAGATCTCCCTGGTCCAGGCTCACCGAGGGAGCAGGCCCTTGCAGCGAAAGGAGCAGATGGATGCCTCCTTTCTCCATCCTGCACAGTATTTTCATAACCTTTCAATGGCATCCCTGCGAAATGGGGACAAGATGGCAGTCACGTGCTGGCCACTGCGGCTCCCGTTCTTCCAGCGGGGGAGGAAGCCGGGATGAGATGAGATTTACTTCTGTCCCTTTTCTGCTTGGAAACTTATTTGTGTTGCTAACAAGGTCCCCAGTCCAAGGCTGTAAAAGGGATGCTGCAGGGAGGAGGACAAGCCAGCTTCCTCCCTTGGGAGCGGGCTAAAGCAGTCCTTGACTCATAGAAACTGCTTTGCTGGAGCCAGTGGAAACAGTTTGTCACCCACCATGGCAGGTGACACAGAATGAGCTATTGGCACCCTGGGATGAGGTGCAGGGTGGGGCTGGACCCACACCAGGACATTGCACAGGAGCAGGGACATCTTCCCTGACAGCACTGCTCAACCAACTGCAAGTTACTGGGCACATTGTGGGGGAGGAACATAACGTGCTGCTGCCTGTGTAGCAGGATATAAGGAGCAGCCCCAAGATCAAAAGTGTTCCCATGTGGTCTGTAAGAACTGAGTTTTCAGTCAGACACCCAGGGGAACTCCCAGCAGCCACGAAGAATGTTATCACCTGGATTTTAGCAGACGTTTGCATAGGAGCCTAGTTCAGTCTGTGATGAAAACAGGTTTGTGTTCCAAGCTCAGCTCTGAATGGCAGAGAGCATGGTGTGTGCTGCTGAGTGTGCAGTGATTTTGGTTTCCATTAATGTCCAAAGAAGAGATTCCTTGTGAGAAGGAAATTTAGAAAGGACTCGGTTCCTTTATATTGGTTGCATTTAGCTGGATTTGCAGCCTCTCTCCACAGCAGAGCTGTGTCCCACTGAAACCGCTGCAGGGTAAATGTGTAGAATGGAGAGGAGGGAAAGAATTCAACAACAGAAACAGACAGGTGAAACTGGGGTCCTTACAAGGCAGAAATATTCAGGAATTCCCTTTATGTCTCAGCTACAGCACTGCAGTGCTTTAGAATGCAAATTGCCCCTTTAGCCCACCAAGTTTAGCTCTACTGCATGACACAGTGTTTTGCACATTTGCTTAATGAGATGTGCAGAATGGGAAAACCAGCTGTAATGGTCTCTGCTGCTGTGAGGAGACGACTGCAAAGAGAACCTTTTGTCATGAAAACAGTCATGGCCCTCTGAACCTGTTGAATTCTGAACCTATCTTGGGCATATTTTTGCAAATCATGATTTGATATTTGCAGCTGAATGATCTTGCACATATTCTTGTAGCTGTTCCTTTACAGCAGAAGTGGATTTTGCTGCCATTGGTATTGTTTTTTTCCAAAGGCTTTAAGCAATCTCTAATTTTCTGTTTTGTTAATTTGTTTCATAATTTAAAAGCTTTTCTCTTACAAGCTATATTGAAATGGTTTTGGATAACTTTTCCTGTATTTCACAGCTGCATGGCCCAGGGCTCAGTTATAAAGCTTTGATGATTCAGTTGAATAAAGTGTGCTTGACCACATCTGTTTCTGTGTTAATTTACATCTTTAAGCCACTGCTGGAAAGGAGAGACCTGTAAATTCTAATTCCTTCCCTGTCCACTTGCTAGGTTTGATGTAGTTTTTGATGCTACTATAAATATGAATTGTGACTTGCCAAATTAGTGTGAATTAAATGGGAAGAGTCATAGCCCAGTTACTCAAACAACTTCCCGGGGATGAGTTCTTCTAAAATAAGTCATCCATGAGTCTGTAACACAACCAAAGCTCTCAGCATTTATTTTACAACTTTGTCCCTGAGTCTCAGAGAGATGATGTTGAGACAGTTTGTCTTATTCTATAAAATCCCACACTCTGGCCTTTTTAGAAGATATCATCTTACTTCTTAAGGTGGGCACTGAAAGTATCTTGAGGACCTTTATCTATAAAGTTGTGTCACCTTGAAGCCTGCGTTCTGTCCCCATTTGTTCAGCCCCTTCACCAGGATCACACTCAATCCCCTGGGGCTGTGGAAGCCACATCTGCAGCTCCCACCCAGCTCCTCCAGGTAGGAGTGACTCTTGTGTCACTGGGTTTGTCTTCCTGAGAAATGGGGAGACTGACTGGCTTCAGACTGGTGTTCCTTGTTTCTCAGTCATTAAACTGAAAAAAACATAAAGTAGATATTTACTTCTAAAATAGAGCTCTCTTCCTTAGGAATGTGCTTCAGTGGAGACTGTGAGATATTCTCTCTGTAACGATTTATATTACAAAAATAGCTCTGTCCTCTGTCTGCAAACAGTTAGAAATGTGAGTCTGGAAAAGAAATCTAGCAGCTAACTCTTCAGCTCTACAGCTTGAATAAACCAGTCATAAACAAAATGAATTACAAAAGCAACTGAAGAACTAAACTTCCCTATAAATACAACGTTCTCTCCTCGGAAGTCTGAAAATACTCTAGGCTTTTTAGCCTGACCCAAAGCCTGCCGTATCCAAGCTTTTTTGGCCTCAATGCGGGGAATGAGTTCCAAAGCAGAAGAGTCTCAGTGGCGCTGTGCCTCCTGCAGGCTCTCCCACTGCTGTGCCTCCTCCAGGGGGGACCGAGTGACTCACAGGTCACACAGGTCCCATCTGCAGTGCAAAATGAGGTCGTTGAGAGAGCACGACCTCAAATCCGTATTTATACATCTGACCTGGCAGCCACCGTGCCCCTTCAACACGTTCTGCTGATATCACTGGGCTCACACAAGTGACACCGTGTGAAGCCACCGAGGGCTCTGCTGTGCCAGACCAGAGCTGGGCCGTGGTCAGCTGCTGGAATGGAGCATGACCTCACCGGGTGGTGACAGCTCCCTCCGGGGACAGCTTTCCTGCGAGCAGGAACTCGGATTGGACTGCTTGGTACAATAACACACGGTGCTTGCTTCCTCGGAGCCTGCATGCCCTTTGGCTGTGGTTTTTATCTCTGTTTACTATAGAAAAAGCTTTAGCAGATTATGCTGTGTCATTCAGTTCCCTGCCAGAGTGTATGTTAAAGAGAAACTAGGAAGTGTGTGAGTGAAAAAAAAAAAAGTAGCTGTAATTTTTTTTTTGTAGCATAGGCAAGGTCATTACAAATTATATGAGGCAATGAGGATGTGAGGATCTTAGATCAAATTTAACTGCTTTATCTGGAGAGTTAAGAAAAGAGAAAAATGTGCTTTTACTGATATTACCAATTAGGGAGCTGCCAGGTGGCCAGTTAATAACTGAGATGTGCTGCAAGATGCAGCATCAGCAGAGGCTGTTTTATGAAGTGAAGCAGAGGAGAGTTTTCTGGGGCATAGCACCAGCTGGTTCCTCCTGGCTACAGGCAGGACTTGGGTCTGGGAGATGTCACAAGAGGGGGAGCCTGGGGTAGTAATGTCAATCCAGAAAGGGATAAGAGCTTAGGAAAATTGCAAAGAAGAAGGAGGGAAATGCATTGAAATCTAAAGAGCAGTTGGCCACTGGCAGTGCAGAAGCCTGGAAATGGTGTCTGGACTCCACATCATGCAGATGCAAAGGTGTCTGTGGTGCTGATGGGCTGATTTAGAGGCAGCTGAGACCAAAGGCTGGGTGAGTCATGGAAATGGGTTGTAGCACCTTCCCCTTTTGTCACTAGCTGGAATCTGTGTCTGTCACACTGATGTCAGCGCAGTTCCTGCTGGAAACTGCATCATCACTGGCACAAGATCAGTTGCTGTGACTCTCATGCCTCAAGGGACCAGAGGCTGAGCTAGGGCTGGAGCTGGAGCCCAGGCTTCTTGCTGATCCCTGAAGTACACCAGGAATGATGTAGGAGAAGGGGGTAACCTTTCAATTCTCCAAACTGAGCTGTCTGGGCACAATGCCCAGTGGGAATTTGGGAGAGAGGACTGAAGGGAACAGCACGTGAGCCTGGGAGGCAGCTGGCAGGGTTGAGCTTGCAGCTTTGCCATCAGCAGGAAGCACAGAGCTCGGCTCAGCTCACTTCAGACATTCCCTGACACTGGCCCTGTCACCGAGTCATAGAGCTAGGATAAATACAGGTCCCTATGGCAAAGTTAAAGCTAATCCTTGCGGCTGAAAGACTCGAGGGCGGGCCTCTCCTGGGTGCAGGTTGTAGGAAACAGTCCTGCTCCTGGCTGCCCAGAACTTCTTGAATTCTTGAATTCCCAGGACTTCTTGAAGTCCTCCTGGACTTGCCTCTTCAGGGTACAAACCCAAGGCAGAAAAAAGCATGAAAATCACACAGGGAAAGAAACTGCATTTCCATGAGGTCAGTAAAGAGACAAACGTTGCTGGAGATGGTTCTGAAGAGTTAATTGCAGATACCTTCATTGGAGGGATGCTGCTGTGAGGAAATGAAGTCAATTCTATAATGACAAGAGAAGCTGGACCTTTATCAGCTGCCAACAGCAGTGGGGAAGCACCAGCTACAGTGGCTTGCCATTTATAAAAACATCTGGAGATAAGAAGCTTATTTTTAGGCAGAGTGGTAGCTGGCTATTCCAGCAGGCTCAAGTAGTGATAATCAGGATTTGGCAAAAGAACAGCAGAGGAAGACACCTCATCTTACCTTGGATAGCCTCTGTTCCTCTTGCTTCCCCCTTGCAGCAGAAAGCACTGTCAACTGCTTTAGTAGGGTTCAAATGAAAATGCCCTGAAATAGCCATCAGATTGCCTTCCTTTGCTTTCTTTACTTTTTCAGAGTGATGCTCTTTTCTCTTAACTTTAAGGCACAAAGAGGCTGAAAGTCTTTGGGTAGGTTTGGGCATGGCACAGCATTTTTAATGCCAGCATCCCTGGTTTGGTTTGTCTGAGAAGCTGCTGAACTGATTTGCTGTGCTGGAGGTAGATTTTGCTACTTGCTGGGCTGGTTGTGACGATTCGAGTGCGTGCTTTGGATGTAGCTGATGTTATTCCCAGTGTGTATTAGCAAGAATAGAAATCTGCTATAAAATCCTGTTCTGCAAAAGCACTATTCATTTCCTAGTTTTCTGCTTAAAAATTCTGCACTTGCAAGCCTCGCCATCTGCATCACAGCCATTACATGTGGGAAGTATGGAATGTGTCTTATCAGACACAGAGCGTGCACAGCAAAGGACATCCAAAGGTTATGTTGTCATCATGTCAAATGGATCTGTTTATTCTGAGTGCTGTAGAAGCAGAGCTTAATCAGAGCATCAGCCATATGCAGATTTGAAATTAGATTTTACAATAACCACCTGTCTAGTGTTTTGAATCCTTGTCATATTCCTTGGGTTAGAGCTGTGCTTGCTAAGTGAATATGTGTGCTGGGAGAGAAATCACCTAAAAGCCTTCATGCCACGATGTAAAAAACACTTAAATGCATGTATATATATGAGTGTGCAAGGGGAGCACGTGTATCTTATGGCTTTGTGCTATAAGCTGCTACCAAAGCATGTGAAGGGGAAAAAAGAGGGCATTCCTTTCATGTAAAAATCAATAGTATTGGTGACTCCCCATAGAAACTTCTTTTGCTCTTCTTTTTTGGCTCATAATTTTTATATTTGTCAGCCAAAAAAGTCACTGTGAAGTGATGCAGCATTTGATCTTTCTCTTCTGTAAAAGTTTTTTTTTTCTTTTTTTAAGGAATAAGTACAAATATGCACATAATGTTTGTGTAGTGCCTGCCACAGTTTTGTGACTCACAGCATTCTGCCTTTAAGGAGTCAAAAAAATCTGTCTGAATGCTTAAGCCTCTCTCCTCATTATGTTGCAACATAAAAAAAAAAAAAAAAAAAGAAAATCTGTGCGTTTGGTTATTGCAAGCAGCATCAACGCAGTGGTGAAAAGAGCAACAATATTCAAAGTAAAGGTTGACATTTTAAACACTGGCACTTGGAAAGAAGTGGAATTAAAAAGAATTGCAGAGCGCAAATTGACAAATAACTTGTACCACCACTTAATCATATGCTCAAAACTGCCTGAAACAAGTAAGCATTACAGGCTTTTCCTTGCTTATCTCCACTGTGATAATTATTCTTCTAAAGCAGTAGCTGCTCTCCCTGGGGAAAAAGAGAGTTAATTTTTTTAAAAAATTCAGAGTGTGGCCCTTCCCACGGAAGTCAAGGCAGTTTTTCATTGAATTCAATGAGAACTTAAATGGGCCATTAAATGAGATCAGTAATGCAAGAGCTTTCCAAAGACATCCTGGCCCAGATGCTCCCTCCTTACCACAGGGAGCAGCAGTCACCAGTGTTCTTAGGCTGGCCAGTATCTGAAGTTGTAGTGTCCCCTTCTCCAGAGCAGGAGATGTTTCCACCACTCACCGCAGTAAAATGAAATGTGGTGAGTCAGAGCTGGTGGAGTCAGGGAGGTGCCCTGACCGTCCAGCTGGTCTGAGCTGAAAGCTGCTGCCTCTCTCTGCCTCTATCCGGGGTTTAGAGTGGATCAATGTACCAGGAATGTGCCAGAAGTGTAGCCTGAGGGCTTCCTCCAAAATCGAGGGTAGAAGCCTTTGTTGACACCAGGATGCTGGGAAGCCTCCAATTTGTGTGGCACCAAGGTGGTGATCAAGAGAACAGCTGAAAAGCTCCACTTTTCCTGTGCTTTCCCTTTCAAGTTTGACCTCAAGAGTGTTTTGCTACTTGAGTTCTGCAGGTCCAACCACCCCCGTGGTGGGATTTGCCCACTGCCGGATCACGTTCCCTCCCACCCTGCCTCTGGCTGGACCCAACACAGGGACAGCATGCTCCCTGTGGTCTGTGGGTTACAAGCTCACTCCTCGCTCCAGCTCCTCGTCTCAGCTGGGGAAGGTGTGAGTTTGTACGTTTTGACTCTGTTCATTCGAGCTCACAAAACAACTGCATCTGTTCTTGAAACTCATGTGTGTCTCCTCATCCAGCGAACTCTTCGCGGGAAAGCGCTGCTGTGAAATCGCTTTATCAGCCACGGCCACCGCTCGCACCTGCCCAGCCGTCCCTCGCCTCCACCGGCACCGTGTCCCGGGGGCCAGGAGGGGTTCGCATCCCTGAATTTCCGCGCCGGGCCCTCTGGAGGTCAGTGTTCGCCCGCGCTGCGGCGGACCTGTTGCGGGCCCGCGGAGGCTCCGCGGGCAGGGCCGGGCCGGGCGGGAGC
>VXBN01003815.1:2673327-2710159 GCA_013397395.1 Sinosuthora webbiana | reverse complement strand
GGAGGCTGACCCTCGCGGGCAGACCGCGATGCGATGGGCCGCCCAGCCTGGGCACGGTCCGGCGGGCCGGGGGCACCGGCGGGGTGGGGGACACCGGCGCCCTGGGCTGCGGGGAGCCGCGGGCTGCGCCGTGATGGATGAGCTCTCCCAGCATCGTGGTGCTGAGTATTTGTCGGGCTGGTTCAGACCCTGAGCGAGCCCCGAGCCGCCCGCTCCCCAGCCATTGCCCCGAGCGCAGCCGCCCAGCTGGCGACGAACCCGAGCCGGGGGGGCATCTCCAGCCGGGCGACCGCTGGTACAGACCCCGCCACCGGCGCCAGCCGTGTCCCCGTCCCGCGGGGCCGTGTCCCTCTCGGCTCGCCCCGCCGTGCCCCCGAAGTCCCCTCCCGCTCGGGGCTGAGCCGCCGCCGCGCCCGGGGGATGGGAACGGGGATGCTGAGGGAGCTGTCCCGGGAGTCGGGCTGGAAGAGCCGCGGGTGGACCCCGCCCGAGGTGTCCTGCGGGGCTCGGGGCTCCCGGCGCCCCCGGCTCGGCGGGGTCTGAGCGGCGCCGGGCAGGCCTTCAGCAGCGCGGCCGTCGGGGCCCGTGGGTACAAGGTGGGGGTACCCGGGTGCGGAGCAGGACATCAGCAACACCCCGTTATCCCCGCCCCGGCGTCTCAGTCATGGTGGGATGGTGAGGGATGTGTGGCTGAGGGGACCGCACTGTCCCTAGGCTGCGGTGTCCGCTGCCGATGGAGCTTGTGAGCTTTTCTTGGGGTGTAACTGCGGGGGCCGAACGCGGTGTGTGAGCAGTGAGGACCCCACCCTGCTGCAGCATCCCGGGGGGTACCGCCACAGTGGTTTGTTTTCATGGTCAGAGGACCTGGCTGGGATTGGCGGCTCTGCTAACTCGGAGCAGGTAACCCCCAGCCAGGGGCCCTGCAGCAGGCGGTGGAGATGGAGCCCTGCCCCCAGCCTCGCCCTTGATGAGGGTTCACTCGTGGCTGGAGACTCCCGTCTGGCTTGTTCTCTGCTCGGCCGACTGGGATGATGTGGCAGACAGAGCACGATGGTGCCTCTCTGACCCTGGAGGCTGAGCCGTTCCCCAGGCGTTGCTGAGCACATCGCAGCTGCCGTGCTCCCGGGGATCCCCCAGCGCCAGCCTTCCCTAAACCCGGCCCTGCCCCTCGTGCCTGGTGCCAGCGCGGTGGGTGAACAGGTGGTCGTGTTTGCTTTCCTTTCACGGGCCCCTGCATTTCGGCCCTCCGTGGTGCTGTTGACTTGTTTACCTCTCCAGCACCGTAATATTCAGTCCTTCTCCCTGCCCTCCCGTTTGTGGGTGGTCACAGCTCAGTCTGTCGCGGTGCTGTGGGATGGCAGTGTGTGCCCTCGGGGCTGGCGGCACACAGGGGTGGTGGCAGCACATGGCTGTGAGTGATGGTGACCAGGAGGGCTGTTCCTGCCGTGTGTCCCTCCCTGCGGGCCCTTTGGAAAAGCCCTCTCTCTTTGCATGACAAGTGCTCCGGCGTTCGATCGCGTGGCACCGATCCAGCCGCTTTGTTTGAGAGCAGCTTAAATATCCTCCTTGCAGCTCTGCTAAACCGCTGGAGCTTTGGCTGCAACTTTGCATTAATAAGGAATGATAAAGCCCTTTTAACCATTTAGCATTTTCTTAAACAGTTGGCCCATGGGTATCTGTAATCACTGTCTTGTCTCATTGCACCATAGCTCTTCTAGTCTTTTAACTGCTCCTAACAAGTGGTGGCTTTTTTTGGACAAGCACTGGCTTCCAAGAAGTTTAAAAGGAAGCCTTACACCAAAATGTGAGCCATGGGAGAGTTCTTGGAACTAAAGGCAACTTCTACATCCCAGCTTCTGCAGAAAAGGCTGCTGGTGTCATGTCATAAGCATAAAGCTAGGAACCAATTTCTGCATTTGGAAGAACAGGATGGAGCTTTTAATGTTGGTTTTTTTTGGTATTGTTTTGTTCTGTGGTTTGGTGTTTGTTTAGGTTTTTGTTTTTAGGGTTTTCCCATATACAAAGACAGCCAGGACAAATAGGAAACTTTTAGACATTATCAAGGGAATGCAGTAGGTAAGACATTTCAGCAAGTATCAGAAATGCTAGTGAATCTCCAAAGAAAATGGGTCCATTATATATATATAATGTTCCAAGGGTGGCTTTGTGAATAAAGAACTGGTTTGTGATGCCTTCTTCCTTTGCTATAGATTTTCTCTGTGGCTTGGGGGAGGTGGCTGCCATGCAGATTTTTGAATGGCAGTCTGGGACTCAAGCCTTTAATTTCTATCTTTTGTGTTCTTCAAGTCACATCTGAGGATGAGGCTGAAGGTGCCCAGAGATGTGTATGTAATGGAGAGTATTCAGTCTGTACCCCTTCCTAGAAATGTTGCTTTAATGAGTTGGCATTGGAACTGCATTGATATGGGCTGAATGTGGAGAAAAGCCTTTTTTTCTACTGAAAAATTTGGATATGGTTTGCTGTCAGCAGCAAGTAGTTGGTGCAGTTAGAGGCAGGTTACTAAAGAAAACAAAACAAGTGGTTGCATGTGATACCCGTGAGCAATGAGCAGGATTTTCATGCTTCAGAATGGCTTTGGGAGTTTTGCTTGTGGGAAAGGAGGAGCAGAAGTAGCTTTATAGAGAAGGATTGGAAATGGCAGAAGCTGATGCCTGGTCAGACCTCTTCTTCCTCTTGCATCTATAGCCTACTGTCTTGCCAGAAATTCAAACTCATCCCAGGCTGGGGCATGTCATGGCAGAAAATTTAAAGTTGTTTGAGCATTGCTAACTTGTTTTTGTCTTTTTCATTTTGTTCCCCTTTGCTTCATCCTGGATGTCTAAAAGGACAGTTGGAACCAATAAATGAGGTGAGTTAATCTGATGATTCACTCCCCACTCTGTCTCCTTGCTCCATCCTGAGGGGATTGTCTCGTGTTTTCTGACTCTTTACTGATGTCCTAGATATTAAGTAATTCACTGCGTTTTGGGCTGGTAATTTTTTGGTTTGCATTGCCCAGATTTTGTTTATGGGAAAAAAAAAAAGTGTTTTTTACTGTAGCAAAAAGCCATGTTCCTGTGAAGTCTTCCCTGCAGATCAGGTTCCTCTGAGGAAACCCCTCCGCATGGTCCACGCTCATGAATACTGCAAATGTCTCGAGTATTTTGGGGAGATAACTATGGAGAATCGCTCATACACTTTATTTCTTCAGTTTTTCAGGAGCATTTCAAGGTCACACACAGTTGTAAAGCAGTTTGACCCTGGGTGCAGGTGCTGTGCCCTTGCAGCTGCATGTCTCCCACTGTGCCCACAGAGCAGTGCCCTTGTGCTGCTTAATGAGCCCTCTCTCTCATGAAGTTGGGGTTGGTTTGGGTGGGAAATGAGCTCAGGTTTGGCTCTCTGCTCCTCTCAAAGCAGAGCTTTGAGGTGGGGGGAAGGCTGTGGGGGTGGCATGGGAATGGGGCACAGTGCTACTGCTCCGATGGGGAGCTGACACAGCTCTGTTACAAGGGGTGCTGCCAGTGCCACCACAGAAACCTAGGAAATGAAAGACTTTCCTGGGTCAACTGTTCTCCTAAAAAATATCATTGAAGGTGCTTCATTACATTTATCATGGTAGCAGAGCAGAAGCATGAGGGTAGTGTGCTCTGGCTAATCCATTTTAGTGGTGAGTTTGTTGGGCTGTAATTCTCCACGTGTATGGATTGTACATCAACAGGGATGAAGTGTGTTCACATTGCTGTGTTAATTAAATAGATCCTTGCTGGATTAAATCGAAGCTTTCACTTATCTTCTGTTTTTAATTCCTTGTGTTTTAAGTTTGATGATCTATTGGATTGTTGATGTGTGTGGAGGAATATGCATCTTTCCACTCCAGCATATTGTTGTGCCATAGTGCTTTGTAAATCACCCTCTTGCCAACCTACATAATAATACATTGCTACTAGAGGGGAAAATACCTGCAGAGAATGCTTATTTTCCTTCCTTGTTATGCCATCAGTGGGGCTGGGCTGGTAACTGCCTAGCACTTGTCTGTTGGTATAGATGAAATAAATACAGTTCTTAATGTTCTGTTGCAGAAACACAAACACAAATACAGCTGAGTGTTTTTTCTCAATAGCTATTGATGGGTTGTAATCTTGTACTTTGGTTTGCAATGGCTCCAGGGTCTGCTCGCTCGAATCTCCGATCTCTTGCTGTGCCGCTGGACTTGCAGAAATTGTTGTCAGAAGTGTTTTGACTGTAGCTGTTGTCAAACAAATGAAGATGAAGTTGAAATCCTGGGACCTTTTCCTGCTCAAACTCCAGCCTGGCTGTAAGTTTAGATGCATGATTTCCTAGCTTTAACCAAGGAGTAGGACTGCTCAGCTGTGATGAGAGTATTGATATGAACTGCAATGGGACATTCAGAGGATGCCACTTTGAGAGCAGGAACCTCCTGAGGGTGGGAATGCAGGCTGCTCCTGGCATGGTGAAAAAGGGCAGCTCTGTTAACTCAAATAGTAAGGTTAGTCTTCGTAAAAACCTCTTCTGATGGGTAAGACAGAAGCTGTTTTGTAAGCTGGCATAACAAGCTGATAACTGGTTTAGCTGTGCCCCCTTCTCTAAAGATGCCTTTCATCTTCAGTCCTATTTCCTCTTCAAATGGACCAACCCTTTGGAGCACTTCAACTTGGCTGAAATGCTGATGAGGTTGTTTGGAAATCCTTTCTTATCCTAGTGTGAAGGTGGTTATCATATAGGCAGATGAAAGGCATAGCTCTCCTACGTGCTCTGAAGGGGAAATTCATTTAAAGTTTCATTTAGCAGGACTTGATCTTCTGCATCACCATAGTACTCTTCAGAATTTCTTCTCAAATCATTGAAGGGCCACAGCACCAGGTCTTATCTGGAGCTTTGATTAGTATGTTTGCAAATCCACTACAAAGGAAGTCAGTGAAGTCTTTCCTCTTTTACTCCCTCTCAGTCAGGAATCTGCGGCACAGAGGTGACCCCGTGGAGGCAGCAGTGAAACCAAGAAGAGAGCAGAGCTCTCTGGTGTTTCAGTGGCCGCCTTGTCAGCTGGGCTGGGCTGTCTTTGTGGAGCAGACCATTTGATGGACACGGATTCAGTGTGTCCAGAACTTGTGGCACAGGAGAGGCCTGTTCAGTGCATCATGTGGTGCTCAGACTTTGGGCACTGAGGCACGCAGGTCATTTTCTCTACTCCTGTGAGTATGTGCTGTTATTCTGTGTCAGCTCTGCAAGGTTCACATCTTGGTGCTGCATGAAATAAATTTTCTCATGTTTAAATCGCAGTCTTGTCCACGAACTCTTTTGAATTCAGGTAGAACAGGATGGTAATTAATACTGAAGCAATAAAAATAGAGCTGTTCAAGATGTGTTAGCATGGTTTTTAAATGTGAAGCAGCATATTTAAGAGTCTGATATATGCTCAGAAATGTATTCACCTGCAATTAATGGGGAATGGAAACAAAATCAATGCAAAATAGGAAAGCATCACGCACAGGAGAGCACAGTGATGAGGTTGCAGTATTGGACGTGGAAAGATTGGTGCAGGAGCAATTACATCTTGGGAACAAGTAGCTGGGCTTGTGGCGAAAGGGTGATTCAGAGCTTACCTGGTGTGCTGAGCAGCAGGAGGGACATTCTGTGTGTTTTAGGGTGTGGAGTGATTGTACCAGGCTGTAGTTTTTGACTCTTGGATTCTTCTTCTGTCTGGCTGAAGGGGTGATGTGAGTGCTGAAGCCCTGTTCTTATTATCTCAAATCTCAGATGTATGGTGGCTTTGCAGATGAGTTGGACTTTGCCACGGGCAGAGAACATGGAGACTCATAAAATGCTCTCTCCAGCCTGTATTGTTTCTCCCTGGTCCTGCTCCATCTGAAAGCCCCTACAATAAATTCTTGGAACGGCCATAAGCAGAGGACAACACTCTGGTAAAAAACAACCCAGTTCTTCAGCCCTGTTGCACCTTATGGTTCACCTACAGATGCTCAAAGCCCTGGGAAGGCTCCCTGTGACCCCAGCCCAGGCCATTTATCCATCTTTCCATCCAGCTCCGGGTGGTTTGCTGCAGTTAGGGTCTCCCTGTTCTGCTCTAGTGGTGAGAGAAGGTCAGTTCCCAGAGGTAAAGCCTGAGAGGGGCAGCAGGCACCAAAGAGGAGGACACAGGAGAGGAGCTTTGCTTTGTCAGGAGACCTTAAGGTCACTGAAGTCACCACCTCCTGTGACACAGTTGCAAACCTGTGATCTCTAAGGATGCCTGTTGACACACATTGATGTAGAAGTTGGAGATGAGGCTTTGCTTGTTTGAAAAAGCTGTGGGCTCCTCTTGAGCTGGCATGAACCCAGAGTGGTGCCAGGCAATGGGATAATGCTTTGTGCTTCCAGGGTGATTTTGCTGGGAAATGGTGAGGAAGCACCAAAATTAGTTAAGTCAGGAGGACAAAGAGAAAGAGAAATTATTTAAGTGAGGAGGGCAAAGACAGGGAGAAGCAGAGGACCCAAGGGGATGTGATTGAGAGGAGAGGGGGAAGCAATGAGCCTGTAGAGGAACAAGGGTCTGGAAGGTGAAAAGAAAGTCAAAGGCAGGAGCCAGATTTGGTATATTTTGTTTGCTGATGAATAGGAGACCCAAGCTTCTTGTGTGCTTGTTTAAGATGGAAGTGATCCCATGTTGACTCAGAATTTAGAAACCAAAGAAGAATTCTGTTTTCACTGGGTTGATCTTATATTTTTATATCTCTGTATGCATTTTTGGATGTAGGGAATGATCTCTGGAGTTAGATGTGTGAACAGAGTAAGAGTTTGGACTTGTTCTTAGAATAAGGTTTTTAGTGTTTTTAAGTGCTCAGAGATCTGTGTATGCCGGTTGAACCCCTCATTTTATTTTCTTTTTCTCTTATGTTTGAAGAGGGGGCTTTTGTATTTAGTGGAAACCCCTCCAATGAAAACCAGGTTTGATGTCACCTTATTTTGCATTTAGATGCACGCATTGAACTTGGGAACAAATCAATTTATTGTATTCTCTGCTTGTAGCCTGAAAGTGTTTTAAAAATAGATCTACCTTTTCAGCTGAGATCTTTCCATCTTGCCTATTCTTCATGGGCCTGAGACACTGGTGTAGTGTAGAATGCAGTTTGTGCCTTCCTCACCTTCCTTCCCACTCCCCAGGGGAAAACTGTTTTTATGGTCCTCATTGGTGAACGAGCAAACACAGAAATGCCCGTGGTTAATGACCCTTCCTTTATATTTTGGCCCTAGGGTTTCCCTTTGGCAGCTGAGACACCTCATTGTCCTGGAAATTCAGGAGTGGATGGTAAAGCTGCAAGTTTAAGCCCTTCCTCTTGGGAGAATGTGGATTTTTCTCACTTTCTGAATTTTTTGTAGTGGCAACTTAGGGGAAAAAAATCCAAAAACCTTCCTGCAGTGAGTCCAGTTGCATTGACATGAGTGCATGGGAACTTGTTATTTCATGAGGACTTGCATCCTGGTCCTTGCAGAAGTGGCCTGGGAATGAGGGTGGATGTTTGAGCTGCTTGTTATGGAATATTCTACACAAACCCCAAAGATAAACAGTGCACACTGTGAGACTGAATTGAAATCAGGACACGACTCCTCTTTCCAAAGGTTTGGATTAAACAGAAACAGAGCTGCTTTAACCAGAGCCAAAGTTTATTTGAGGAAAAATTATTGTGGCTCAGTAGCAATTTCCTTACTAAAGGTCATCTGTATGTTATTAACTCACTATTACGTTTACCCATTGTAGAACATCTTTAATACCTCTCTTCCTGATTCCCTTTTCACCCTGCCTTGTTCTGTGCATTTGCTTCTCAAACACAGGCATATCCAAATGCCACCTGTGATTGTGTGGACCTGCATTTAGGCATGAAAAAGCTATTTGTGTTCCAAGTACTGATTATATATCAAACTGTATGGTTTGGACTGCCTTTAATGGGCTGCAGAGCTGTGCAAATATTGTACGCCCCTTTTAGCAGAGGGTTTGGTTTTGATTATTAACAGAATTATCTTTACTTTTTTTTTAGTGTGGATGAGTTGTGTGAGTCTGACTTGGTGAAATTTGCATGGATCCTGCTGTGAACTTTGTGAACATGGATAAGAATTTCCAGTTTTGGGGGGTTTTGGGGGGTTTGTTTGTTTTTTTAATGCTTGTTGGGCTTTTCTGCAAGTTTGCTGCTTTTTGCAGAATATATCAATTGCTCTGCTCCAGTCATTGGTTACTAATGAAAATGATTCAATATATTTCATTTATACCCAGCTGAGCACATAGAAAGGGTGGCTTGGAAGCAAAATTCACACAGAGTCCCCCTTTGCTTTGCTCATTTTGTGCTGATGCTTTCCTTGTGATGTGCTGCTGTTTTCTGTCTGGTGGACTGGCTGTTTTGCAGGATGCACCACACGTCATGTACCCACTGTGTGATTCCATTTCCATCAGCTGCACTCCCCTCTGAGCACACAGCTGCAGACTTTACCCCCTGCAGTTGTTACTGTCTGCTCCTGCCCTTCTTTCAGTCAAAGCTGGGAGATCCTCGCTTCTTTCAGGAGCCACTGCAGCTGTGACATGTTGGAATTTTTAACCAGAATGTTGTTTTATATAAAAACAAGTTGTGTGTACATATATACATTTAAACAAACTGAAGGGAAGGGGAATTACCTGTGGACTTCTCTATGATGCCAGCCTTCTGTGGAGTCTTCTCATAGGTGCTACAAAACTTGCTTTGTCATTTAGATCTGCCGACTTCCCCGCTCCCATCGAGATCCCTGGGCAGTAAAATTTTGTCTGCTGACAATCACATCTGGTTTATAGAAGTGGCTAAAAAGCAGCCAAATATTTTAAAAGGCATGCCAATAAATAGCAAATAATGAATTGCATCTGTAGGATCAAGTTTTGAAACTTCATTGGCAAACCTGCAGTATTTTACCAGGAGGTGTGTGGTAGGTTTGGGATATCTGAGCATGGTGATTTTCTGTGCTGGTTCATTCCTAGTGAAGTCTGTGCTTCCAAAGCTGTGAGTTACAGCAGGAAGCTACTGTGTGAGGTTTGTGGTTTGTGAGGTTTTGGTTTGATTTTTTTTCTTTAGAGGAAAGTAGAATATTTCTGATCAACATCTGAGTTATATGTGCCTTAGTAGCCTGTGTCATGCTCTAATACTGATAAAACCCTGTTTGAAAGGCAGGCAGAAAGGTGAAGAATCTGTTTTTTTACAAAGGTCTGAAGTCAGTTGCTCAGCCTTTTGCTTGCCAGGTAGATCGGGAGATACCCCACAGCATCGAGGGACGAGCACCCAAGATTAGCCCCAGAATGCCAGAACACGCTGTTTCTGTATATACTCCTTGTGCTGGGTTGAATCATCCAAAGGCCTCTCATTATAACAGGATAAGCAGCCAGAATGAGGACAAAGATGGAGACTCTGATAATACAATCAGCGAGCTGCCTCCCACTCTTCAGGATGTTTCCCCTGACAGAAGGCGGTCGTCGTCAGATACATCACGGTCCACTTACAGCCTCACGCGGCGGATCTCAAGTAAGGTCGTCCTTCCAGCATTAATGTAATTCTTGTGGGGGAGAAAAATCAAACTGTAGTGCCTGCTCTTTCATCTTTTGGACAGGGGACCAAGTCAAGTTGAAGGCACGTGGATTAAAATCTCATCCTGTTTCGCAGGAGCGCAGTGGAAGTGGCCAGCCCTGTTCTCCTTGCTGAAGCACGAGCATGGTGATTGCACGTGCAGATGGACAGGGAGGGAAAGTGCAGGCAAGGCTGTGCTTCAGCATAGCTGAGGGTGCTGTAAATTGTTGGCAGTGCAAGGGGGAAAAGCCCCATTGTGGAGCCTGGGCTGGGGGTTCACAGAATACAGAATACCGGTACCCAAAGAAGCACCCAAAGCTGATGTGCACCTGTGATTGCTTTAGTGGACTTTCTAACAGTCACATCTGTGTGTTTCTCTCATTCAGGTCTGGAGTCGAGGAGGCCAAGCTCTCCACTAATTGACATCAAACCCATCGAGTTTGGAATAATAGGAGCCAAGAAAGAAATAGTTCAGCCAACTATCCTGCGAAAGACCTACACCCCAGATGACTATTTTAGAAAATTTGAACCGAGGCTGTACTCCCTTGACTCCAATAGCGATGACATGGACTCCTTGACAGATGAGGAGATCTTGTCCAAGTACCAGCTGGGCATGCTGCATTTTAGCACACAGTATGATCTGTTGCACAATTACCTAATAGTGCGAGTCATTGAGGCTAAAGATCTGCCTCCTCCCATCTCTTACGACGGCTCAAGGCAAGACATGGCCCACTCCAACCCCTATGTGAAGATCTGCCTTCTGCCTGACCAGAAGAACTCCAAGCAGACAGGAGTGAAGCGCAAAACGCAGAACCCGGTGTTTGAGGAGAGGTACACATTTGAAATCCCCTTTTTAGAAGCCCAGAGAAGAACTCTGCTTTTAACTGTAGTGGATTTTGACAAATTCTCGCGCCACTGTGTTATTGGCAAAGTGTCAATGCCCTTGAGTGATGTAGACCTTGTGAAAGGTGGACACTGGTGGAAAGCCCTTGTGCCTAGTTCTCAGGTAACAGAATTTATCAGATTATTGCCACAGTTTTTCTTGCTGTTTTGGGAGTTTGTATGTGTGTGTGTGTGTGGTTCCTTTGCCTGTTGGCAAGTAATGCTGTTTCTAATTAGTAATTGTCATCTTGTTAACACAGCGTCTGCTGGGTTGGGATTATGTGGGGCTGTGACTGGTTTTATAACTAACAGTGTGAGGTAGAGGAGCTGTCTTTTGTAGTCATGAGCAAAGATCCTATGTCAGCTTAAACGAGAACAATTCAAGCCTGCTCTGGGAGTCTGCACCTTTGGGAAGGTGTTTCTTGTCACTGCAGTGACCTGCATCCATTCTCAGGAATGCTGTGACACTGTCACACCCAGGTCATTCCTGTGCTCTGAGGACATGAAGGGAACCCCTGGTGCCAGTTCAGTAATGATTTGATTCAATAAAACAAGTAGAAGATGAAATCTGCCCAGATCTGTGGCACAATGCAAAAGCAACAATCTGCACAGGAGTGGTAGATTTATTTTCATCAGATCCCTAAAGGAACTAAATTTGCCATAAATATTTGTCTGATGCAAGAGGGATGTTGTATGCATTTTGGGCAATTTCAGCCCAAAATTTCAGCCCATTTCAGCCATCCAATGGGATGGGAAGAGGAGGTGTACAGGGTCTGTGTGCTTTCACCTCTGTTCTCAGGAAAGGACAACCTCCTTGCCAGCGAGGTAAAGGGCTGTTCAGTGGAAAGATCTGAGCTTTGCAGCTAGGAATGGTGATTACCTACCAAATTTGTTGCTAGTGGTATCACTCACATAGCTAGATGCACAAAACCCCGTGAAAAAGCAAGAGAAGAGAATAACAGTGTGAACAGCATCTCAAATGTTTGTACTAAGGACAGTGTAACAAGCTTGCCTCTCCCAGTTCCTTTCCAGCTCACAAATTGCAATTTCCAAGGAGTCTTTGCTGAATTAAACCCTGTTGGATGGTTCACTTTTTCTTTGATTTTTAAGTGTTCACAAAAGGGTGCCATAGCCAGAGATACTGGATGAAATGAGCAGTAAATCATTGGCCTCACTGCTGTTTTATATTGTGGGTTCAAGAGTCTGATTTGCAGTGGAAACTAATAATCAGATCCTTGAGAAAGGGAAATACCCCAGGCAGTGTTTGGAAGTGAAGCCAGCTGGGGCTCTGACTCTGCTTTGCCCCCTCTGTGTGTGCAGAGGGGCTGGGGGCACTTTCCTCTCTTGCTCAGACCTCCAGTTCTGTATAAAGGAGAGCAAGATCAGGGCTCCAGGTAACTACAGGAGAGCCAGCTGGATTTCCTGTAATAGAAGTAGGAATGTTGTGGGATTAGCTTGAAGTGTTCAGGCAAGAAAGGAAAGTTTTGGAAGTGTCATAATCATGGGCTCCCTGAACACGTATTTCAATAGGGCATGTCTTTGCATCCCATTATCCTCCTGTGATTCACACCATGCAGTTTTGCTTCTCCCCCTGCTCCCTACTTTTGCATGATAAATACTTCTCTGTATTTTGCATCTCTTTATGAGTAACATGGACTCATTCCACAGCTAATACAGACCTTGATTAGAAAAGATCATCTCTGCCTTCATGTGCCAAGCTCGGAGCCAGCTCTTCCTTTTCCCCTCTCCAAAGTTTCATTGAAAGCTGCTGCTGTTTTCAGCAGTGCTGTCTGCTTCACCAGCATTCAAGATAAATTATTTATGCAGAAGTTGGCATTTCTGATATTTATAAAAGGAAGGAGAAAGACAAAACTCCATTTGAATGCACAGGCTTAAAAGCCTTTTGCATTTATGCCCTTGCTATCATATGGAAAAACTTAGGCAAAAATTCCTCCCCACTTTGATCAGTGAAGTGGTCCTTTCATACCGTTTGGCCGTTTTTACCTCAGCTGGCAGACTGCAACACTAAAGGGATCAATGTGCTTGTACAGGACATCCAGGGGTGATGTTTGCCGTCGTCTTCCCATATTTTCTCAATGATAAAATTTTTAAAGTTCATTGAGTAAGGCACGTTTCATCCTAGTGGTGATTAAATTTGTTGATCAAAGGGTTAAGATAAATCCTGGAAGAAGTAAAACAGTAAAGCTTATTGCTTTGAAAAAATACATTTTAATGTCTTTTGATAACAATGATGTTTGTGCTAGAATTTTCTGAGGTTTTTTTTTTAATACTAGTTGGAACCTTCTGCCTGTGGAATGATAGATTTGACATGTTGACAATTTTTTTCACACTTCTCACTTTTTTGCTTGATTAGCTGAGGAACAGACAGCCTTTATCAGTTTCTTGTTGGATTGAACCTGAGCCTGCTCAAGTGTGCTTTGTGTTGAGAGATGGTGATAGACGGGGACAAAAAAAAAATATATATATCTACGTGCAGTTGCATTTTATTTTGCAGAAGGTGTCCTTGGATCCTGGAGAGCATCACAAACCGCTGTGGTGCCGTTCTCATCATTAGTTGAGGAAAATTTGCCAGTCTGGGTTGGCTGCCCTGGGGCTGTGACACGGAGCAGCAGCTGGCAGCACCCCCACAGCCACAGGAGAAAAGGCTGAAGCAGGTGCTTGGAAGAGCAGTAACAGGAGGGGGAGAAACAGAGACAGTCATAGATATGATACGTGAAGATGAAAGAGACAAAATATGTGATTTTTTTTATTTTTTTTTTTTTTACCTGGAATTTATAGACAGAAACATCATGAGCTGGAGAAAGACGGAGGAAAGTGAATCCAGATAGCAGGAGCTGTGGAGAAGTTTTCTCTTCATGCTGGTGGGAGTGGGAGGGCAGCAGGCATTGTGAAAGCAGAGGAAGTAGCCAAATGCCATGGGCTGAGAGGAACATCTGGTTTGCACTTGCTGTTTCCACCTGGAAGCCATTGACACTGGGTGTGCTGATAAAGGCAGGTGCCCAGTCCTTGTGCCACCATCACACTGAGTTCCCTCATCCCAGAGCTGGAACACTGCCTTGGTACAGGGCTGTGCCAACACTGTGAGCTGCAAAAGGTGAGGAAAGCCAGGAATCTCCTGGTGTGTGCAGTGTCAGCAGGGACAGCCAGCTTCTCCCAGCTGAGGCATGGCCCAGCTTCTACAGCCAGCAGCTCTGGTGGCTCCTGTGGGAGCTGGGCCCAGCTCCTTAGGCCTGTGGGTGGGATGTACAGCTCCCCATTGCTGGAGGAATGTCTTCATCACCAGCTCAGGGAGCTGCTGTGAGTGGACAAGCAGAGCACTTTCCTTGCTGTGAGGAGGTGGCTGTGCAGCACTGTCCTGCTCACTGCCAGCAGTGGGTGGCCAGAGAACCCGAGTACAGTTGAGCTGTCCCCTCAGCCTGAGGAACCAGAGCTGCAAACTACTGCATGCCAAGCCTCAGGCAGGGGGTTGTGTCTGCACACAAGCTCTTTCTGAGCTTGGATCAACACACTTGGAGTCTGGGGGATCGAGCCCAAAGCAGAGGCATGGGGGAGCTGCTGCCCAATGCATCACCAGAGCCAGCAGCTGAGCAGAAGCACTTATTCCCTGTGGAAAATGTCAGTGCAGGTATTGCCAAATTCTTTATCCTTGGTAGTTCTGGGAGGCTTTCTCTTGCAGGGTAATTAATGCCTTTCTAAAGCGCAGTAGCTGCGCATGGAAAGGTTCTTGAGCCCAGTCCCCATAGGAACACTCTGCACTCCTTAAATATCCCCTGAAATGTGTGTGGCTTTGCTTAATTACCATGAATGAAGTTGGCAGGGCTCCCTGTAGCTGGGCTCACATTCGCATATTTCGCCACTAAAACTAATTCTGAAGCACATGTTCAGGACCCCAAGTTTTATTGACATATGATTCACTTCTCTTTTGGCAGATTTGAGTGGGCAGGAATAAATGTTTTAGACCAGCAGTAATGAGAGCTTGGAGATCATTCTGCAAAAGAAAAAAAAAATTGCCTAGTTGTGGTGGGAAAATAGCGTGAAATTCCTTCTTCCCTCAAATTAAGCCATTTTTATAGTAGAGGGAGTGTGTATTGGACTTGCTTTTTTAACTTCATACTACGAGTGCACTAGAATGACCTGTCAGTTCTGATGTTCAGGATGGTACGAGGTGGTTGCATGGGGCCATGCCTGCTCACCAGCTGGATGTTAAAACCCCCCTGGAAGTTCACCTGTGGCCAGTGGAGGAGATGCCCTGGGCAAAGCCTGGCAGAGGGCAGGAAACCCCCACCCTGATGGGATGCTGTGATGGATGCTTGCCCATCGTGATAACAACATTTTAGCTCTTGACCTATGGTTTGTTTTCATATTTTGTCTTGTGTTTTTCTACTGTCTTCTTTTCTGTATGTTTGTTCTGTTCTGTATATTTGTTTTTCCTCAGTTCCATTTCTGCCGTTTCCCCCCCCCTTTCCTTTTTGAGTCTTTAAAGCTCCAGCACTGAAAATTTCTTCTTCTTGGCTGTTCTCTCTTTATCCTTATCTGTCTTCTCAGTCACCTCATCCTTTCCCCTCAGTGCTGTTCACTCCTTGCCCTTCCTGCAGAGGACTGGGGTTGCTGTGGGGTGTATTTTGTGGAGGAGGAACCCAGAGGAGAGGCTGGTGGGGTTCAGGAGCAGGACCCCTCCATAGGATATCTTCTTCTTAAAGCTTTTTGCACAATAGAGGCTTTGTCATGGCCTTTCAAAGTGATGCAAAGACAGTTTGACTTTAGAAAGGATTTTGTGACTCTCTTCATCATACATCCAGTTGGTGTCAGTTGTGTAGGAATATTACTGCTCCTATTCATTGGTAAGTATATTTTTTCTCAGGTTCTGGTCCTTAATAGCTCAACCTTCCCAAAACAATGGCTGTGTCACAGGATGCTGTAGAAAACATGTTAGAGCAAACTGTTCTAAACCATCAGTTTTCTAATGTGCCTGGAGGTACCAACACAGATAACCTTGAGGAGGAAAATCAATCTGAAACTTCATTAGGAGCAATGCATAGATGTCAGTGCTGAGGTGATGTGCTCTGGTACCTGTTGGGAAGGGTTTCAGCTGCAGAATTTTGCTGGAGTTATAGCAATGCACAAGGAACAATCTGTGGGGCTGTGAGAAAAGGAATTATCTGGTCCAAACAAGATGTGAGAATGGAATTAATTAAAAGCCCATCTTCCTTTGGGGGAGTCTCTTTGTGTTTCAGAGATGACAGAAAAGAACAGAAAAAATCTGGTTCAGAACTTTTGGGTTCAGCCCAGGCAGTAACTGGAGAAGGTTCTGGATCACAGGCGAGCCCAAGGCTGCAAATCCAACCTGGCAGTGTAATACAGCCAGGAGTGAAATGTTAATCAGAGCTTCAGGAGAGTCTCAGACATCCCAGACTTGGTGTCACTCCGGCATCTCATCAAACAGGAAATTGCTTTTCCAGGGTCATCTGGGATCTCGGCACGACTCAGCTCGTCATCAGCATAATAATGGCAGCTGAGATGATGCCTCAGCCCGGCGGCGCTGACGGGCACCTCTGCGTGCTGCCTGCCGGGAGCAAAACATTGAAGGCAAAACCAACAGCGCTCTAGTTTCCTGATGAAAAGACCTAGGAAACGTAAAATTCGGGCACTTCCTTGCCCTACAGTGAGCAGTGTGCCCACGCCACCTCTTGTGCATGAGGTCACATCCCCTCCCCTCAGCTCAGCCCCATCAGGAGCCCGAGCTCTGGGGATGCCCCGGTGTGAGACAGAACACATCCCAGGGGGATGTTCTGTGCCTCTGAACACGGGGCTGGGCTGGGCCTGGCAGGTTCTGGCGGCACAGAGCATTTCCAAGCTGTGGGTGAGCAAGACTTGTCACATCAGCGAAGGGAGCCGTGGTCTGAGCTTGTCGGGAAAAGCGCCGGGAACGAAATCCTCCTGCCTTGTACTCCTGCTTCCTGAGCAGCCCGTGAATTCCTGGTGTTTGCTGCCTGTGGCAGGTGACTGAAGCACAGGGGAGAGCCGGTGAGCGTGGTGCAGCTCGGCACGGCGGGGGCAGTGCCGCCCTGTGCTGATGGTCAGGCACTGATCCATTTTCCTGTGTTCGACATCCCCTAAGGCACCGGGCAGCCTTTGAGGCACGTTTCCCAGCTCCTCGTGGCTAAGCTCGAAGTAATGCAGTTATAACATCAGAGGCACTTGGCTGCTGGCATTCAGTGCCTTGAAAAGGCTGAGTCACTTGTCCGGGGAGGTGAGCTCTCCGGGAATCTGAGAACTCCTGGTGCTGCTGCAAACGCTGCTGCTGCTCTGCCTGCAGTGGGGCTGAGCACACCCACCCTGCCATGGCCTTCGAGGCAGGGGCTCTGTGGTCCTCCCCTCAAAATAATTAACACAAATGTTGGCGCTCTTGAGAAGCATGAAGTGGCAGAAGGTTGAGATTTGTGAGATCAGGCTTGATCTGAGACTAATTAGAGCTACTCATAGTCTGCCTGCTGTCTTTGGTGGATCACACTTATAGAATATAGCATTTTATATCTCTCCTTACTGAAAGTTAAGCCTAGATAGCAAAAAAAAAAAAAAGATTTTTCTAGAGGTGCTGAAGTCCCTGTTAGGTTAGGTCCTCCAGAAAACTAGGTCCTACCTTTACCTGTAGAAGGCTGGGTGGGTTGGGCAGCAGTGTGATGGTGACACTGTAGTGGCTCCTTCCTTAATCTCTGCAGGGGTGATGGGACATGGCTCTCCTGCCAGTGCCTAAGTGGGTGTTACAGATCCAGCCTGTCACTGTCAGTGTCCAGCTTGGGCTGTTTTTTTTTGTAAATGGATCATAAATGCAAATGAATTGGAAGCATGGAGATGCTTCCCTTGCTGAGCTCCATGGCTCCTCTCTGGCCAGGGAAACGCCTTCTTTCCTGCAGTTCTTGGATAAGGTCAACAGGTTCCATCAATGGACAACTCCACAAGTAATTGTCCCAAATCTTAATGCAGATTTTCAGCACCCTAAGCCTGAGGTGACTGGAAAGGTCCTACATCACTGCCCCATGCCAGCCTGCCACCTGGCTGTGCCAGAAGTTTGGTATTTGCAGCTGGAGCTGTTTGTCTCTCCCCAGCAGGTAATAAAATCACGGATCAGCTTCCTAATTTGCACTGTCCAAATGCACATGAATTTCTAGGAATTCAAGCCTGATGGAACCTGACCAGCTGTGAATGCAAGTGGAAGTAGGACTGGGTCTGTTAAAAACGTTGTTTATATGTTATAAAAAATGAGCTGGGGTAGAGGGCTGCCTCGTATGGCTCCTGTTGAGGGTGGTGGTGTGGGCACTGTGATGCTTCCATCCTGTCCTGGTAATAGGATTAAAAATCACTGACTGTTCTTGATGATAAACGTGTCTGCAGGCTGTTCCAGCCACAGGCCTGAAAGGAGCGTTTTTGGGCAAAATCAAATGAAAGATGATAGTTTAAATCAATTAGATGGTGTTGAGACCACGTTGGATGTGAGACTCTTAGATCCTTACATTGTGCAACCCCAGGGCCCCATGGTGTGTGTAGGTATGGCTTGGCTTTGCCAGATTTGTGAGTATTGTGTGCATATTGGGTCAGGCTTGTGCTGGGGAGTGGCTTTCTGATGGAAAGAACTTAAAACATCATCTGTTGAACAGTGATGTGGGGGCTGGCCCAGGTTGATGGAAGAGAGATGCCTTCTGGGTGAGGCAGAAATACTGTAGCAACAAAAGAAAATGTGTGTGGTAAATGTGAGTGTGAGTGCTGTGGAGTCACAATACCGCCCCACAATGTGACCCACAAGATGGTGTGACAAAAGGAGTTTGAGTTGAGAAATCAGATGCTTTTCCTGGTTGGATTTCCCAGCAGCCCCAGCCTCAGTTTCCCTGAGCCACCGATGTCTTTGCCAGGGATTGTGACTTGTGTGCTGGCCCATCTGCTGATGGACCTGGTTCTTTGGGTCAGTTCAGGCTGTGACTGTTCTGAGAGCCTTTTACTTTACTGTCTACCCATAGTCTCTGGTTTCTGTAATCTAATATTTGGGGCATCAGTAAAGATATTCGAGCCTTTGATTATGATTACAATCCCACTGCAGCTCCTTTTCCTCTTGGAAATGGGCTCTGACGCCGGATCTAGGTTGGTTTTGGACTGTTTGACTGTTTGGGATGAAGCACTAGCTCTGCACTCCTGCGTGGACCTGACACTAGGCAGATGGATCAATTCCCTGGCTGGTGTGTTTCCAGTCTCCAGAGCTGTTTCAGTGTGTGTATTTTGCATCTGACAGTAAGAGCCTCTCAGAGCCAGGTCACGGCAAGGCGGGGGTGGGGGGGTATTTTAAACCCTCACCTCTGAGGAGCAGTGATGTGAGCTCTCCAGCTCTTTAATTACTAGTTTTAAGCATCATTAAGTAAAAGGAAAAGCAATGATGGCTGAGCAGCTGTACTGATGTGGAGCTGTGGCCGTGGTGCAGGCTGGTGAGCAGCAAGGGCACAGCCAGGCTGTGCCATGGGCCCTGGTAGGTCAAGGGAATGTCTCCTCTGAACTGCCTTGCTGTGACCCAGGGATGCTTTAACCACTGCATGTCTGAAGTTCCCAAGTGGCTGGGCAGGAAAGGGAATGTCTTCTCCAGTGGGTCTGTGTTCTGCACATTGGTAGAGTCAGAACTACCTGGAACCATTACAGATGGAGCAAGTAGAAGTTACTGACCTTGTCCCCCTGCCTCCTTATAGGTCCTCTTTGCATGGCTGCTGGGGAGCTGGTGAAGGATTGGTGATTAGAGAAAGATCTTTGTTTGGGGATAATTTCTTTCTTTTTTCCCCTTAGCACGAGGAACCACCAGATGGTTCTTGGTTGCAGTTCAGAGCGTGACTAAAATTCATTTTTCAGGCACTTAGACAAATGGGATTTATTTAATTTCTCTCCCTTCTCTTCCCCTCTGAGCTCTGTTCTAAACCTCCACATTCTCTTTTCCCTGCAGAATGAAGTGGAGCTGGGAGAGCTGCTGTTGTCACTGAACTACCTACCAAGTGCAGGAAGACTGAACGTGGACATCATTAGAGCAAAACAGCTTCTTCAGACAGACATGAGCCAAGGTTCAGGTAAAGGGCAGTGCACTTCTCACATTACTCATGCACAGATAACACGTGCCTTTAAAGCAGATCAGTGAGGCTGCAATCTGTGGGGGACCCAGGGGGGTTTGATGCTCAGGTCCTGTTAATACAAGGCTCTGTTGTCTTGTATGTATAGACAGCAACAATGGAAGTATCTGGAACACTTACCCTGAGATACAATGGAGGGTTTGCCAAATTTAAAGTAAAGATCTCTGAGCCAGGCTGAGGTGAGGAAGCAGGAGCCCTGATCCCCCTGAGCAGTGTTCTGTAAGGCAGCCTGTGGGCACTGCTCCCTGCTGGCTCTGGGCTCTCTGGCTGGGAACTGCTTCGTGCCTCTGTCCTCAGGTGGTTTTCCCCTGTTCCTGCCCCAGCCTCTGCTCCTGCCAGAATATTGGCATTTTCCAAAAAGAACAGTATGTTTGGTCTCTGTCAAGGCTGGCATTAACTGTGCTTCTGGCAGGGAATGTTTTTAATCCAGCTGCCTGACTTTTGTCCCACTCTGCAAATCTCTGGGAGCAGCGTGGGGGTTCAAGTCCCAGCCATTTCCAAAGGCCATTTCCCAGCACAGTCCATACCTGTGGTGCCCAGCCCTCGTGCACAGGGCTGCTGACTCATGATCCCCCTAACTCAGGGCCTGTGCTTTGTGCTTTTTGCCAGATCCCTTTGTGAAAATTCAGCTTGTTCACGGATTAAAGTTAACAAAGACCAAGAAGACCTCCTGCATGCGGGGCACGATAGATCCCTTCTACAATGAGTCCTTCAGCTTCAAGGTTCCACAGGAGGAGCTGGAGAATGCCAGCCTGGTGTTCACAGGTAATTGTGGTGGTGGTATCAGCTCTGCAGGGTCGTGGTTGGCTCTGAGGTGAGCAAAGCAGCAGCTGTGGGTGTGCAGGAGACTGCTTGTGTCACCCTACAAGGGGTGCCCGTCACTGGGGGCTCCTGGGGAGTTTAATTAGCACTCTATCCTCTGCAGAAGCTGGCCCCAGCATTGCCACCCAACAGCTGGATGTGGCTGGGAGTCAGTCCTGTGCTTAATTGGTCTCATTTGAAATGCTTCTGTGCAGAGGAAGAGGAGGAGCATTAATTGCCCTTCTCAGTGGCACCCAACCCGGGCATAAAGTCAAAGCTGAGAAGAATGAGAGGGCAGCAGTGAACAATCACAGAGCCCAGGCATTGGCAGAAGAACTTCTGGTACTTGGTGTGGTTTGCTGGTGAGAGGATGGAGCCAGATACAGACCCCAGAGCCTGGGGCCACGAGCAGGCTTAGGGCTGACCTCACTCAAGAGCTTTGTCAGCACTGGAAATGCTTGGCTGGGATAGGAATTTTTACTTTTAAACAGTTTCTGAATCTTCTATATTTGCTCTCAAGGCATGAAGACAGGCAGTGGAGCCTTGGTGCCGTGAGCAGGAGTGGCAGAGCACAGGGATGGTCCCTGGCTGGGCTGCAGTCCTAGGCCAGGGGCCTGCTGAGCCTGGTGGCATTCTCTGCCTTTTCCCACCATAAAAGTCCTGAGCAGGGCTGCAGGGACCCCTGTGGAGGGTGGGGATCCCTCCCATGCCATGACTTCACCCACCCTGTGGAGCTCAGGCACCCTCAGGAGCAGGGTCACACCTTGCCCTCTGCGGGGTCAGAGGGGCTGGGTGGTGAGGCCCACACTCTTTCACCACACTGGGCTCTCATGCTTCACACACTTTTTTGGACAACTTTCCACCCATTGCCCACCATTTCTTTTGATGAAAAGAATCTGCTTCTGAAAGGACGTATTTAAAAGTATTCTTTAATTTTACTTTCTACATGGAAGGTACAGGTGTCAAAGCTGGTTCAAGGAGGCTTATTCCAACTCATTAGTTTGTTTTCAAACATGTTATAACAAAAAGTGATGCTGATTAGCAATTTAAATTTTACCCTTCATGCTCAGAAATTTCCTCAGCAAAACACCTATAATTAATCACTGCTTGGCATGCGTGTCACCCTGACTGTACCTTGCATGTGCAGTGCTGAATTTGTTCTTGGAAGCTTCCATCAGGTGATCCTGTGACAGGTGTGAATCACTTGGTTCTTGGTTTTCCCCTTTTCCTGCTGGAAAAAGCAAACAGAGTAAAAGCTCTCTGCAGTAGGGAGGGTGAGGGAAGCACCCTGCTCCTCACCACAGTGAGTGAAGTTAGGATTAGTGTGTGGATCTCTGAGTATTTATTTTTTTTTTCTGTGCAAAGGGGTGTATTCCCAAAGGAGGCAGTGGGAAGTTGGATGATTCATCACCCTGTGTCACACAGTCAGATTTCAGCCTCCTAAGTGAGGCTTCATTTTCTAAGTGACATATTGCTTGCTGTGAATGTTGCAATAAATAATCCCAGGCCAGAAGTGTCCCCAGCAGCTCCAAAGCTGGGAAGGAAGGTGCAGAGCTTTGGGAGGAGCCGTGGGGCCATTCCCCTGGCTGCTCTTGGACTGGAGGGTGAGGAGCAGCTGCTGGGCTCCCTGGGCTGGTGCTTCTGCTGAGCCTGGGACACTCTGGTGTGAGATGTGGGACTGGTGTGGCCAGCAGAGAGCTGGAGCCAGGGGTGCTGGTCGTGCTGCTGTGTGTACAGCTTTCTGCTGGGTCAGTGCCTGCCCTGTGTGTCACAAGGACCCCTGGATCAGGGGACATGGTGGTGGTGAAGATGCTGAGCCACGTTCAGTGCTCATCCAAGTGACAGGTTTGCTCCTGATGTTGGTGGAGGTGTGTCCCCGACAGGGAGTGCAGCACCAGTTTATTCCTGTGTGCCTCTGTGGGGTTCTGCTGAAATGAGTTTCTGAAGTTCTGGGAAGGGGGTTGTGGTGCTCCCCACAGAGTTCCCTCTTGGCACTTTACAGTATCCTGCAGCTTAAGGACTCGTGGAGGGCTTTGGGATCTTCTGTTAAAAGATAATCAGGAGCAAATGTTTGGCAGTTTGGGTATCTTGCAGTGTGAGGAGCTCTATTTTGCATCTCTGCATAGCAGGGGTGTAGTTTAGTTGTTTTTTTAACTTTGGTGCTTTGGGGTTCTTTTCTTGCTGCAGTGGTGTTGTGTGTTTTGTTTGGAATTTGTTTTATTTCTTTTCTCTTCTAATCCACATCTCTAGTCCATTAGGTCAGTTAATTAAATTTGCTGTGGAGTCAAAGTCCAACTGAAAAGCAAAATAATCCTGCTTGAAGGGTGGGTGATGATGCTTTGAATGGAGAGAGAGAGCTGTAAAACCAGTCATGGGAGCCAGAAGTGAGTATATCTTCAATAATTTAAAGGAACCTTTATTGTGGCTTCATATTTTGGACCCAGTCTGCAGCTGTCTTTACATTGGCTTGGTTTCACTGGAAAGCCCTGGAACTCTGCCAGTTCCCATCAGCTGGGGCTCCTGGCTCCCAGTGGGGCTGGTACCACACTGCAAAGTAAGGCACTATCCAGACAAAGTAAGATTAATTTTGTTTCCCCTCCTGGGTGTTTTTCTCCTGTGCATCTTGAATCAAGCTGTGTTCTGTGCACTCTTGTATGGATTTCTGCACCGTTTTGCTGTAATTTAGCAAGGATTGTGTGTGCAAAGATTGAAGACATATGGTAAAGCATCATCCCTGCATTCCTGGGGGTGCCCTGGAGAGCTGGACTCCAGACCAAACTCAGGGCTGAAGCACAGCTGGATTTGGAGAGGGGCCCTGGCTGCCTCCAAGATGATGAGCACAGGAAGAGCTCTGCCTTAGTTAGGATTGGAGGAGGGGTGATTGGGCTGCTTCTTTGGTCATTCCTCCTCCTTAGGCACACAGAGATTCAATACTGTAAATTATTGCCATTTACAGACCAAAATGCTTCTCCTTCCACACTGGTGCAGGTCACCTTGTGCCAGCTGTTTTCCTGCCTTCCCCTCTGTTCCTTCCTCAGATGCTTACTGGAGCTCACATGTCCCAGTTCAGTGCCCGAAATGAGGTGGGATGCGCTCTGTAAAAATGTCCTCTCCAGGAAAAAAAAGCATCCAGGGTCAGGTTTGCTGCTGCAAGTATTGTCTGTTAACAGCTTCTCCCCAGAAAAGGCTGAAACCAGGAAAGCCACTGATACTCATAACAAGTTTAATGTCCTGACCCAAAAAAAAAAAAAAAAAAAAAAAAAAAAAAAAAAAAAAAAAAAAAAAAAAAGATGAGGCAACAAACAGCTGGTGGAGAAGATGTTTGATTTTCATTTACTTCATCAAACATGTTGTCTAGGTAATGAGCAGCCATATACGTATTGGAACAGAAATGCACTCTTGTGGGTGGTTCTTTCTTCCACTTTCTGGGGTTTTTTTGGCAACCTGACACATAACCTCCATGTGCCATCTTCTGCTCCAGTGCAGGCAAGTCATGGGCTCCCTCCTGCAGGGAGATGGGGAACACTGAAAGGCAGGGTGTTCTCCTAACCATGGACACCTGTGAACAGAGGTGTTAGTTACTCTGTCTGATGGCAAGGGCAAGGTGGAGTTTGGCCCCAACAGCAGCTCTGGTAGCTGCTGCCCAAGGTCATTTCCATGAAGAAAAAAGAGTATTTGAGATGCAAGTGCAGCCTCTGTGCTGGGGAGGGCTGGATGATGGGCACCCAGAGACCCTATGCTCTCCCCACTGAAGGATTTTGGGCTGTCCTCCGAATCTCAGCCTGTCAGAAAGCTTGGGCTGTGCAGCAGGAATGCAGACAACACCTGAAACCTGAGCACTGTAGTATTTTGTTAATGATTATGATGTTGTTAATAACAATCGTCAGTAATGCTGTTTGCACTGCAGTAAAGCCCAGATGGCCCAATAAAAACCACCAGCACTCCGGGGCAAACTGTGTCTCAGTGACTCCTGAGCATCTTTTCATCACTTGCTGTAAAAAAGACAACCTTCAGCACTCAGTTAGGGGATGTTTGTCTCCCCGAGGTCCTTGTGGGGACTGTGTCTCTTTCTCCATTTAAATCAGCTCTTGGACGTGTTTGCTTGGCAGGATCTTTAGGGCTTGTGACACAAGCAGAGTCCCCAAAGAGGGAGAAATCATCTTCATGCTCTGGGTGCTCTCTGTGCAACTGTAGAGGTAAAATCTGCTTTGTCTTCTGACCTGGCTGAAAGTGTAGCTGGGCTGGGAGAGCCCTGGGGCTGGTGGTGTCTGATGGGGGGCAGTGGTGGGGCTCATCCCACTGCTCCATTGCTGTGTGGAAGGTGCCCATGGCTCCGGCAGGGCAGGATGCTCTGCCTTGGAGAAGGAAGCAGGATGGAGAGAAGGACAGTGCATGTGTGACCTGCACTGCTGAGATCTTCACAGTCAGTCCTGGCTGAGGGTGCAGCTCATGGGAATTCTGTCTTCTGGCAGGATGTGATGATCCTCCTCACTTTTCAATATGTTTTAAAAATTGCCAATGTCTCTGTTTGCTGTAAAGATTTAAAACCAATTTTTCCATTTTATTTCTGAGTATTTTTTTTTTTCTGAGAGAATGTTGAGACATTGCAGACCTGTACCTGTGGTTTTAAAGGCTACAGAGGAGGGGCCCAGCAATGCCATCAGCCACCTCAGTGCCCCAGGTGCTGTAAAAACTTGTGTCTCCAGACCCCTGGACAATGCTTCATTCCAGGGCTCTAATTAACTTCCAGTTAATAGGCTGTACTTGATTAAAATAACAGATTGCAGTTCAATAGCCATGTACCTGGTTCCTCTGTTGGCTCATTTTCCCTTGGCCTTTAAGAAGATATGGGGGACCACTTAATGAAGTTTGTGTTTTTAAAGGGGAAAAAAAAGTAATTGTTGGTGTGTATGGATAATGGTGTAGTTCTGGGTTGCTTTCAGTGAAATGTTTTCTTTTTGAAGCAATGCTGCCTGTTTCAACAGGATGCAGAGATAGCAAGGCTTTTTAGTGGTATTTATTTATTTAACAGACTGATTTTCCAAATGACCCAATTAGCTGAGCAGGCTGAAGGCTGATAAAGTTTTTGTCCTGAGGCTTCTCCAGAAATATGCCTGAATTGTGATTTCTCTGGCTGTGTGGAAGTATGACCTTGAGATACCAGCATCACCTCTAGCTGCTGTTTGCAGGGATGGAAGCCACCATGTGTCTGGGACCATCACACATCTACATTTTGACTTGCTCATCTCTCCTTTCTCCACTTGCTTTTGCTTTCCCACAAACATTCAGGCACTTTGTCTTTTGCACACAGATATAGGGAAGAAATCTCCTCTAATATATGAGTCAAATTAAACTGCGTTTTTCCCATGCTGGAATGCAGGAGGAGGAAGTGGTTTCTTTTTTGAAATATGATCATGTCGGGCACCATATCTTAGATGGACAAATAATTAGACAACTCACTGCTAGAAAATTGTTTCTTGTCATCTATTAGACATGTCATTTGGAGGTATTGGACTGTGTGTATATTTCCCATATCTGGAGCTCAGAAGAAAAACCTAATCCCTGATTAAACCTGTGTAATCCTATTTTAGCCAAAGGAGAAAAAATGGGGAAAAAAAACCCACTGATGTCAGCACTGTGTTTTCTGGGGATTTATACCTGTTTAATTTAGAGCAGAATTTGGCCTTTGTGTCTGCAGTTATAAAACACTTCATTCATTTATGCAGCAGACACCATATGGTCCGTGCCCAGGTCTGGGGAGGGCAGCGAGCTCCTGGCTGGTGCCTCCTGCCCTGCCAGGCCTGGCTCCAGGTCTGGTGGCCCTGCTCAGGGAGATGTGCTGGCCCCTGGAGCCCAGCCTGCCTGGCAGAGCCTCTTCACAGTGGCTCTGTGTACGTTTCCTGATGTACAGATCCCCTGGGGGAGCAGGAGGGCCCCACTGCTCTCCGTTCTCAGCCCCCTCTGTGACTCTCCGTGGCAGGTGCTGGATCAGCCTGGAGCAGGTGACAGCAGAGGGACGGTCAGAGATGCTGAGTGGGGTCCTGCAGGCCCAGTCCTGTTTTGGGGTCACTCAGGGAAGGTGCTCTGGGGTTGGATTAGGCCTTTTGCAGCAGGCTGACTGCTTTAACGAGGAGTGAAACGCCATTAATCAGGGTGAGAGCAACAAGATGCTGATGCTTCCTGATCCGATCTGTTGCTAGCTTAGAAGGCAAAATTAGATTCATCAAGTGGCCTGAGTTAATAAATGTGCTACATCTGATGTGGCAGAAACTGCCTGTCCTGGAGTTCTCTGGAATCTTTTGGTAGTCTTTTTCTCCTAAAGAAAGGAGCAAACCCTCCTCTCTCCAGGCTGATGATGAGTTCTTGCTCCTTTTGCCAAGAACCTCAATTCAAGCAGTGTCAGGGCTCTCCTGCCCTCAGCCCTTCATCTTGTTTGGCTCACACTGTAGTGAAAGGAATTGTTCAAACGTCTTGCAAGGCCATAATCTGCTCGTGTATCAAATGCAGAAAAGTCTGGGTGGCAGGAGCTGCTGTGAGCAGCAGAGCAGTGTCTGGGAGGTGGAACGGCTGTGCCTGGCCCCTGGCTGTCACAGGAGAGGGATGATGGTGCAGGCAGAGGCTGCCTCTCCTGCGTGGCTGTCCCTGCCTGTGTTTGCAGGTGCTGTGTGGCACTGCTGCTGGAGCCTCTGCCTGTGAGGTGTGTAAATATGCATGAAGTCATCTGTGTGCTTTGCTGCATCTGGGGCTCATAGTGCAGAGAATTAAGATGCAATCTTAAAAAAAAAAGGGGGAATTGGAAGTGGAAAAGGCCAGCCATAGATACTCCTTTTCAGTATCCTCTGGGCTGTCGCAATAGATGCATCCAGCCCATTATTCCAGTTTCTCCTGATGAGGTAATTCCATGAGATGTCATCCCTGCATGCCCTTGAGATCTCTGCAAGACACACTTGTGCATCTGCACTTTCCCTGCACCCTGGGTCACTGCTGTCTGCTGCAGGACTTTCCTCTCCCTGTCTGAGGGCAGTCTGAGAGCAGGCAAACACCTGAGAGCAAGTAAACACCTGGGCACATGCAGGGAGCCCCATCCAGAGCCCAGGGGCTGCCCTCGGGGGAGGTTTCCAGAGAGTCTCCTGGTGTGGCACTTTCCCCCCTGGGGCAGCAGCTGGGTGCTGGGTCTGTGTGTACTCCAGCAGCTCCTGTTCCCTCTGGAGCTGGGCAGGTGCAGCCACTGCAGGGAGTAGACACACAGAGCAATGCTGGAAAGAGAGTTTGATGTGCCCATCAGACCCTGATGGAGATTAAATTGATAAATGGGAAACCACGAAATCTTCTCCCGTGCTTTTCTCTCCTCTCTACTAAACATGAGAGGCCATGCTTGAGGAGCAGGGGGCAGGATTTGGGCCATGCCTGTGACCTTCTCAGTGTGCATCATTAGCCCAGCTGCTGCTGCTCCTCGTAGCACCTCTCCGTGCTAAGCAGCCTTTTAATATTGATGTCAAGCAGTTCAGAAGCAGTTTTCAGTCCTATTTAACCCAGCAGCTCAGCCCCACTGGCAGAGGCAGGGCTGGGCACAGAAAGGGCTGGGCACTGGCTGCTGGGCACTGGCTGCTGCCTGCCAAGGATGGGGTGAGGCACTGCCTGCCTGAATGGGCAGGTGTGTGAAGGGGGCACTTTCTGAGGCCTCCCCAAGTGCTGAGGCTGAATGGGAAGTGCAGGAAGTGTGGATGGGTCAGTGCCAGCAGGGTTGTGGTTCTGCCAGAGAGACCCGTGAGATCCGTGTCCTCAGGGGGACTCTGCCCCCCACATGCCTGTGCAGAGCCTTGGGCATGTTTTTGTTAGTGTTTCTTTTCTCGGAGTTAAATGGTTTTAATTGCATTGTAGGTGATGGTGTAGGTGACTGAAGAAGAGTTAATTATCTGTGGTAATTATTATTATCCCAGCTGTTGCAGCACGCTGAGATTCCCCTGCTGTTACTCCTGGAGAGGCAGCAGCAGAGGTGCTGTGTGGCCATACCGGGCAGTGCAGCACCCCCGAGACTGCTGAGGAACTGCTGAGGAACTGCCCAGCACACCTGGCAGAGGGTTTGCAGGAGATGCAGATGTTTCGTGGCCCCAGCTGCAAGGTTCAAGCTTGTCCCCATCCCTTGAATGATACTGATAGCCTTGAAGTGAGCTTAAGGAAATTTTCTTAGTTATTGCTCCTCCCTGGTCATTGCAGGGATGCTAATATGTTCAATCAAAGGAGGAATTAGTTTCTGAAATGCCAGCCTCAATTTTACTATTGCACATGACTCACAGATGACAATGATCTGCAGTCGTGCTCTGCACAAGTAATCAGTTTGCAAGTGTCAGTTTAGAGGCAAAGGAGAGGGAAAGGTGAAAGGCATTTTGGCATTTTGACCGGATCTGGTGCCAGGGCTGAGGCCACCCGGGTGCCAGGGCTGATGCCACTATGTTTAATTACATAGTGACATGGAAAACAGCCGACTGACAAAAAGTGATTCCATGTGACTGAGGCTGGAGGAGAAAAGGGAAAGCTCAGGCTGGAGCTGTTCCCAGAGCCAGATGTTGGAGCTCCAAGGCCCACTGCATCCCCTGGAAGTGGCTGCCCTGCTGGGCAGCAGCTTTGGGGTGTGCAGTGCCTGGCATGGCCGTGCCCTCAGCCCTGCAGGGAGCAGGCAGCCAGGCTGGGGGGCTCAGCCCCCCTCCTGTGCAGGACCCCTGTGGGGGACATGGGCCCTGACCCCAAAGAAACATTGCATGTGGCACCCAGGCCCCCATCAGTTGGGTATGGATCATTTAGGAGTGCTGCATCAGTAAGTACATAACAGGAAAATGTTTTATTTACATTGTGTACTTAGAATTCGACCCTTTTAATGGACATAAGTAAACACAATTGTCTTCTGTATTTCAGCATTTCTATTATAAAGAACGTCTTTTTAAGAAGCCTTTCTGTTTTCAAATGTGTCCCTCTGAAGAGCAGCTGCAGAAGGAATTGGTTTGACCTCTGCTTTTTTAATTGCTTTTTGCTTTATGTTGGCCTAGAAATGGATGTTGCTATTGTGTAAATTACTGTGACGGTGGAAAAAGAGCTCATGAGACCAGGTGTGTAGCTTCTGTCAGGAAAATATGCTTCTTAAATGAAATGCAGCATCTACCAGTTCATAACCAGAGTCTGGGTCAGTCTGAAAATCCCAAATGTTAATGACTTAATTTTCTGCTACTGAGCAGCTCCATGGTGTCACTGTTTTTGTGGCCAGGGGCAGATTGAATCTGAAATTTACTATGAGCTCCTTTCAGACTCTGTCAGGGGATGTTCAGACGTCAGGGAACACAGCTCAGCCCACTTGCACAGTCACCCGGACTCAGTGTGTGGTACAGTGCTCAACTGCTGCCTGTGGAGCTTTTCCACCTTGACTTGCTGTGGAACTAGCTGGAAGGAAAGAGCAGGAGCTTTTTACCCCCAAGGCTGAAGGTGTGAGCTTGTGTGGAGCTGTCTGCAGTGTGTGTGTCACTGTGCCTCTGTGTGCAGGAGCAGAGGGCTGTGGCACAGGCTGTGCTGCAGCTCTGCAGGGCTCTCCTGCTCCAAGGGGCTCCCCAGGGACACTGCTGCACCCACAGATCCCCTTCTAGCCAGGGCAGGGCCAGCACCACGGTGGAGTGCAGCTCACCTGGTGTCTGAGCAGCTGTGACTGTGGGGTTGAGCACAGCAGTGCAGGTGGGTCCCTGAGTGGTGCACAGGGCTCTGTGTGTGCACTGGGGTGTGCTGCTGCTGCTGCTGCAGGGCTGTGGGGCAGGCTGAAGGGTCAGACCTGAGTGCAAACACTGCAGCAATGGCTGCTGCTTGTTGGTGCTGAAGGAAATGGTTCCTCCCCTGTTTGAGAAGGGATTCTGCAGCCAGGGGAGGACTGGGGGGAGATGCTCCCCCTCCCTGTGTCAGGACAGGACCACCAGTCTCTGCTTCCAGCTGCTCACCAGGGCCCGTGGGCTCCTACTGTTCTCCAAGCTGGTCTTGGAAGTGCTGGTGGCAGCAACAGGGAAATGGTGCTGCTGAATGTGAGCAAAGGAAAGGGTTTGTTTTCTCAATGTGAACTCCAGCCCCTTCTCAGGTAAGGTCTGTTCCACAGCTTGGTGAACTCAGCCATCAGCAGATTGCTCAGCAGATCCTGGCCATTTAGCAGTGGAATACAGCAGTTAGCCTCCCAGAAAGGCATGTCCTTGGGTTTAAAAGGCTTCTGAACTGGTGGGTAAAGCTGAATTTTTGGTGCACAAAGACCTATCTTCTGAGAAAGCTGCTCTGGTGAAGCTGTGAGTTTGTAAACCTGAGGTCAGTCTAGTGCTACCTCTTATGGTCTATGTGTGAATAAACATTTGGCCTTGGAAAAATGTCTTCCCTGTTCCTGAGCAGTAAGTCTCTGTGCTATCTGCAGTAGTTAATGATAGAAGCAACAATGCTTGTATAATTAGCCCATTAATACCCCAAAGGACTCAGCATGCTAATTACCTGACACAATGAGATTAGCAGGTTGCATTACAAGAATTCAAAATACTTGGATCAACAGTAGAATAACAGGTGCCCTTAGTTAGCACACCTGCTTGTTTCACAGTCCTGGCATGGAGTATTTTTGAAGAATCAGTATGCCTGGGGTACTTCTCCACTGTTAATTTCTCCTGTGATTAATTGATGGCCTGTAAGGCTTCTGGGTTTAAATTACTTGGTACTGTCTCCCAGGATTAGGCTTCATCTTCCTTCATTGTACCAAACAAAATAAAACAAACAAAAACCCAACCAAACAAAAAACCCACAAAAAACCCCAAAACCAAACCAAAAAAACCCCCCAACCTCCTGTTGAAAATTTTGGTTTGGGGATATTTTTACGTGGTTTTATCACTATATTTGATTTCTGTGGGCTAATAAATCATAGCAAAACATTTAGTGTAGTCCTGCTAGCTACACCTGTGATCCATTGCCTTGTAGGAGAACTCGTTAATAACCCTGACAAGCTGTGTATTAGTTGGAGATGGATGACTTAGAATTCCCGACTGTGTCCTCAGAAGGTGGCCTTTCCAAAAAACACCAGCCTGGCCTCTTGACAGGGGCACTTGCTTGGCAACACGTCCTGATGGCATCAGCCCTGGATAACTGATGGTGACAGGCAGAAGAGATGCAGCCTTCCTGCTGGGGTGGTGAACCCCAGATCATTTCTAAATGTCGTTTGGAGACAGACTTACAGGGCTCTGAGTTGCAGGGTAGATTTCTTTAGAGCAATTGTTTGAACAAATTACTTGGGCATTTGAAGGTTTGCTGTCACCTAAAATATCCACAGGTGATTTGGTGAGCAGAAGCATCTCTGCCCATAAACTGTGTGTGTCAGAGCTGTCGGAAGGGATAAAATGAGATGTAACCTGGCACTGCTTGATTTCAGGACTGCACTGGCAGGTGGTGCTGAGTCTCCCAGAACAAGCTCCCAGACTGGGACAGAGGTGAGGAACCAGCCTGTGCAGAGTGAGGAGATGGCAGAGGGGCAGGTTAAAGTAATGCTGATCAGTTGGGGTGTATTATAATAGGAAATGCACAGCCTTGACAAAGGTGTGTGGTTAAAAGTGAGGCTGAGTGTGTTGTGCTCGGTGTCCTGCCTGCCTGTGAGGGTGTGCACACATCGGGGTGATGCCATGGGGGTTCCCAGATGTTGTTCTGCTGCCAGTGCTGGTTTCCAGCAGCTCTAGGGAGCTGGTGCTGCTGGCAGGGGCTCCACGCCAGGCTGAACATGCCCTGGCTGCACCAGCCCAGCTGGATTCGGAGCTCCTGTAGACATTTGTCCTTAAAAATCCCTCTCTTTCCTGAGGAGATTTTTAAACCGTTAATATTCCAGGCAGTGCCTGTGGATATCCTGGCTTCGGCTTGCAAAGACTTCGTTTCAACTTTCTAATGAGTTGAGGCAGGGCTTCGGTTTGTAACACACCAAATGCTTTTACTCCTGTCTGGTGGGAGTGTTCAGCCTCTCCCAGGATCAGGCCCATCATTAGGGTTTGCTGCTGTCTGCGATCTTTTGTTCCAGCAGACTGGGCTAATCCAAAGGACAGGGTGTTGGGTTGATGTCTCTCCCTCAGTTGCTTTCCTGGACGTTGAACAAGTAGCTGCGGTGATAATTATGGCAAATTGTTACTGTGTAAACATCCTGCTGACAGCCTGGACCTGTGTAATTCCTGTCTCGGCGCAGGGAAGGCTGTCGATTAGCGCTGGAGTGTTTTGTGTGATGTGTGTTTGGAGGAGGGCAGCTGGGGATGCTGCTCATGCATTTCCCTGGGCTCAGGCTGCTGGGCTGCTTTTCTGATTTCATGATGCCGAGGCAGAGCTTTTGGCTCTTCTTTACATGATGTAATTCTCCTTCAAGGCCAGGCTGGACAGGACTGGGAGCAGCCTGGGGGTTGGAATAGGATGATCTTTGACATCCCTTCCAACCTAAATCATTTTATGAATCTGCTTTACCTATTCATGGTAAACACCGTGGTAACTGTGGGTTTGTGTCTTGTTTATTTGAACTGCATTTCAGTCTGTAGTACAGCTTATTTTATTCCTTCCAAGGTCCCGTTTCTCTAACATTTTTCGGATGCTGATTTACATACCAAAAATCCTGCCGCCTGGTCTGTGTGCGGGGGACATTTGCAGGACATTCGTTTTCCCGGGGCAGGGCTCCGGGTGGGCGAGCGGTGCTTGTACCTTGACCAGTGCGTGTTTCTGCTCTCCCCAGTGTACGGGCACAACGTGAAGAGCAGCAACGACTTCATCGGCAGGATTGTCATCGGGCAGTACTCGACGGGCGCCCCCGAGTCCAACCACTGGCGGCGGATGCTGAGCGCGCACCGCACGGCCGTGGAGCAGTGGCACAGCCTGCGCTCCCGCCAGGACTGCGACCGCGTCTCGCCCGCCTCCCTCGAGGCCACATGAGGGGGACACCGGCCAGATAAAAACCCAACCGACGACTGAAACACCCCACCTCGCACCCCACACGCCCCCCACAGCAGCTCCGTCGGATTCAAGCGGCTGCCAGCGCCCAGCCAGCCGTGCTGGCCTCAGTGGTCCGTGTCCCGCTGGGTGCAGCTGTTCCCCTGGGGCCGGAGCTCTGGCTGCTTGCCCCCGGCACTGCTCAGCCGTCTGCATCCCACGGGAGGAGCACGGGGCTGTGCACGGACGTGCCCTGGGAAGCACGGAGTGGGTGGAGGAGCTGGGAGTTGCCTCTGCCGTCCTTCCAGTCCAAAATCCATGGCTCATCCTCTCGGAGATATAAGTACCCGTGTGCTCTCGTTGGTGAACGTGGTAATTAGGCTAGAATATTTTTTTAAACGGTAGAACCTGTGGTGAAATCGATTCTGACTGCGGTTTTGTCCTTGTACTAGTTTTAACAGAGTTCAGCTGCTGTTAGTGTGTGCGTTTGTGTGGCCCCACGTGGGACGTGGATCCCACACAGATCCCGTGTCCCGTCAGCGGTGACCTGCCAGTCTCAATAGCAGTCTGTGTGTGTAGTAGAGTCAGTGCTCATATAGCAAAATAAACATTTCCAATAGCATTTGTACTGGGAAAACCAGCTCACGTCCTTTCAAACATGTGCTGTGGGGAAAAAAAAAAAAAAACAAACAAAAAAACAACCCTGCTTCAGGGACTTTGGAAGTTAAGAAGACCCAGAAAACACAATTTTAATTTTCTCACAGACTGCAGTGGCTCTTTCTGTGTTGTGTGTGTTTACCCAGGTAGTTCTTCAGGTCACCAAGTGAATTTAGCTACAGTCAAGCTGTCCTGTTGGTTGCTTCTGTACATTTTATTTTTCCACAGCGTATCGTCCGGTATGATGCAGATTGTATATTTATTGAAAATAAAATTCTATTTAATTGTGCCACATAGATTGGGGTGATAGTTGTTGGATTCACCTTTGTGCTGAGCTCCTTCAGTTATGCTTATGGCAGAAAAAAAGCCAGAATGCTGGCAGTTACCCCATTGTTACTCACTGCAGATGAGCTGGGAGCAGTTTGAGCTTGTGCTGCAGGAGGCTGACCCTGTAACTCACGAAGGCTCGGGCAGGGGGCCATGGTTCCAGCAGTTCCTGTGGCTGACATTATTATTCTTCCACGTGGGGTCTGTGGATGGCAGAATGAGCTCAGGACATCCATAAGAGCAGACACATGCTTCGCTCAGCACTGTGGATGAAATGTGAACAGAAGGTAATCTTACCTGAGTCTGTCCTTGAAGTCACGAGGTGTCTGTTCCACAGGGAGGATGCCAAAAATTGGTGAGGGTGCCCACAGGGAAGGTCAGTAAGAGCAGAACAGAAGCATACTGGGGAGCTCCTGGCCTGCAGAGCAAACAGAACAGCGTGGCAGGGAGAGGAGCAAGAGGGATGACTTGTGGCCGTGCTCCTGGCTCTGCAGCCAGCAGGTGAAGCATGTCTCATGTTTGGTGAAGTTGGAAGGTAAGCCAAAGTGCAGCTGCAGCTCCAGCTGGCACTGCGTGCACGACGTGCTGGGGCTGTCCCAGTGCTGGGAGCAAAGCTGGTGCCCAGCTGCTGTGCCAGGCTCGGGGCTGAGGCTCAGGGGCAGCACGGGGGGCTCCCTGCTCCCAGCTGTGCTGTGGACGCTGCTGCCACGACTCTGGCCGTTAGAAACCAGGATAAAAACTATTCAGAATCTCTGCCTCCCCTTTAAACATGAATATTTGTGCTTTGGGAGTAGATTAATATGCTCAAAGATTTTTGTTCCGTAGTTTTCTATAAGTTGTTTGTAGCACTGGCTGTATCTGAGGATGGCACACAGAAAGGAAGGGAAGAGGCATGCCTTGACTTCTGATAATCCCAATTCCTTCACTTTAAGTGCTCTGCTGTAGCAGTAGGCTTTTCCTTGAGCCAGATAATTTCAGATCAATGTATGGAAGGGGGGAGGTGTTCCTAAAAGCCTTTATTTAATATGAAGAAAACTTAATATAGAAAAGTTGATTGAATGAGTTACTGTCTCTGGAGTAAGTCTGGATGCTTTGCTGTACTGAAAGCTTAGTGTCACCCCAAACTGTTCATACTTGAATCTCTAAAAATGGGTCAAAAATGCTGAAAATGTTAATCTGTGCTAAGAATAAAAAGGGAACAGCATTGGGAGTGTTCCTAAGCAGTTCCTTCAGTGCTGATTTAAGGCATAAATTGGAAACTGAACAGGACTACAAAATTGTGTAGTATTTGTGCCTGTACTATTTCCCATATGAGTGCAACAGTTAGAAAAAGGTTTTATACAGGGTTTTTAATAATCTGAAGTTTATGTCTAACAAAATGTTGACTACAGGAAGGAGACGTGCTGGATTATATTGGTACAGACTGCTGTATCATATCAGGTTTTCTGCTGTTACATGATGGCATGGACCCAGCACGGACCTGGCAGATGGGCACAGAGTGAATTCCTGAAATAGCCTTGGAGCCCCGGGCACAGCTGTGGGTTTCTTCTCACAGGCTGTTTAGGTGTGTCTTGTCCCAGAGCCTTTTCCCATTGCCTTGCTCTGGGAAAAAATCCCAAACCAAACACAGGAAAAAAAACAATAAACCCCAGCCCCCCAAAACTGAACCAAAACAAAAAACCCACCACACAATGGGGCACTGCTGCGTTAAACCCCACTGCCCTGCAGCCCTGGGAGCCATTCCCTGCCTCCCACCCCGGGTGCCCGCTCCCGGTGCCATCACGGCCCTCGCCCTTCGCCCCTGCCCGAGCACTGCCGGAGCGGGGAACCGTCTGTCACCGCCGAGGTGCCGGCCTGCCCCGAGCCTCCTCTGGGGCTCCCCGAGGGGCGCCCCGGGATGGGGACACCGAGCACCGCCCCGGGATGGGGACACCGAACAGCGCCCCGGGATGGGGACACTGAACACCTCGGCATGGGGACACCGAACACCGCCCCGGGATGGGGACACCGAACAGCGCCCCGGGATGGGGACACTGAGCACGGCCCCGGGATGGGGACACCGAACAGCGCCTCGGGATGGGGACACCGAACAGCGCCGCGGGATGGGGACACTGAACGCCTCGGCATGGGGACACTGAACACCGCCCCGGGATGGGGACACCGAACACCGCCCCGGGATGGGGACACTGAACACCGCCTCGGGATGCACCTGGGAGGGTGAGGAGGGATGATGTCCTTACTCGCCAGCGGCCCCGGCGGGTGACAACAGCTCTCTGGGAGCAGCGTACGCCCGAGCGGGGCTGCGGGCAGCGCACGGGACCCCGGCCCCGGCCCCGTCTGGGATGCTCTGAGCGCGGGCGGCCTCAGCCGGGGGCGGGCTGGGGGCAGCGCCCCGGGTGCGGGTCCCCTGTGGGATGCGCTGAGCGGGGCCGGGGGCGGAGGAGCCGCTGGGG
>VXBN01003815.1:2652474-2673305 GCA_013397395.1 Sinosuthora webbiana | reverse complement strand
CGCCCGAGGGAGCCCGCGGCGGGGCGGGAGCGGCGCCCGGGCGCTCCGGCCATGGGCAGCGGGCGGGCGCTGTGCGCGCTGCTGGCCGCCGCCCTGCTGGCCGCACACGCCTTCCCCCAGACCAACATCAAGATCAGCCAAGGTGAGTGCTCGGCGCGGTGGTTTCGCCGGCGATGGTGGCGGCAGGGAAGGAGCGGGTGTGCCTCCCCCAGGGCTGGCAGCTGGCTTCCCCCTGCTCCAGAAATCCCTGACTTTCTTTGAAATCAGCTTTCTTCTTCACCATGGGGACGCGCCAAGGGCAACCCCGGTCCATCCCTTCGGGATGCCAGAGGTCTGTGGGGTGGCTTTGTTTCCGTGTGTCAGGTCAGCTCTTTGGCCGTGGCCCTGCCGCTGGCCCTGCCCGGGGTGCGGTGCGGGAATCACTGCAGGAGGCACAGACATGAAGGGTGCAGGGTTGTGCCCATGCAGCCCAGCAGGACAGGCTGAGGGCCATCAGGGCTCCTCGTTTTTTCACCCTTACTGCGTGTGAAACGAATACGGGGTTCTCTCTTATTCCCCTTCTTTGCTCCGAGCTGCTGCTGACTGCTCTATGTCACTTCGGTTTCTTCCAAACTTTTCCACGGTGTCGGTGCAAGTGAGAGTTGCTGCACCAAGTTTGTTTGAACCCTGTTAGGTTTATTGGGACTGTGAGTGGAAAGGGACTCCTTCAGTGCTGCTTGGTGAGATCGTGAGAAAAGAGATCGATACAAGCCTGGCTTTCCTGCCAGACGCCTAATCCGTGGGAGCTTTGCCAAAACTAATTAAGGAGGAAAAAAAACTCTGCGAGATAAGTTCTATCTGTCAGTGCCAGCTGCAAGAGCGTTGCTGCCGGCTGTAGCCTCACAGCTCCAAACATACCTGGCAGAGGATTTGAAGCTGTAAAACCAGCTTAGTTTCATTAAAGAATTTTTAAAAGCAAAGCCCTCAGTGTGAGAGGATGTCCCTCCCAATGTACTTCAACTGATGTTTAATATTTTACTTGAAAACTTGTGACATGTGCCTTGAAAACACTTCAGGGTGTGTAAAATATTGCCCAGTTATGAGATTCATGCCCATCAGTGAACATACCGTCCCCTGCAGCTCCGTACAACCCTCAGATACACTGAGACCAAGGTCCCTCCCCTGATCCCTTCCTTTGAAGGTGGATGCTCAGTGTGATGCTCTTTCATCTGTTAATGAAAAACAAATACTGCAAGTAACATGAAGGTGGCATTGTTTGTCCATGGTGACTATAATGTCAGGGCTTAAGGACTTGCTTCTAAAGCCGTGGGTGAGTTGAGGCATCACACAACAGCACTGTGTTAGCCCCTGTCACATGCTCCTGCCCTCCAAGCCCCTGTTTGAATGCTTAATCTGTGGGTTTACTCAATAAAGAGGATGTGGTGGGATGGACACCTGGCTCAGCTGGCACCCCCAGCTCCGCCACAGGCAGGTCCTGCTGAAGTCATCCTGGGGGTGGGTTCTGGGGGTCCCCTGTCCCAGCCCTGTTGTCTCACCCATCCCCTCTAACTCCCCACAGCTCCAGCTGTGCTGAGCCTGGGTAAAGCCCTGCTGCTGGCCCTCCCCGTGGCCTGAGCTGGTGAGAGTGACTTGGTGTTGGTGAGCACCAGGATACTGGTCCTGAGCCCCAGCTCTGCCACTGGGACCACTGCCCATCCCTCACTCCCACCACCACAGCCCTGAGATCCTGGTGGAGGGGTTCTGCCCTGGGAAGGACCCAGACTTGCACAGGACAGGGATCTCCTCAGCTCTTCTCTGTTGACATTAATTCCAGATGAGCCTCTTGGGTGTTGATAGACACTCTCCAAACCCAGCTGCTTGCCAAGAGCTGAAGAGGTTCACTTGCCTTTTCAGGTCAGATGGCAGCATTAGCTTATGGATGTGCCAAGGGGGGTGTCTCCTAGCACCTCTAAGTTTTGAGGAAAGCTGTCATCTGTTGGTGAAATTGAGTTCTTTGATTCTCTGCATCAAATAGAGCATCTGCTGCCAGCACTGAGCTGAGCTGGTGTGCTGCCCAAAACCCTTTGATGGAGCTGCAGCCCCTCAGGAGTCTTCCTTGCCTGGGCAGCTCTTGCCAATCTTGTCCTAGCCTCAGATTTCACATCTCAAACCTGCAGATCCCTGGAAGTGAGGCAACATTGCTCCTTGGGATGAAGTTTTCAGGAGCAAACCTGCTCCTCACCAGCTGAGTCCAGGGGAACCGTGCAGCTGGTGGTTTTTTTCCAGTAGCATCCTGAAATGAAGAGAAACCCTTGTGCAACTGGCTAGGATTTTCTCAGTTAATTATTTCTAGCTGGAAATAGGCCAGCTGGGGAAGTGAAACTTTTTTGGCAGAGCAGTGCCAGCTTCTGTAAGATTTTGATAAGTGATTTTCCTGGTAGTTCTACAGTGGGGCTCAGCTAGTAAATAAATAAAAAGGCTCCAATTTGGCACTGACACAAATGCAGTGAGCACAAAACTTTATTTCTGACCCCAAATATTTGTTTTCCAGCTTTTCTGAGTTAGTAACAGCTGCTTGATCTGAATCTTATCCTCAGCCAAGTCTGAACATCTATTTTGCTGGTGCTGCTTTAAAACATGGTCCTGCCCTTAAAACTGCTGAATTGTAAATAAAAAAAAAGGAGAAAGGATTCTTGCCATCATTTTTCACCAGGAATTTGGGGACAAATGGATGGACTGACTTGGGGCTGGCAGGAACCCCCATGCTACAGGCACTGGCTGTGCTGATCCTGCCCTGTGTGGAGGAGCTGATGTTTTGCTGGGGTGCTTAAAAGTGAGGATTGGGTCTAAAAAGCTCCCAAATGCTTCCCCTGTCACCTTCTAGATCAAAATGCCACACACAGCTGCTGGCTTGGGTTGTGAGGCTTTCCTGTAGAGCCATGAGTAGGCCCCTATACTCACAACACGACATCAGATTTCTTTCGGTCTTTCTGCTACAAATATTTCAAATAAAGCAGCTCCCCTAATTGTTCCTGCCTGAAAAACTGGGACCAGTAGTTCTCCTCCAAAGAGACAGCCAAAGCCTCTGATCCTGACCTAACAGAAAAGATGCTAATTAAAAGCTGACCTCCCATATTTTTCTTTTTGGTATATTTAACCTTAAATTCCTCCAGGCACCTCTGGTTCACTGAAGCTCGTCAAATTAATGCTACCTAATGGGAACCAGTATGGAATAACAAAGAAGGACTGTCTCAATTTCTGACTTGGTTTCAGCTGCTCTGAACAAACATGAGGCTGATTTTCCCTGGCAATTGGGGTGCCCATGGGCCAGCTTTGAGCCAGGACAGTGGGACGCCCACTGCAATTAGCACTTGGGAGTGAAGGCTCCGTTTGCTGGGGATGCTGCTGGGTTAAGACCTGTGAATTTTGCCACCACGCTGCCAGAGGTGAGGATTTTGTCAAGGCACTATAATAAAACCCCAATTGCTGGGGCAGCTGGTGGTGCCTTGTCTGGCACAGACCTCTGGGCTGTCCTTGGCAGGAAGGAACAACAACCTCGAGGCTCTGCAAGCCAGGACCAGATCCCAGCCCTGTCCTTAATGGAGGTGAATGCCTCACCTGTGACCTGGTGGTAAACCTGAAGCCTCATACTGAAGGTTTGACCCTTGTTCTGCTTCAGTTTTGGTGGAGACAGGGAACCCTGGCCAGCACGAGGGGAGGAGGGCTTGGCTCCCAGGAATCACATCAGCTTTTGGAGTTCCTGGTCCTGCTCTATTGCTACAGTGAAGGAATTTGCATCTCCTAGGGCTGTTCTAAGGTTTCCCCAGTGCAATTATGGCTGGGTCTGAATCAGGGAAGTGAACTCTGCATCACCTCTGAGCTGTCTTTATCTTACCCACTCTCCCCAAAAGCTATTTTGCTCTTCCAGCCCAGCAGGCCTTATCTTTTTTCCTCCATAGCCCATAATTAGTGCTGATGAGGATGGCAGAGCCCCTTGAGCCCCTCAAGGGTTTGTTGCTGTAGGCTGCAGAGCTGGCCCCAGTCTCAGCTCCTCTGGAGGGATGGCTGAGGGTCCCAAGGCAGGTTGATGGGGTGACAGCCCCACAGAGCTTGGCAGTTGACTTGGTCTTGCTAAGGAGGCAAAAAAACCCTCTTTGCATTTGTGGTTTGTCACCTGGGAGGGGGCTGTGACAGCAGGCACCCCGTGGGCTGGCTGGTGGCTGTTTGTAGAACGCTCAGAGATTCCCCATGTGGAAAGAGCTGATGAAAGATGAAATTATCACCCAGAGCTGCCAGCACTGGCACAGGGAAGGATTTGGCTCTATGAATGCTCACACAGCTGCTTTGGATTCACCTTGCCTCTCTTTTTCTCCACACTGTTGCTTCCCTTGCCTCAGCCACATCCCTTGCTGCTGCTGGCAGGGTTTTGCTCTCCCCACCCTCGGGAAAAGCCATTCCCCTGGCCCCTCAGTACTGGAGGCACCACCCTGACCTCTCTGGGCTTGAGCCTGTTACCTGCTTGGATAGTCTGATGGCATCCGACGTCTGCCCTCACCCCCTGCACGCCCACCCTGCCCACTGCCCCACTCGCTTCGACAGCAGCACTGACCCCAGACCACAACTCCCTGGGGACGTGGGAACTGGCTCAGGGGGAGATGGCAACTCCCCCCTGCTCACAAACCAGCAGCTTGTGTGCCCCAAGACTTGGGGGTCCCGAGTGCTGCATCCTCCCCACACGTGGGGGAGCAGAACAGAGGAGGCTGGAGCAGTGTTAGTGCCACTGCCGTGTTTAGACAGCGGCAACTACAAAGGCTCCGAAGGACATCCTGCCCCCACAGGGGCCTCTTTTGGGGCAACCTCCCCACTGTGCTGAGAGGGGACCGGGGAGGAGGAGCAGCTGTGTGGGTGTGTGTTATCTGTTGGTGCGAGGCAGATAGGCTGGCACCGCTCCCGGCGGCACGCCGGCTATTCCTGGGGCTGGGATCCAAAGCCTACGTGCACGGCTGCATCCAGGGACAGGGACAGGGGATGGGGCTTCCCTCGAAGGGAGGAGGTGCAGGCTGTCCTTGCAGGAGGGCACAACACGGCCATAACCCCGCAACCCTGGCTCTCAGCTCCCGTCCCAGCACAGTGGCTCCAGTGGTGCTGATAGAGGCGGGAGGATAAACCCTTATCTCGGTTTTCCCGGTAGCAAATGTCAGCGCCTTTATTTTAAGCATCCTCTACCTAAAGTGATGTAAGCTAGCTTGGAATGTCCCTCCTGATTTAGACAGACGCTGAAACTGAGAAACCTGCAACTTTAAAATGTGTTTTGCCTTTTGCAAACTTTTGCGCAGCTCCTGCAGCAGTTGGGTTTTCCCTGCATGTGTTTGGAGGATATTTGTCTGGGCGAGGTGGGAGAGCAGGGCTGGGCACTGCTGCCTCCACCACCTGCTTGGCTTCCTGGCCAAGCTGTCTCACCACCAGCTGCTGGATGTCCTCTGCTCTGCCCCCAGCCATGCCTGAGCCTGTCCACGCCTACTCCTGCCCGCTCTTCTGGACAGAGTACGAGGGCCACTGCTACCGGTACTTCCCCATCAACAAAACCTGGGCTGAAGCCGACCTCTACTGCGCCGAGTTCTCCATTGGCATCAGGTCAGCCAAGCTGGCCTCCATCCACAGGTGAGGGGTGCAGAAACATGTCATCCCCAGCTGGCACAGCCTGGGGAGAAAGGAAACTGGGGGCAAAGTCCCATTCTCACATCACAGCCTGTGTCAGCTGCAGGCTCATGCTCCAGCCTACACATCCCTCTGCAGCAGTGGCCCGGTCAAGGCTGATGCACAGGTCACACCAAGGCAAGAGAGAAAATAAATGCCTTTTCCTGGACTGGCAGGAAATCTGGCATAATATTCCCTAAATTTCCTCAAACTGTGTTTTTCACTCTTGAAAAAGGGATAGAAATACAACATGATTACAGAGGCTTTTCCCCCCAGCTCTCACCAACACCGCGCTCCTCTTGCACAGACCCAGGAAAGAAACCAAGAGCAGGAAGAAGCAGGGGACCCATTTGCCCACGGGTGCTGTGGTGGGGTGAATGCCTGGGGACAGCCTGACCATTTGCTGACACATCCCCTTGATTGCCCTGCATTGCTCTGTTTTGGCAGCTGGGAAGAAAATGTCTTTGTGTACGACCTGGTGAACAGCCGCGTGCCCGGCATCCCCACCGACATCTGGACGGGGCTCAACGACCTGCGGCAGGTGGGAGCTCCCTGTGGGAAATGGCTTTGAAAAACTCACCTCTGTGTTTTCCTCCTGGAAAGCCACTTGCTTTTCTTCTTTGCCCCTTATTCCCCCTTCAGTCAGGAGGTGCCATGGGGTCTGTGGTGCAGCACGTAGAGAAACTTGTTATTTTGCCCATTCCAGTCTGCTTGTAAAAGATAAGTGTTACTAGAATTAATAGATTAATCAATAGTCACTCATACCACATTCTATTACTGGATTAATGGAAAGAGTGTTGTACTGCTGGTCCAAGAAGAGCAAATAAACTGAAAAGGTCTTCAGTGTCAAAAATGACCAAGTTCCATCGCTGTCTTGTGATACTCTGTGACTTTTGAAAGCTGACATGTTGGAAATATATTATCTAATATGTAAGAAAGAAAAATAGAGACCATCAGGAGAACAGTCTCATATCAGAATTTTTTCTAGGTACTGGAAAAGGAATGGAAAATGAAAAGGAATGCAGAACTGGGTGGGGATGTTAAAATAATATATAGATTTACTTTCTGGGCTTCTCCTGGGAAAACACTGTGAAACCTGGGGCTGTTGTTGGCATTCCAGTTGTAAAACCCAAATGTGAGGTTTGGACTGTGCTGAGTTGTGTGTGTCTGTGTCCCTGGACTGTGTGGCACTGGGGATGGGGGTGGGGACTACATGGAATTGGGCCTTCCACCCTCTGCAGTCACAGCCCTGTGGTGACAGCCTTTCTCCTCTTGCCTTGTCTCAGGAGGGTCACTTTGAGTGGACAGATGGCTCCTCCTATGACTACCACTACTGGGATGGCAGCCAGCCTGATGATGGGATCCACTCCATCCCGGAGGAGGAGGACTGTGTGCAGATCTGGTACAGACACAGCAGTGGTGAGTGCCCAGGGCACCTTCAGTGTTGTTTGTGTGTCAATAAATTCAATCCACAGAGGCTCCTGCTTTTCTGAAGAGGTTGCTGGCAGGCAGAGGATTTGCATTTTAATTTTTTAGTATTATTTCCTTTTCTTTCTTTACAGTGAAAAGGTGTTTTCCCTTTCACCATGTGCATACATACATACATAGTGATCTTCCCTCTGCTCCCAGCCCATCTCCCTCTCTCATGGTAGCAGCAGGACAGGAGCATCAGCTGCCTTGAAGAATTACCAAATTTAGTCAAACGTCAAATTTTCCCATTCCCCCTCCCATATGGGAAACCTGTGGAAACACTCATTGCTTTTCCAGCTTTTCCTCTCCCATGCTTGGGCCAGGACATCTTGCTGAAGTGGGACAAGACCCTGCCTGTGCAAAAATCCCATTTCACACCCTCACTGCTGGTGAGACCAGCCAGGTGTGTCCAGGCCCCCCAGATGTACCTAAATGTCCTGTCCATGGGCAGCCCGTGGATAACTTTGGGGGAACAGGGCAGTGTGTGCAGCTGCCCCTCCACTACCAAGTCCAAGCTGGGGCCTGGCCTCCCCTCTCACATCCCCCAGATGAGGATGCTGGGAGGAAGCATGACTGTGAATGGCACAAGTGGGGGCACATCCAGGCAAAGCCTCTCACAGTGGCAGGAGGTCCTGGTCCCAAGGGCAGTGTGTGGTTCCCTCCTTTTGCCTTTTCTCAGCTAATGCCTTGTGTTTTTTTGAGGGTAGCACTGCGCTCCTGGAACGACAACGCCTGTGGCAGAGCCTTCCCCTTTGTCTGCAAGATCCCCTCACTGGCCCTGGACTGAGGCTGCTGGTGCTGCCCACACCCCCCTTCATTCCGGGTCACCTCTCCAGCTGTGCCAGGGAAGAGCAGGCAGGACGTGGCAGGGGTTGGCAGAGCCATGCAGCTGCCTGGATCCCCAGCCAGCCCCTGGCTGCAGAATCCCTCCTGGGAGCATGGTGGGGATGAATCTGGCACCCAGCAGGGACAGGAGCTACATCCATCAGCAAAGGAGCCCCCAGGCCCCAGTCTGGCTTTGGATTTCAGATCAACTCTCACAGCGTGTTAGAGGAAACCCATGATTTTACCAATACACCAAACTGTTAGCACCCAAAAATAGCCATGTGTAGGAAATGCTTTTGCCTGTTGATCTGCAAAGAGTGGAGGAAAAGTGTTATTTTCTGTTAACTTATGCAAAATGCCTCTTGTCCATGTTATTTTTCTCTCTGCTAAAATAAACTGCAAACAGCAGGTGGAGGCTCCACTGTCTTTCTTGCACTGGAGTAGCAGCGATTCCCTGGGGACTTGGGGTTTCATGTGAAAGAAGTTGCTTTTCCCCAACATGCTCTGTATTACATGTGTTGGGGGAAACAGCTGCCTAGGAAAGCTTATTTTATTGACCCTGCCTGTTTTTTGGGGTGGTGGGACAGCCTGTGTGCCCACCCTGCCCTTCACCTGGCCCCCAGCAAACACAGTCACTGTGGAGGGTGTGAGGGGCCAGGCAGTGCCCTGGAGCTCAGCAGCATCCCTGAGCAGGCAGGTTTGGCCCTGGCTGCCTCCAGAGGACTGGAGCAGCTGGTGAGGGGCTGACACACACCAGCTGGGGGTCAACCCATCCTCACAACACGGTCCTGGCTGTGGAGAGCTTGCCGTGTTTGCTGCAGCCCTGTTTCCTAGTGAGATGATGTTTTCTCCCTCAGTCTTTGCTGATGTCCTCTGCTGCACTGGCACCACAGAAGTACCTCTGTCTCTCAGGTAAGTAATTTTTTGGGGAGGTTTGTGCGCTTGTGGCAGCTGTTGTGTGCCTTGTTTGAACTGCTCAGTGTGGAGATGGGACACTCCTCCTTGGACGAGGGTGGATTTGCAGGGTTTGGGTGTAAGGGGGGCTGTGCTGGTGCCAGGGCCCAAGGGAAAGGCAGCACTATTGAGGGAAAACCGGGCTTCTCCTTCAGGGGACACAGCTCCAAGGGCACTGCTGGCCCCGTCAGAGGCACTAAATCCAGTGCTCCCCAGGGAGCCCCGGGGTGTGAACTCTGATCCCTCCCAGCCCTGTAGCATCCAGGAGCCTTTGCAGAGGGGCCCCTTGCCCTCTCCTGGGAGCCATGAGTCCCTTTTGTCCCTGCTCTGGCAAAGCCACAGGGTCTGACCCATCTCAGCTCCTGACTGCAAAGATGAGTAAAGCATTGTCATAAATTTGTCTGGTCCCCCTTGATGCCACCATCTTAGAAGTATAACATTCCAAAACTAAGACTTTCCAGAGTGATTGCACTGGATGCAATTGAGATCAGTAGCTGAAGCTCCACTGGGAACTTGGAACTGCTTCCTCAGATGGCAGTGGAGCTTTCAGCTAAGATATGTTTCCACTTGGAGAGAAACTGGAAAATTTAGTGGGGGTAATAATGGTGTTACAAGTGGAATGTGTGTGCTGGAACAAGTTTCTAAAATAAGAAAGTACCGTCATCCCTGATTTTATGTTCTTATATATAAAAATATTTATATATATAAAAATTGATAATACATATAAATGAAACTATATTATTTTTATTGGATTTTTAAAATTAATATACACACTATTCATATATTTATACGGAAAGTTAGCCATTTGTGTAGTTCTGGATTTCAGCACTGGATGTGTTTTCTAGAGGCTTTTGTTTCACCTAAAAATAATAAATTATGTACGGATGAGAACGGTATGTAAAGAAACCAGCTGTTTAAAAAGCAAGCTCTTGGATGCAGCAAGCTGGATAAAGTTGATGCGGTCTGGGGCAGAAAAGGGTTTGAAGAGGCAGGTGTGGTGCAGGACGTGTCTGATGAGCTCCTGGTTCTGAGTGCTGGTGCTGAGCTGTGGTCCCGTCGCTGTGATGGAGCTCAGGCACAGCCCAGGAGTGGGGACAGCACAGCCCAGTGTCCCTCGGGCTGGCCCTGCCCCAGCCTGTCCCCCGGGCAGGTTGGGGCTGGATGGGATGGACAGCCACCCCACTGGGAGATGCTGCTGCACCGTGCCAGGCTCGGCTCCAGGCTGCCCCTCCCCAGTTTCTTCTCCCTGCTCCTCCTGTGCCTCCTGTTCAGAGGAGCTGGGAGTTCATCACGGCTGGGGATTGGTATGCCTCGAGCCAAACAACTGTCTTTCTTCCCTGCAAGTGGTATGAGATGTTTCAAAAGAAAGGTTAAAACCTTCCCTTGGGAAAGCGTTTGAAGACCTGGGCCCTACTGTGGTTAAAAATATTGCTAATGGGGAGCCCAATGAAGGCTGTCACCTCCAATTAACATCTTCATTTCCAGGTAAAAAGAGCTGAACATGCATGACCTGAAAGTCAGGACCAAAGTTAATAGGGGCTTTGTTTCCCAACCCCCCTGTCTTCTTCCTTTGGCTCCAGGGTCTTTACTAAAAAATCAACCCTCTGTCCTTGCCAGTGTCTTCTGTTTCACAGTAATCAAATAAAATTCAGAAAACAACAGGAGTTTTCACCTCCTTAATGAACTTCTAGTGGATCTGGCTTGATGAAAGATGGGCCATGCCCTTTCTCTCGGCATGGACGGTTCCAGACTCTGCATGGCCTGGAGCAGCTCCAGATTCCAGGCTGAACTTCTTTATTTTTTCTGTTCTTGTCCCAGAACCCCTCACTCCCTTGTTATCTCAATTTTCTCCCTTCTGGCTCACTCTGTGGTGCAGGCAATGGGAAACCTGGCAGCAGCAGGACTCTCTGACATCTCGTCTGCACATCACTTACAAGTGACTGATTCCCAAGGGTCTTTTTATGACACTGATTTTCTTAGGGGTTGAACACCTTCGTGTGTAGTGCAGGAAAGCTGCTGTAAGTGTGAACAGTGTGTGATGTAGCCTGAGAGTGAACAAAAATAGTCTTTACCCTCCTGTACCCTGTTTCTGAGCTGTAGATGCACTATTGCCCCCAGCCCTGGCATGGCAGTGGGGAGAGATGGGCCTGCCTGCACCTCTGACCTTTTGATTCCTTTTACTCCTACTCTCAATATTTCCTGATCTGTGCTGTTGGATGTTGTGGGATGGGAGATGGATGTCACAGCTTATGGGAATGCTGGTGCTGTCCTGGAATAGCCTGGTGAGGATTTTCCTCCCCAGTGATTATCCTGACTGCTCCAATGCCTGGCTGGGCTGCCCTTTCCTCTATTAATTCAGTTAAGATTTTTTTCTCCCATAAATGACTGGGAGAATAAGGGCTGCACGGCTGAATCGTGAGCTTTTTCTTGTGCATTTCCCTTGGATTTAATTGCCACTGAGCAGTGGCTCAGCTCCTGCCCTGAGGCCAGGATGCTGCAGAGTGGTTCCCTGTGACAGAGAACAAGAATATCTTGGGACCAAAAAACACGCTTTGAGCAGCTCAGAGAGTGCATTACAGACTGGCTGCAACAGTGAGCCCCATCACCAAAAAAACCCCAATCCACAAACCCCTATGAGAGATGATGTTACCATCTGTGCAATGGGGTTAGTGTTAAATCCCACAGCTTTAGTGCATCCCAGATGGCTGCAGCAAGGAGAGATGGAGCAGTGGGGCACAGAGTGGGTGAGCAGGATTTGGCCCCATGCTGTGTGGGTCCCATTGGAGATGTTGGCTTAACTGAGATGCTCCTGCTGTTCTGCAGGAGAGTTTTCCCATCCCATCTGCTCCCTGCTGCTGCCAGGGAATGAGCAGGACAGTGGGAACCAGTGGGGACTGACCTGCTGGGAAATGGATCTCCTTCTGGGCAGCCCAAGGGCTCAGGTGCAGCAGCTATGCCTCCTGAAAGAGGCATGAGTCAGGCTGGATTTATACACCCTGGAAGCTGCTGGCACCTGAACCAATTGCAGAAGCTCAGTGAAAATTCCAGCAGCACCAGTTCCCCTCGGAGGGGCTGCCAGGGGCTCCTCCAGGCTGGGGGGCCCTGGGATGGGGCTGGCTCAGCACAGGAGCTCTCTCATGCCAGGGGTCATTGTGCTTTTGGTTGTTCCCTTTTGGTACCCCAAAAGTCTCCTCCTCTTTTGTGGCCAAGGATTTCCAGGCCTCCTGAGAAAACTGCCTTGGTGGGGAGAGCTGGCTGAGGGCCAGTACCCCGTCCCTGTTTAGCACAGGCCCTGCAGCACGGCCACCTAAAAAGGGTGGGTATGTTTTTCATTAACCACTTGTGCTTTGCTGGGGCTCAGTGGCTTGGCTGGAAACTTTCATTCCTGGGTGCAAATTGCCATAGCTGCCACTGATCAGAGGTAAAGCACAGATCTGAAGAAGGGAACACAATTTCCCACTTGGAAAGCCAGCCAGCCTTGAAGGACACAGAGCTGAAGCACAGGTGACAAGAGAGAGGATCCACAGCTGGCACTGTGCATGCTCCTGCCTGGAGCTGGTCAGAGAGGACAGGGCTGTTTCTGGGCTGATGCTGAAAGAGCTGATGCTGCTCAGCAATCCTGGCTGCTGTCCCTAAGTGGGGTCCTGGGCACCGCGCTCCTGCTGTGCTGGCAAAATGTAGCTGGATTTGGGAATCTACCAAAAAAGTCCAGTCCAGCTCTCGGGGTTACCATGGCAACGAGATATTTGCTCATTTGTATTTCTTGAAAATTATCCTGGGCTGCTGATTGCCTCGTTTGTGAAGCTCTTTGTCAGGACGCCAACAAATCCCTGTTTGTCAAGGGCTGTGAAGGAGCGAGTGGTGCTGTTGGTGAGCAGATTTCTGAATGGGAACTCTGCTGGAGTGTGGGTGCCTTATGGCAGCACATACACCTCCCACAGGCACGCAGGAACACACCCCTTGCCTAGGGAGAGGGTGCTCTGCTCATCCCCTCTGACATCCATTAGTCCTTGTGCCGTTGTTGGGGTTAACATAAAATCTGAGTGACTTGTCATGGGAGACCACACTCAGGCTGGGACGGGGGAAGGCTTGACAGGAAGCTGTCTTCTTGCATGGAAAGGACTCAAATAAAATATCCTCTTCTGGCTGCTCTTGAGAATCAGGCACAGGGTAGGAAGGCAAGAGGCCTTACTGTGTCCCCATGAGTGGAGGGGCCCCAGGAGCAGCACCCACCAGCTGAGATGGGATGGCTCATGAGGTGTGATCCTGCTCACAGGGGAATAACCACCGTCCTCTGCTTCCAGAGTGCACAGAGACTTGGAGGCTTGGAAAAATGCCAGCTCAGATTAAATGCTTACTTGGGTTTTGGTATTACAAAGCTGGCACTAACTGTGGAGCAGTGGGGAAGAATGATGCTGCAGGGCTGGCTGGAACTTTCAGAGGTGGCTGCAGAAGAGGATAGGGCAGGCTTCTCTTTTTATCCTGAAGGAAAAATTAATTTGATTTGGATGCTGTTTATGCTTTCTGGCCCTGGGTTCCTGAAAGTCAATTGACCAACAGGGTCAATTTAAGCAGCTGTTTAAGAGCTCAGCATTCCCTGTCAAGTATTTGCTTAGCAGCATAAAGCCACTTGCCATGAGCTCCTCTTTTGTCTTGTTGGGAAAATTAAATTAGGAGCTTGTCCACATGAGGATGTAGCACCTTTGTGGGGTCCCACTCTGCTCAGCAGTGCTGGTACAGGTGTCCATGTGGAGCACAGGGGCTGCTGCACCTCATCCCCATCACAGGCAGCTGCCTCTGTCCTCACCTCCAGCACGGCCTGCACTCAGCAGACACTGAATGTGAAGATCCCAGGCAGAGGGGGAGGAAGGAAACAGCAGCAGTATGGGTTAAAGCAATTAAACGTGGTATTTCATCCGTGTGGAGGGCAACTGCTCCCAGGAAAGGGCCATGGCCTTTATTAATCTCCAAAGCATTATATGAAATCATGGTCCCAAATAAATGCAGAATACAAATGATGAATGTAATAATCCAGTATGGGTAGCTGCCCTGGACTTAGATGGGCTGTGAAAGTGATTATAATATAGTAATAGCAATAAGATTAACAGCTCTAACAAAACCTTAAATGCCAACTTTGTAACCTGCCCTTTTTTCTGCACTGACTCCATCAAGGGATCAGTGGGAGCTGGCTGGGGGCTGTGTGTGCCTTTGCACTTGATCCCTCTGATCCCTCATGTCCACCTGCCTGACTGGGATTTCAGTGTTAGGGCCCCATATCCACACAGCTGAGGCAGAGCAGCTCCTACCTTGGCACTAACACAGTCTGGGAACTGAAGATCCTTGCTCTGATTTGATGGTTTGGGGTGTATTCTACATCTACAGCAAATTCACCCTTCATTGCACATTGCCCTGGCCCCTTGGGTGCTCCCTGCTGCAGGCATGTCCCTTGAAGCATGACTGCCAAGGCAAAAGCCACCAGGCTCACAAAGCATCCCAGTGCTGGTGGCTTTGGTCCCTTTAACCCTGGGTACCCCCAGGATGTTACTTCTGGGAAAGGACTGGTGAATTTTTGGGGCGGGACTAGAGAGTTTGTGGGTTTGGGTGGAGTGGAGCGAGGTGATGATGAAGGATACTGCAGTTCATGCACTCCTGGTTTTAGGAAACAGCCATGCAAGACACAAAATGCATGTCAGGGTGGGATTTTTAACCCCAAAATGCAAGTGCAGGCTCTCACTGCTCATGTTGTCTGGCAGCTGCAGCCACCACATTTTCTCTCCCATTACTTCCTCTATTTTTCTGGTTTAAACTGGGCAAACCCAAAAAAAGCTGCTGTTTAGTTTGAAGAGTTCAGTGCAGTGAATGACCCATTTTTCTTCTTGGATGAGTCATGGATCCTCCTTTGAAAGATCTCATTATTAATATGCCATTTGGGGGATATATCTGAATTTTCCAAGAGTGGCAGCACCCTTGTCTGTGCTCACCAAGGAACCCTCACAATGAATGGCACATGCCAAATGGCTTCATGCAAAAGATTTAGTGTCTGTGTACTAAAGGATATTGCTTTCATGCTTAACACTTTTTCCATATTAGAAATGTGTTGAAATTCTTGAATTCATAAGCAGGAGAAGGGGATCCCTTCCCAGATGGTGCTTCTCACAAAAGAGAAGCAGAAGAGGAGCAGGGAGGTATTTTTAGATGTGCAGAATGGTCACGGAGTGGGGTTGCAGCTCAGGGAGAGCGACCATCCCACCTGCATCTGGGGTGTATCCCAAAGCCCTGCTCTTTGCTTCTTGCACAGACCTCACTGAACTGCTGGCAAAATGAACCCTTGTGACAGGTGCCCCCCTTGTGACAGGGGAAATGCAGAGTCCAACAGGCAGAAAACAGTGTCAAGTTGTTTTAGGAAGAGGCCAAATGAACCATTTGGGCTGTCTGAACCTCATCTCAGGTGGAGCCAATATGCCCTTTTAAAAATGGTATCTTTATTTATGAGCTGAGATATATTTTCCCTAATACTTGTGGAGCTCCTGCCTCCAAAACACCACCCATAGTGTGACTTTAAACCCTCCCTTCCTAGTCTAGTGGGTAGTATGGTAACTCAAGGGTACCAAGTGCAAGTTGACAGAGGGTAACACTCCTCCCATTTTCAGTTTGTTGGGTTTTTATCCCCTGAACTGCCCTTTCAAAACTGAACTTCTCTGGAGCATCTTACCAACACCCAGTCTCCAGCAAACCTAGTGAAAACAATCATGGAATCATAGAATGATGTGGGTTGGAAGGCACCTTAAATATCATCTCATTCCAGCCCCTCTGCCACGGGCAGGGACACCTTCCACCGGGCCAGGTTGCCTTGAACCCCTTCCAGCCTCACCTTGTTCTCTTTCCCCCCTCCCTGTGCAGAAATAACCAGCACTGAGGTCTCCCATGGACATTTCTTCTGCAGTTGAGTCCAATTGCATGAATTTGAAGTTCTAAAGGTGTATTTGGTAAGATTTACACTCAAACCTGCTTTCAGGCTGATTGTATAGCACAGAAGTTGTGGTGCCTATCACCTCGTTAGCCTGATTAGCTGGCTGAGCCGAACAAGGAGCGCTTCTGCTCTGATGAGAAAAGCTGAGAGAAACAGAGCCCAGCAGTCAATAAGGATTTTGGCAGCGTGGAGATTTTGGGGCTATCCAGGTGCTGGGAAGGGCCCTGTGGATAAGTGGCTGTTTGTGCAGCTCAGCTCTGCTGGGAGACTGAGACATCCTCCTGTTCCATTAGTTTTTCACACTGAGCTTTGCCTTTTTTTCCCCCCCAGTCCCTTGCTTATTGTGTATCTGCTGAAAATAACAGATCTCTGTCAATTCTGGAGTGGGGGTTGTGCAATGGGCAGGGCCTGCCCGTGTTTCAGTCCTCCCTGTCTTCCAAGGGGAGCATTTGGGTGTGCAGAGGTTTGATATGTAGGGGGTTGTACATGGGAGCTGGGGGCACACAAATTATTTCACCCTGTATCTTAGCCACTCACTTTAAAGGCTTTTTAATTATAAATGGACGTGTTATGGATGTGCTTGTCTGCACTGAGACTCTCTGTGTGCGCTCAGAGCACCCCTAATTTAGTGGAGCAATGCTGATTTAGTGGATTTAGTGATGGTTCATGCTTGGGCTCCCCCAAATGGAGAGTGCATTGTGGACTCTGCCCCATGTTCTGATGTGGGGGGAGCTGTGGGATGGCAGTGTTACCTCTGAGATGTGCGAGAGGTTTGAAAGGAGTAGGTGGGAAGGGAGGCAGGCACAGAGCCCCGAGGGGTGGGGCAGCTGGCACCTGCCTGGGAGAATGCTGGAGCCTGCTGAGGATCCATCTTGGCCGTGTCCCACCTCAGCCCCTCATCACTCAGGGAGCTCAAGCAGCACTCTCTGGGGCAGCTCATGCTGGCCACTGGTCTTTTCTGTCCCCTCCAGCATGGTGAGGTCTGCCTTGAGCTTGGCTATCCTAGGAAGCAAGGCAGAGGCAATCCCATGTACAGCTTCATCAAAGGGAAAATTATGTCAGATTTGATTAAGAGGTGGGATAGAGAGGGAGAAATAGATCAGCCTCTATGGCATTCATCACCCCAGGAAAGCCAGGAGTGCTGGCAGTTTGCGTCTCTGGTGCCTCCTGGAGTGCCCAGCAGAGCTGGACAGCAGTTTTCCATCTCAGGCTTCAGGGATGGAATTTTGGCCTGATAAATGGGAAATCCCATCTGGCTGCTCTCTGCTCCAGCAGTTCCTGCAGGCCCTGGAGAGCTGTGTGGGCCAGGGGCTCTGCGGGGGCTCAGCTGGCACAAGCCTGAGTTTCATTCTCAGGAGGACTGGGGCTGCTCTAGCCTGTTGTATCACAAGCTATCATCATGCAGACACTGCAGCACATCTCCACTGCATCCCTGGCGGTGTCTGACATCAGTGTGGTTCCCCCTGCTCTCTTCTAGCATATGATTTTGAACAATCAGCATGTGATTCAGCAATAAGAATGCTAATTACATGGCACAACCACAGGGATAAATTAGTTTCAGCCATCACCAAGGACTTACTGAACGTTTGTACTCCTGCACAGTTATTGTGATTTTCTTAAAATGATTTAGTCCTGAATCCAGAGTGGTTCCCTTTAAACAGGATTTGCCCCAGCTTGTGTTCATGTTGTAGCAGAGCTCACAGTGGTGGTGCTGAGCTGGAGCCCAGAGTGTTGCAAATGCGGCCCCTAAAGATGTTACTAGAATATGTAGCAATCATTCCTGAATTGCTTTAAAAAAGGAAAAGGAAAAAATAAAGGGAGGAGAAGAAAGCAGACACTATGATATATTCATCTATCCCTGCCTGTGACCTGCACCAGGCTCTCATTTCTAGTGTGCTGGAATGAACCCAGAACATCACCATTAATGGCAGTGGAATTGCTTCTGGATTTATGTCTTTACAGGCTGTAGTTTGGGCTAAATCACCTTTGGTGTTTCAGGAGAAGTGAGACCATCCAGGAGAAGAGAAGGAACTACACAAATGCTTTTGGCAAGGTGGAATCTGATCTCTTAATTTACCAAAGGATGCATGGTCTTCTGTGGGTATTTCTGGCTTGCATTCCCCATTAGAAAGTCAAGCAAGGCTGGGTGCAGCTCACACAGGTGAGACAGTGGGAGGGGGAAATGCTGGGATGTAGGACAGCCAGCAAGGCTTTCCTGGGCTCCACTGTCGCCTCCAGGCACGGAGGGATGCTGGAGCCCATCTGCAGCCACGTGCCAACTTTGTTACCAGGAGAGCCCCTTGCCACACTCCCTGTTTTGGCACGGGCTGTGTCTCCCTCTTTGCATTCTGAGTTTCTGGAGATGCATTGCCATGTGTTGTCTGAGCCATGGGCTGTAGGGGATGAATCACGGCTCCCACCACTGAAATCCTCTCCCGCCAGGATCTTCTTGTTATTGATGATACACAACTGTTTAGGGTGAGGATGGGGTGGGCAGCTGGGGTTGTGATCAGGCTGGGAAGGTAACCCCGAAGAGCTGGGTTGGACTCTGGTTGGAGCATCTGGCACAGAAAGATTGCAGAGCCAGGGCACCTCCCCTGCTGGGGGCTTTCCAGCCCTGCCAGATGGGCCCCTGGGGCGCTGGAAATGCTCAGCCCTGACTCGGCCCTTAATGCACCACAGATGAGATTATCCTAACGCAGGGCAGCTCCTGGTGAGCCGCTGTGCCCTGCCACCGACGGGCTTGTCTGCACCGAGTGCCTCCCTCAGGGTGCAGGCACCCACGTCACCCATGGCAGGGCAGCAGTGCCACCCTGAGCCTGTGCTCCTGTGAGCTGCTCTGCCGTCTGAATGCACCTGCAGCTCTTCACCACGCTTAGCTCCTTCTGTTTTCACAGGGATTATAAAGCACAGCCTTGCATCCGAAAGCAAACTTCATGTTCGTCTGTTTACAGAGTGCTGGGATTGAAGGCTGCGATCTCAGGCAGTGGCAACAGCCTGGTGGGGTCCCTTGGGAAGTGAGCCACGTTGGAGCACAGCAGGCTCCTGGGGATGCACCCTGCAGAGCAAAGAAATAGGAATAGAGTAGGGGGAAAAAGCAAATGGAAGCAGTCATGTGATGGATTTATTATTTTGGGAAAGGCAAACACTGAGACTTAGGGTTTTCTCTGAGTTTCTCTGCTCGAGCTCCGATGGCACGCTCAAACAAGAACTTGGTGTGCACTGGGGGCACTGTGCAGGGGACAGGGGGAGGGAGAGTCATTCCAGATGCACAGTTTAGCAAAGGATGCTGTTAACTTATTTTTTTTTTCTCCCCCAAACAACACTCAGAAGATGAAGAACAGGTCACTGACACCCGGCAAACCCCTGGACGCCCAGCCCATCACCCGCTCAGGGCCGGAGGGGGTGACCGGGTGTCCGCACAACGATTCCTGGTGGGTGCCCTTGCCTGGGGGGGACCAGCGGCTGCACAGGGGCTGCACCAGCGGCTGCACCGTCCCTGCCCCACGCGGCCACCGCTGCAGCCCCGCGACAGCCACCCTGGGGCACAAGAATGTCCCTCCGACGTGCCTCGCCACCGGATCCAAGTATCTCCCGTTCGTTTTCCAGCGGCACATCCGTGAGAGCGTGCTGCCATCTCTTGGCTATGCAAATCGGCAGGCACAGCCGGCTCACCCCGGCTCCCATGGAACTCGCATTGCCGGGGAAAATGTCCCTTGGGCACTGCTCTTCTGTTCTGTGTGTTTGTGCCACTGTTCCCTTTACCCTGTGAAGTGACCCTGGGTGCGAGGGGAGAGCCCTCAGCACCGCCTGAGGTGTCACCGTGGTGGCGCCTGACAGCCCAAGCTGAGCATCCAGGAGGCTGTACCGTGCAGTGGGACACCCGCAGCCCTTTCTTCCAAACAACACACTCAAGCGGCTGTTTTTAGTGTTTCAACCCAACATAGATAATGATTTTCTGTAATTTTGAAAATTATGTACTGAAAGTCTCAGGCTCACCTGTTTGCTTCAGGGAAACACTGCAATATCCAGAGTCACATAATGAGCCCTTTCCTGGGCTTGAAAATTGAGCTTACAAGCAGCAAACAAGTGAGCATTCTGTTTTATATACAGTGTTTAGTCTGTGTGTGGCCCAGGATTGAATGGTAACTACTACCACCAGGCACAACAGGTTTCAGAAATGAACTCCAGAAAATAGAATATCTGATCCCTCCCTGGTGAGCCCCATCCAGAACTAAGCATGACTCAATCCATCCATCCCACGAAATCTACCAGTGTGATTTCTTTCAAAACAAACAGATTATGCTCTGACAGCTCCAGGGTACCAGCAGCTGTAGAGGTTATTTGTTGGAATGACAGCCCTTCTTTTTCATTTGTGTGAGACCATACAGCTCATCTGTGGTCCTTTGAAAAAGAAAAGAGAAAATGGAAATTAGTGGAAAAATATAAGTGAGTGGTTGTGGCTGCTTGAAGCTGGATGTAGGAAATGCAACCTGACAGCTCCCTTCCCACACCAGGCTGGAGCTGGGCTGCCACCCACACTGCAGTGGCATGTTCTGAACCCCCCCGGGTTGCTTTGTGCTGTGTGATCCCTTTTCCAGTGGGGAAGCACCCACCACTGGCGCTTGGTTCAGCTCCACCAGTGGTTTGGCTGCAGCTGCAGCAGGGCTGAAATACCTCCTGGGGGTTCACCCTGAGCTAAACTCTCTTTTGGGATGAATGCTTCGGGGAGAACAGCCCAGTGACAGTCACCCTGACCAGCTGTCATGAGCATGTGCTCTACAGGTTCCTCCTATCTCCTTCCCATGGTGATAAAGCCAACGTTTGAGCAGACATTAAAAAAAAAAAAAAAAAAAAAAAGCCGGGGGGGTTTTTTAAGTAAAAGGGGGAAAGGTTTTTTTTTTTTTTTTTTTTTTTAATGTTTAATTTTTTTTTT
>VXBN01003815.1:2627712-2652429 GCA_013397395.1 Sinosuthora webbiana | reverse complement strand
TTTTTTTTTTTTTTTTGATGCAGATGTAATCCATTTGTATGTGATGTCTCTGGTAGTGATGTAAGTTGGTTTCCCAAATATAAGACTCTCAATAAATCACTTTTCTGATATTCAAAAAGAAATTTCAAGGATGCTGCGCTGAAAGGAGAAGGGGGGAGCATGGGACGGGGACCTGCTCTGAGGTAATAGCCTATCACAGAGAATAAGAATGTTAAATTGGTGCAATTCAGGCTGTTTTTCTTGCCTCTGCCCAAATCAACAGCAGTGAGTCATCACGGCAGACGGCATCAGCTGCCACGGTGCTAGCAGCGCCTCAGAGTGCAGGCTGCCAAAACCTGCTGCTTTCCTCTGCTGCTGACAGGAGTGGGACTGATCCCAGCCACCCTCAGCACCAAAACAATGATCACTCCATGGAAACATGGTTTCAGAAGCCAGACACCGTACGTTTTGTTTTCAATACCAAAAGAAGCAGTGCCCTGCTCCTGTGCTGGGATGGGCACTGGGAGGCTGTGGAGGATTCTGTCTGAGTGGACTCCATGGAACAGGAGCCATGAGATGGGTGTCCCAGTGCTCCTGCCTGGCCAGTCCCACACAGGCAGCCCCTGAGGGTCTGGGTGTTGTGGAACTGTTGTGACAGTGATACCAGAACCCTGCAAGAGGGAGCAGAGCAAAGGTCTGCTTTGAGCCTGCCCTGAGCCACCTGCACTCTGGCCACCCCTGTGCCCCCCCAGCTCTACCAGAGCATCTCCGTGGATGCAAAGCCAGCGTTTCACCTCTGCCCCAGCTCAGGGAGGATGCAAGTGGAGCAGACTCAGGCCCAGCAGGGCCATGCCAGCACCCTTTGGGTCTGTGCAGCTGAGTGCCTGCCTCACAGAGTCTGGGAAATCGGGTGAGGAGAGGGGAGTCTGGCACTGTGGTGTGCTGGCCCGTACGAATTCAAGATTCCTGCTGGCATGTCTCCAGATCCATGGCTGGAACACCCTGCATGCACCCACTTGCACAGAGCTGGTCAAGGCTGGTGGGGTCACCCCTCCCTCATCTGAAGGTGGAGGTCCCATCCACAGAGATATTTTAAAGACACGTAGATGTGGCACTTAGGGACAGGGCTCAGTGGTGGGCTTGGTAGAGCTGGGTTAACAGTTGGGTCAAAGGGTCTTAAAAGTCCTTTCTGACCTAAATTATTCTACAATTCCACGATGAGTGCCCAAGGCTCACCAAGGCCCTGCAGGTAGGAGGTACCACCACTGGCCACCCCAAAACCTCCTGGCAGGAGGACCAACACAGTGCTTGGCAGGATGGAGTGGGCATCCTGGGGCAGTGCCAGGGCTGCAGGCACAGTACGAGCCCTCTCTTCCACATCTGAACACACACATGGCCAGTGACTGGGGAATACCTGGATTTACCCAGGAAAGCTGCAGGACATAGATGTCACAGTTTGCTGTTCGCTGAGCAGCTTGATGTGATTTAGAAAGGAAGCAGCAAAGCCTCAGCGCTTGTCATTTTCCAGGCTTGTCAGCACTGCTTAGTACAGCCCCTAACACCAGCAAAACCAGAAAATCATGAGACATGCTGGAAGGACCTGGGAAGGCCGAGTCAGTTTGCTACAGAGGTGAATATTTCAGTAGCTTTTCAAGGTTTTCAATGACAGTAGAGATGCCCTTTTGCCTTGGAAGGCCTTATCACCACAGATCCTCTGACTCTGGCTTTGGAATGGAAATGCGGCAGAAGTTAAAGGAATAGAGCTGAAAGCTGCTGCTCCCGCCCAGCCGGGGCTGCTGAGACACGCAGAGCCGTGGGGTGGGGAAAGCGTGAGCCTGCATAATCTCTGCTATCAGCACGTCAGCCGGACTGACCGCTCCCCGCTCTCCCTCCAACACCAACCTCGCAGATATCAATCAACCGGCAGGCAGATTAGATTAATTGGATTTCTGCATCTAAAGCTGATGCTGATGTCCACTGATTGGAAACCATTCCAGAGCACGGGCAGTTAAACAGGAAGGTGTTTCCCGTTTGTTTCTCAGAGGAGATAAGGGCACACAATAAGAGGAGGCAAAGGGGACTAAGCAGCCAAATTAACAAGGAGTTTGGTATGCTTCTGGTATGAGGGTTACGACAGCCTCAGGAATTTGCTAATTAGCTGTGTCAGATCGTTATCTTGCCAGCCAGTGAGTGAAAAAGTAATTCAGTTTAAGCACACCTTTTTTTCTTTTTTTTTTTTCCTACTTAGAAGCATACTTGGCACTTCTGCATCTCCGTGTGAGGTTGTGATGCTGCCCAGGCTGCAGGTCCTGGATCCCCCGGGCTCTGTGGGACACAGGGACACAACCACCCCCAGCCCCTGGGGTGACACTGAGTGCAGCCTTGCTCCTTGCTGCTGCAGGAAAGCAAAGGAGGAGAAAACATCAGGGTTTGGGGTTTTTAGGTTGGTTGGGTTTTTTGTGGTTTGGGAGGGGTTTTCTTTGGAGAAGAGTGTCGGGTTTGGGGTTTTTTGTTTGTTTGGGTTTTTTGTTGTTGTCATGGCTTTGTTGTTGTTGTTGTTGTTGTTGTTGTTGTTGTTGTTGTTTGCATCCAACAGGCCCCTGAATTACATGTCAATGGTGGGGTCCTTTAGAAAGAAATTCAGTCTTTAACTGCTTTCGGTCATAAAGGACCACATGTTTTGGATAATGAATTATTTTAAGAATATATCTTTGGTTTTCTGAAAGGGACACTCTGATAGATTAAGACCACAGCTCCCATTGTCTCTCTTTAGGTCTGGCAGGGGGTGCCCAGGGGAGGCTGTGACCCCATGGGAAGCCCAGGCTGGAGCAGGTTTACTGGCAGGACCTGTGACCTCGCAGGGGACCCACACTGGAGCAGGCAGTTCCTGGAGGATTGCAGCCTGTGGGGGACTCACAATGGGGAAGTTCATGGAGAACTATCTCCTGTGGGAGGGACCCCACGCTGGAGCAAGGAAAGAGTGTGAAGAGTCCTCCCCACGAAGGAGGAGGAGGAGGTGCTCCAGGCACCATAGCAGAGGTTCCTTCACAGGTTGTGGTGCATGGTGAGACATGTTGTGTCCCTGCAACCCATGGGGACCCACGGTGGAAATTGTCCCAGACAGGACTACAGCAGGAACCCCTTGCTGCAGCCAGGCTGGGAACAAGGGGAGGGATTCAGTGCCGTGTCAAACCCCATAATCCAGCCCAAAGGGGCTGAATTGACATCCTGCTCTGCTTTCCCCTAACATACAGCATGGGGAGTTCTCAGCTGAAGAAGCTGAAACAATTGCTTTTGAATACATTCCAAAACTAATTTAATATACGATGTCTGCTGGGACTGGGTGAGTCAGAGCGCTGTGATGGGACTCTGAATGTGCTGCAATTTATTTGTACTGAAGTTTAAATAAGATTGATGGAGCCATAAAGCCATTATTGAAGAGGCTTCATGGTGGAGCCCAGAGGGAAAATGAAACATAGCAACAGGCTCTTGAATCTGTAACATCCTCCCACCTCGCTGTGGGGTTGTGATGGTGGTAGGTCTTCTTTGTTGGCTGGGTTTGGGTCCTCAGAGAGCTGTGGGTGGCTGTAGACTGGTATGGATGCCTGGGACTTGTGAGAATCACCAGAGCTCTGCAAGAAGATCTCCCAGGAGATGAGGGATGGCTTGTAGAGCTGTATCTAGTAGAATGATGGAATAGTTAGGGTTGGAAGGGATCTCTGGAGATCATCCAGTCCAATCCCCCTGTCAAGGCAGGGTCAGCTGGAGCAGGTCACACAGCAATGCATCCAGATGGGTGTTGAAGGTCTCCACAGAGAGAGACTCCACAACCTCCCTGGGCAGCCCGTTCTGGTGCTCTGCCTTCCTCAATGTAAAGTTCTTCCTCATGTTGAGGTGAAACTTCTTGTGTTTTAGTTTATGGCCACTGCTCCTTGTCCTGACTCCGGGCACCACTGAAGAATCTGGCACCATCCTGTTGGTACCTGCCTTTGAGATATAAATATACATTAGGTTAAAGGTCAGTCTGGATCTTGTCAGAGGTTGGCCTTGAGGAGGAAGGCTTGCAGACTTGCTGAGGTCTGAGGCCAGTACACTGGGGATAACTGCTCAGTGATTCCAGTGCCTTCACCCTGTAATGAGCCCCACCAGCAAACCCAACCAGGCTGGAACTTGTAGACTGCCCATCTGCCACCAATGCTTTTGGAAGCAGAGCAAAGGAAATTGGATGGATGATATAATAAAACTAGAAAGGATTATTTGCTTTGGTTTGCTTTTCAAAGATTAGGAAGCTCTTTCAAGTGCCTTCATTTATCACCTAGATATAGACCAGCACAGACAAATACATTTATGGTGCAAGATATCGCTAAAGGTCTTTCTTTATACTTCACAGCTGTGAGGTATCAAACCTTCAGCTTTTTTTGTGATGATTCATTCAAAGTAAGCTGTAAAGAGCAGCAGGAAATACAAGTGAAGCTGTGGCAGTCTGCAGCCACAGGCTGGGCATCTGAGGGTCCCAGGCAGATCCACTTTCCCAGGAAGTCCTCAGTGTGCTTGAGTGGAAGGGATGGTCAAGAAGGGTCACAACAAGTCTGCTCAGAAATGTTTACAGACCTCCTATTTTGGCTGAACCCTCTCCATTTGGGTTTGTAGAAACGTTTAGTGGCAGCTGCTGCCTTGGGTTTTCCAATGCTGCATATGTGTGGCTGACATGTGTGGTATTTCCCACTCAAAAATCTTTTTCCAAACATGCGGAAACCTCAGCTTCAGGGCATGAACAAGAAAGACTGGGGATGCACCACGTTTTCCAGCTGGGATATTTCTCTCATTACTGGGTAAAAAGTGCTAAAGCAGAAAGTTTCTGGATAATTCAGGGTCTGCAACTGAGTGTGTGTGAATCACCAATATGTTGACACACACTCATTTTAGTAAAATCTGGTGTTTGTTTCATAGTAATGTTGATGTACAAAAGGCATTGAAATTAAGTGCTGCATGTTAAAGATCAATTAGGTTTTACTCCCACTGAAAATGACATTGGTATTTGGAAGAAATGTGCACCCACGTCCCCCTTACACTCACAGGGAAATTTATGGCCCAGCTGCAGAGAGGCCATTTTCTCTGCAATGAACATCAAAATTTGGTTTCTAGCTCGGCCCTTTCTCCATTTGAGTGTGTTTTTATATGCAGGGAGGAAGGTCCTGGAAAGAACAAACAATTCAGCTCCAGCTGGGAGCCACCTGCTGCTCATGAGACCTTGCTGCCTTCTCCTGGGGCTTCTTTTCTGGGACCAAAGGAGCTGATCCATGTCAGTGTGCTGGCTGCAGGTGGAAACATCACCTGCCATAAGAGCTGCACCCTAGGGTCATAACAGCAACTTAAGGGTAGAAGAAGAAACACCTTCCCAGGTACCTCCAAGGGAAGTGATGTGGGATCAGTTGGCAAGGCTGGTGCCTAGGGCTCTGTACTGCTTTTTCAGAAAAAGACACGAGGCAGGAGAATGTGTGGTAAAGGTACTTGCCTGCGTTACTGAGAACACCGAGTTAAGCATGTCCCAGTTTCCAGGGGCATCCCTGTGTGGGTGGCACCAGGCCCTGCTCATTGCTGGTGTTCTCCTTTGCTGGTTTGAAGCAGGGAGCTCTTGCTGATGATTTTGTACTCAAGCAACTTTGGATATAACTTCCCCGGGATCTTGGGCCATGGCTTTAAAAAAAAGTGTTATTTCAAGAAGTTAAACACTTCTCTTGGATGCATTATTCAAAGTAATCCTCAAATGTGGGGTAGCACCTGCCTGGACTTTCCTGTTCCTGCAGTTGGTGTTGCAAGGAGGTGAAAGAGGCTGTTGCTCAATGCCTGTGACTAACCAACCCTTCCTGCCCACAGCTCTCAACAGGAGCACACTCCCTCCATTCCACTTCAACCCTGCTGGAACTCCGGGTGCCCAGCATGGTGCTCTGAGTGAGCAGACCTGGGCCAAAATAACCCTGGGGAAAGGCAGCAGGGGGGTTCTTTTCACCTTGATAATTTCCCTGGTGTGGTTAGGGGGGGCTGGAGAAGGGCTGCAGTCATGGAGGAAGGGTGTGCTCAAGGAATACCTTGCTGCCAAAAGAAAGGAGAAGTGGACAAAGTGGGGTGATTCTTGCACTGGATCAGTTCATTGGAGTGGTTTTGCCCTGTGCCTCCCCAAAACAGGTGCAGTGGCCCACTTTGGGCAGGAGTGAACTGGTGGAGAGAAGGCTCTCCCCTTGCGATGAGGGCAACGTGCTTTTACCAAACAGGTAAAATACAGGCTTGCTTCCTGCCATTTCTCCCTCTTCCAGACCTAGAACTTCAAACAATGCTGCATAAAGTATATGGACACCTTTTCCTGTGTTTTGGTTTATGTTCTCTGCCATCCCTGCACGAGGAGAGAGGCAAACTGGGTTTGGTACAGATGAGGCACAAAAGTGATTTTCAGCTGCTGGGAACAGACTGAAGAGACAGAGGGAGGTGTATGCTCTGCCTCGTGTTTGTAGTTGTCATTTGTCATTTCCAATGGTGTGTGTGATTTTGTCAGTTTAATCAAATTACTCCGTTTAACACTAGATTTGCCCAGGGGCTTCTTTCCATTCCTTCCCCTGTTAGGTACGGATCCAGGGTGGGCAGGGAAGAGCCCGGCTCGGGGCACAGGCCGGGGCTGGACACAGGACCGCCGTGTCAGGGGCTGCCAGCAGCGCTGGTCCCTGTCCCTGTGCGGCTCTCTGGGGAGCCCGGGGGAACTCTCGGCCATCACAGGCGTTTGTGGGCAGCGGCTCAGAGGGCAAGGAGAGCCTCACGTCACCGGCTACGGCTGCTCGGCTGTCTCGCCTGCCGGGGACTATTTTTAGCGTTATCTCAAAAGTGCCTTCTCGCCGGCTTTAGTTGCTTAGCAGCCGCCGCGCTGGCGTGGTGAGGATGGGAAGGGGCCTGATTGATGCACACGTGCGGAGATTTCCGTGCCGGTTCCTCCCAGCCAACCTCGCAGCGCCCAGGCGGGTTCTGCCCCGGACGCTGATGTCCCCTGCGTGCGGCAGTGACAACCCCCGCGGGGTTCTTGCGTGCCCTGCCCTGCACTCACCCCTCTGGCCAGCTGACCCTTCCCTCTGGGCTTGTTCTGTTTGGGAACAGACATCAAAAAAGGGGCTTGGGCTCAAAACACGCCCCTGTGGAAGTCCCGAATCCACGGCCAAGGAAACGCGGTGCAATAAACCTTGGCAGGATGCTTTGTTTACTCTTCGGTGAGCCATTTTACTTTCAGATGATCTGTTTTCTCTGACATAATGTAGAATTGCTTGTGTCTAAAGCTGCCTACCAGGATTGCTGGTGTCTGAGAGGGGAAATATGTTTGTTGTAACGTCAGTGATACCCTCAGTTATGATTAGGGCTCTTGGAAGACAAAAGCAGTTATTTTCTCGAATTCAAAACTGTGGTACTTAAACTGTATCTGCTCAAATTGATCAAATCAGATTGCTGAGCTACAGATAAGTCTGTAAATACATTAAGCTGAAGAAAGATTTCTTTTAAGTCTCCATACCCTGACAGACTCCTTTTAAAGCAAGAAAATCCTGAAATGAGTTACTGCAGGTACAAATACAATACATACACAAGACTTTTAGGGACTGGTTTCCAAAGTGGCAGGAGCCCAAGCTGATGCACAGTTGTAAGCATGTCCCATAATCTGATAAACCTGAAAAATTAGGCTGAGGCTGTCTGTGCATTTTGGGGCACATCCTATTCCTGTCTGCCCAAGACCCTCCAAGACATGCTGCAGCTCCTGTTCCTGCACTTGTACCCCATCATGTGTGACCAGACGTGAGAGGGAGTGTATCCGAGCTGGAGAGTGGTCGTGCAGAGCCACAGGGCTTTGAGCACAGGCAAAGGAGGCTCTGGGAAGAGGAAGGCAGCAAGTGTGCACAGGGAGAGCTGTTGGAGTGGGAAACTGTTTGATCTGGGCAGCTGAGGGAGGTACTGGAGGTCTAAGGAGCTCCTTGATAACCCAATGCCTGGTTATCAGGGAAGGATGTGTTATTGCAAGGACAGATGCTATTTCAGGAGGATGCTGCTTGTGAGACAGAAGGTCCCTGTCAGGCACCGGGGCTGGAACACTGATGGCAGGAGAAGGTTTCTGCTGTGTGTCAGAAGCTGCCAGGAGTCCAGCAGCATCCAAACCAGAGACTGGATTTCTGCTCAAGGAATAGCACACCCTGTTTAGTCCGGAGTAGGTTATGCTGCTGTGTTTTACACCCAGGATCCCATCTGGAGCATCTTCACACCCCTCCTGGGCTGTGGGTAGGCATAAAAGGTGTGAGCACCATCATTCAGCATGAAAGCCCTCTGTGCATACCTGTAGTCTTATTGATTTAGCAAAAAAGGCAGAAATCAAATATCAGTTCAGACTTATTTGCCAGCTTGGTCCCAAAATCATGCAGTTTTAGAAAGCTATCCTACATTATTTCTGTAAATGAGAGTTATAGGCTGCCACTGTTGGTAAATGTCAGCCAAAAATTAAGTAGGGTGTGAGAATGGGGCAGTCATGCATTTCCTGCAGTTGATGATGACACCAAGGACCTTTCCAGTAGCTTGTGCTACTACCCAGCTTGCTGGCAAGCTAGCACAGAGATCAAACAGTCTGAGGAAAAGTAAAACCCAGTGCTACACAAGTAGTACACAAAGATATGTTTTGGTTTGGTATGGTTGACACACTGGAGTAATATTTAATCACTTTAAGATTAAATGGCAATTTCTGAGCTACTGGAAACTCAGCATTTCAGGAAAATCGCTCCCTTAAAGCATGCTCAAGTGATGGAACTTTTCCCTCTCCCTTTGTCCTCTTTAACTGATGTACGGTAAAGGATGTGGAGCCAGTTACTAAGTTGGCTTTCCAAACAACCCTAGGAAAGATGTATCTGGCAGAGAGCAGCACCAAAGAGTGGAGAGTCCTGTCCAAAGCAGCAGGTGTGTGGTTTTGCCATTGTGCCCAAGAGACGATGGAGAACCCAGTGCTGAGGTGTCTGTGCTCCCAATCCTCTGCAATTCCAGCCTTGTTTTCAGTGGCTGGCATGTGTCCTGGATGAATCAACCCAGCATGTTGTGCTCACAGGCGTGCCCCGAGGTGGTGCTGCAAAGGTAATTCCTTGCCTTTTTGCTCCTGTTTGTCACATTAGCGCTGGTGTCCCTATCGATTGTTTTCAGACATTGTGCAATGTTAAAGTGTGCAGGTAAAGCCCCTCCCTCCGCCCTTGTGAGACACCGAGAGAACAGCTTTGTGTGCTCTCTTCAGAACAGCTAAAACCATGAACCTGTGAGTTTGCCAGCCCAACCCCTCGGTGGGCCTTTTGACTGTTTAATGAAACACTTTCTGCATTCAAATTTCAGATGCCTCTCACTCTGCCACCTGCTGCCAGCCGCTGCTGACCTGGGCTTTGCTGCAGCTGGGTCTGGGCCTTGGGGGCTTTTTCTATACTGTAAAGTAAATTTGAAATAAGAAACAAGGTTTTCGTGGCTTAGAACAATGCTTTATCCTACTACTTGTTTTCCTAAGGCTCTTTACTTTGGCAAGCGTGTTGGGAGTGGGAAAGGAAATGAGTGTCACCATTTGTCACACATTTAGTAATGTTGCATACAGAAAGGTAAATGCCAAATGTACATATGCCATTTTATAAATAAATGCTGGCAAGGAAAGGCGATTTCTACCCAATTATGTGCCCTTTTGGATGTAAATGTTATGTATGTGTGGTAATATTTGGCCATCTGCTGCTGACAGCAAGAATTGCACGGGCATGGCAGGAGGGAGCCCCTTCACACTGGCTCCTGCAGAAGCTGTAGCCAGGAGGGGGGACCCGGGGCACTCCAACACCCTGAGAGGTGCTGGGATCTTCTCCACATGTGGGAGGGGGCTGAGAGCCTCATCTGGGCTCCCTGACATCTAAAGAAACCTAAATCCAGGTTGGAGCTCACCGTCTTGGTCTGTAATAGTATCTGTTGGTGGCAACCAGCAGCTGACTCTGCTGGCCCGTGGCAAGCTCTCCTAGGCTGCTGGGAAAGTTTGTTCCTTTCAGTGGCTGGAGGTGTTCGCAGGAATGCATTTGCCTGATGTCTGTGACCTACAAGGTCATGGGCCACACCCAGGAACAAAACCAGGCTACAATACCTGGGTGAGAGAGAAAAAGGAGAGGTGTGAGGAGAAAGAAGGGGAGATGAAAACCCCACAGTGTGGGAAAGGTCTAAACTAACAGAAGGTGGGAAAGTTGGTATTGTGCTTTACAAACGTAGTTCTGTAAGCGCATGTGATTTTGCAGGTACCCAAAGGAAGGCATTCAGGTGAGCTCTAACAATATCTGAGTGTCTGATCCTCCTCCCATCAGAGGGAGCTCTCAGAAAGTCATCCCCGGTGCGCCACAGCAGGTACTGAGGTGGTGTTTTAGGCGGTGAAAATAGAGGATGTGGCTTTTAAACCCACACAAACATAGTGAGTCAGGGAAGGTTTCTAGAAGAGAGATAAAAAAATAGCACAGCCATTTGCTTTCCGTCTTTCCTAAACATGTTTGTTACATCTCCTTCTGCTCAATTAACCCTGAATTTTCTCAGCACAGCCAGAGTTCTGTCCTGCAAGCCCACCCTCAACAGAGGCCGTTGAATTGTTGATTTGTATCCAGCTGTATCAATCCTGAGCCTCCAATGTGGGTTGTGAGCTGGGAGGACATGTCCCACAGTTAGAGCTAGGATTAGGTAAGAGGTGACAAGTGCACTGCAGGGATGCTGAATCAGTGGAGTTCAAGAGCAGTGGGATCCCCTGGTTGGCCAGTGCTGAGACCCTCCAGCATGCAGAACAGTCCTCAGGGTGTGCTTGCTGCTGCTCTGGTCTTCTTAGGGGAGAAGGGGAAATTCTCATCCGTCAAAAGTTATCACCTGAACCCCCCAGCCCCTCGTTCAGCTCTGGGGTCATTCTACTGCTGCAATGGATTTGTGTCAGATGGGGACTCTGCATCTGTAAAAAAACTGCATTTTTTTTTTACTTTCAGCTGTCATCACTTTGAAAATCACTTCTATGTGTGACAGGCAATGTATTGATTCACTTCTGCTCATTTGCTTTCCAACTCAGTTTTTCATTTCACATTTCTCAATTTCTCACCAGAAACCATTCAAGTCTGTGCTCTCTCTGTGATGGGGCGCATCCTCACACTTGACATTTTGGATACATTTAGGACAAGAGATGTCTGCCACAAGGCTTACAGCTTGGCTTTTTATAAAGACCTAAACAATTTGCAAAATCCAGATTCAGCTGCTGTTTCAAACAAATGCAGTCCAGGCTTGCAGAGGTTGAGTACAGTATTGTCACTGTTTTGTTGCAGCACTATGTTTTTGTTTCAGTTTAGAGTGAAAAATAAACCTTCAGGAACTGGTGGAGCTGTCCTATAGAAGAGCAAGGTATTTGTGTTAGAGGTATGGGGACAAATTCCTTGTTTCCCCTATGGGGGACTACCTTCCTTTGACCAAAAATCCTGTGCAATTCCTTCACCCTACTGAGTGAAAAGCTTTGTGCTCACTCTTACTGCAGTCCTTAATTGTAAGTGAAAATCTTTCCACACACAGCTGAGATCTGTCTGTAGCCTACAATAACAATTGTATTCCAATTTTCTCTCTTATTTAGTTTAGTAATTAGATAGTTTAGTAATATCCTGAGCAGCACTTAATGCTACTGTTACTCTTGCCACATCTTGCATATCGATCCCTTACAAAGCTGGAGACTGGAATATTCATGAACACTTTCTTTTATGCTGTTTGGTGTTAATATATTTAGGGTTCCTCTTTCAAATCTGTTTCTGTTAAAGAAAAAAACACAAACCTCTGAGAAGCAAAGGCAGGAGAAAAGGCAGTTTCACATTAGTGCTCCTGATGTTCACCCTCTTGCCCTTCGTACTGAAGTCAGCTGAGACACAGAGGCCCTGCCACTGTGCCAGCCTGGGTCATATTCATCTTTATGTATGGAATCCCCTAACTTCAAGGAGAATATTTGACCTCCAAGGGGCCTGAGCCACTCCCAGAGCCTGGGATGGTAGAGGTGCACTCTGTGTGTTTGCCTTGAGAAATTGCTGAGCTGTATTTTGCGCTGGTGTTCCCTACTCCAGACCCAGCTGTGTTGCAGCAACACCAAAAGATATACCAGGATGGTGAGCTGCAAGGCTGGACCAAAGCAGACACAGAGTCATTTCTTGCCACAAGACACAAGTGGTGTATCTTTGTGGTATTACTCACACAATGTGAGCAAGATCTACATCTGGACATCTGAAGACGGTCAGTTTTGCCCACATAAAAGGTATTAAGGAAACCTCTCCTGTTTTTTTAGATGTGTTGTGTTTTCTGGGCCTGATCCATGTGTGGGGCTCTGCTCTCACATCAAGTGTTCCAGGCACTCTTCAACCTCTGTGGATTTAATTGGCTTCCCAGGCAGGCACCTCGCACCACGGTCTGTCTTGTTGGCAGCCTTGGAGATACTTTGCCATTGTTCTTTTTCACTTGGCACACAAGTGTCAGCACACAGTGTCCAGAGCAGCCAGGTCCAAGTCACTGATGACATCATGGTCTCTGGAAGAAAAATTTCCTCAGGGAGTAGGGCAGTGTGTGCAGCTTTGGGCTAAGTTCAATAAAAATCCACTGTTCTGTGTAGAAAATGAAAATATGGTCAGAAAGATCACAGGGAGTAATAACGCTGACTGCTAGCAGAAAATATGCTGGGTGAGCCCAAAGTCGATGTGGTTGTACTTTACTCTGTCCCAGCAATTACATGTGTAGGATGAGCCCAGCTCTCAGCAAATTTATCCTTGTGCCTTGGTGGCCCTTCCCCTCTCACAGGGACAAACTGTGGTCCAGGAGGACCTGCCAGGATTGAGCAGCAGCTGACCTAAAGGAAGGGAGGGCTTCTCAGCCAGCCTCCTGTCTGGGGAGCCTTTCACTTCAGGACTAGAGCCTGCTGAGCCCCAGGTACTCGCTGTAGTTTCCCTTTTCCTTCTTTTTCTTCCTTTACTTCTTTTAAAGCTGACTGCTGGCAGCAAACTGTAAAGTCCTCTCTGCTGACATTGCTGCAGGAAAATTCACGGGCTTTTCCTGGTTTCCAGGGAATATTGCAAACCCCAAGGAAGGGAAGAGTCAGCAAGGAGGGAGGGAGGAGGAAGGACGCCAGAGCAATTCAATGGTCCCGGGAGATTTGCATCTGTCAGCTAATAAATGCAGTAGGATAACAATGGAATTAATTTTAAATCACCTAAACAATCAAAGAGCAATTACTTCATTTAATTATAAGCAAGATGAGAGAAACAATAGGATTTAATTTCAATAATACATCTACCAACTCAGCTAGGATTTTAATTTAATTTAAAGTGACAGAACTTCCTGCATTGCAATACTCTGACTAAAAATACCATGCTTTACCTTCACCATTCAGTCAATAAACCATGGTATGGACTTTGCTTAATATTCAGCACCTGACTGAAAAAATAAAACAGGGCCCTACACTTTCTTTTAAAAATACATTCCAAGTCTGTGCAGCAATATCTGTTATGAGTGCCCAAGGCCACTGGGAGAACCCAGCACTAAACTGAACGATGACCTGCTTGTTTGGGTATTACTTATTAAGAACACTTTTAGATCCTCCCCAAGTATTGTAGTTCCTCTAGAGAGCACACAGCCATCACAGGCTTTCCCTGAAGGGGCTGAGCACTCAGCAAGATAAGAGAGGAGTCTTCCAGTAGTCCCAGGCTGGAGTAACGTGTCAAAATCTGGGCAAACAGAAAGAGACAAGAAAGCAAAAGTAACAGCTGGATTTGTTGGCTGCAGGCCAGCAAATGATGAGTGGCACAGCTGGAGAAGTTTTGGCTTGCTGTCTTCTGGTTTTTTGCCTTTGTAGTTGCAGGTTTTTTGGGTTTTGTGTTTTTTTGCTGATATTTTTAGCATTATTCCAGTTTGGTAGCATTTAACTTTGTTGCTATAATAACTGCTGCAGAAATTGTCATGAGGGAATTTATTCTGTCTTTGTGAGTATGTTTGCACTGCATGAAATAAAGAAGGCCTGAGGCAAGCTATTGAAGAACAAGGAAAAGACAAAATATTGACTCAACAATTCAGTGAGCATCGTCTGCCCACTGTGCTGAGCAAGGCATGGGTCCTACAAGAAAAATCTCCTTGATCATGTTATTAAAGAATATCTTGAAAGGCAAAGAGACAGAAGAACTGGAGGCAGCTGCATGGCCTAGGGTAAGACTGATAATTTTTGAATACTTGACTTCACAGCATATGAATATATAAAATTCATACATGATTCATATAGGTATGTAAAGGAACTGATATACCCAGACATATATTTCTAACTCATGTAAACCATGAGTGTTAGTGGTTTAATGTATTTAATTTATTCTTGTCTTGGTGCTTGTTGCTTTTATTAAGAGCAGCTCCCTCTGATGTCCTGAGTCACTTCAGAGAGAAGGACATGAGGATCCAGCTTTAGCTCCTCTAGGCAGCTCTCTCAGTCCCATGCCTGAGTTGTTGTCAAGGAGACATATCTCTGGCATACATCTTCTCTGTGGTTTCTCCTCTTAGTATGCTTTTCCATTGCTATGGAGACTATCACAAACTCATTTAGCAACTCCCAGTGCTCCACGAGGAATGTGTATTTCATAACTCACTCCTCGGAACAAGGAGTGCTGCTTAATTTTTGGCTGCTCACCTGCATGTCCAGCCTGGCTATGCCAGGGACTGTCTGTGCTGAGCCCTCATGAGCTGACACAGCACAGCTCTAAGGGCAGGGCTACACAAAGGTGTCTTCAGTGGGGACAGTCTGGAAGCTGAGACAAGCCTTGTGTGTGGGAAGTAGCCAAATGCTTGGCCTGGCTGCTTGGCATGGCTCTCCAAGTCCAAACCCCTCTCATTCTCCAGGTGTCCAGCTGGCACTCTGCTGAGTTCCGAACACAGGTGAAACCAAGGAAAATGCCTAACTTTAATAGTGCAAAGGAGAGGGAAACAGAACCACTCTGCTGGCCTCGGTTGCAGGGCAGGAGAGAGGGAACAGTGCAGCAGGGCTGGCAGGGTGCAGGGAAGCAGTGACAGGGAGGATCTGTGGCTGGGTTTGATCAGCTCCGAGGGCTGTCAGCCTCCTAATGCTGCAGATGGGCTGTACCCCCTCAGGGCAGTGGCAGTCAAGCAGTGGCACTTGGGCTCCCAGAGAGCTGTGCACTGGAGACAGCAGCAGGCCAGCAGTGGAAGTGGCACCAGCAGCCCGGAGGGACCCAAGTGTGTGTACTTAAACCATTTTGGCCAGCACAGAAGTGTAGGCTTTACTGAGAAAATCAAGACATAAGAGAAGTTATCACTTGGGATTTGCAGCAGCTGCTGCACAGCAAAGCAGTCACTGCTGGCTGAAGGGCCTGCAGCAGTGGGTTTGAGCAGAGTATCTTCCTTCTGAGGTGCAAGGGAGAAGGAGCCTGGCACAGTGGTCCAACACGGACTTAATACCATGGAAAGATCCCTTACAAAGTGGATGCAAGTAAGCAGGGGAAAATAAATAGGACAGCCTATAAAATAATCAAGACTCGTGTTCAGGGTGGGAATTACAGCTCTGTGGGTCATGTTGAGATGGCAGCTGAGGCTGCGGTTCCCAGCTCCCTGCCCTGTGTCCCCACTCCAGTGCACAATCTGGCATATTAGCATAATCCTCAATTCCAGTTTGCATTAATATGTCAGTCTATGCCCTGCAGTACCTCAGGAGCACAGAGACTGTCATTTGGCTACTGGGGCAGGTAGGCCATAGCAGGGCTCTGACAGGGGGACAGGGACTCCGTTACCTTCCCTGTGTAAGTCAGAGTCCATCTGTACCCAGAAATCTGTAAGAAGCCAGACAGTCTCCAAATCTCCACTTTGGTGCCACACAGGGCCATAAATATGCAACAAGTCCTAGGAACAGCTGAACCCAGCTAATGGAATATAAATAAATAAATAAAATGAAGTAATTAATCAATTCAGTCATTTAACAAAAATGTACAAATTTACATATTTTACTAAGGCACGTGATTTCTAATGAAGTAGGGTTTGGGAAACCCAAAGGATTCACATGCTCCCTGTCACTAATGCAAATCACTCTCTGTTCACTGATTTATAACATTAGTTGGCTGCACATGAAACTGCTTTAAAATGCTGATGTGCATCTCCCTGATGTGTGTTGGGCTGTTTCCATGTGCTGCACTGTGGCTGGCTCAGCACAACCCAGAGCTGGGCTGGTGTAGGATGTGCACCCCAAAATCCCACTCTGCATTACAGAGCCAGCACACTGCAGCCAACACTCTCACAGGCAGTGGAGAAGGAGAAGAGCAGGGAAATGCATTAGAAATCTACGCTGAGCAGTTCATTTCAGTGTGTCTCAGCAGTGATGGGCTGCTTGGTAATTTGCTTCAGTGCCATTTTTAATCCTGCGAAGTTCAAAAGGTAAAGGATATATTTCACTCAAACTTAGATTTGTTGTTTTCAACTCGGATCCCAGATTTGAAGGGAGTCGATTATGTTGATCCAGTCAGTATCCATGGAAATGTATGTATGTACACACCACACATGGGATTGCATTTCGTAGGGGTAGCTATGCCCAAACAGCAATTCCATATGCAGCTCTGGTTCATATGGCTACATTTCTCAGAGGTACTTTTTAGTTTAATCATGGGTTTTCTTCTGGGTGTTTAAAGGCTTGTCTTGTTCTTCAGCTGTGTGTTGGTGAAAGCTTACAGCCAGGATTTATGGATTTGCAAACATGTCATTAAGGGGTTGGTGGACTGGGTCTGCATGCTTGGAGCTAAATTCCATTTATCTGGAGAGTAGGTGTTTAACTAATGGCACATCAGACATGGAATAAATGCAGGGCAGCTTCTAGTGTCAGTGTTTTACAAAAATATCTGAATGAATGAGCTGAGAGAACAAAATGTCGACTGTTTTTATATTCAGTGAAAAGAAATAACAAGAAAAAGTACCATGATGAAGCACCACTATCTTTGTGCATTGGTGATTATTGCAAGGTTAATTTTATTCATTCTGAAGGATCGCCATATCTCTAAGACTGTGGAACAACAAGTTCAAGAAACTGAAAGAACCAAGTAATTGTAAACCATATGTTGAAAACAACCTAATTAATATCTGAAATAAGAATTTAAAGGAACTTATGTGAAAGAAAACAGTGAGTTTATGTAACATTTCTAGCTGAATGTTTGTTAACAGGGCTGAAATGCTCTGTGGGCATTGGCTGCATGAGCTGTGGGTGAGGAGGATGGTGGTGCTACAGGGAACTGGGAAAAAGTGTAGCATAAATGTGGCCTAGGAAAACAATGAGAAAGAGAAGGAGAGAGATGTGCTCTGTTTAATGTCTCATTCTGCTTCAGATGATGAAGCTCTCTTCTATACCACAATTATTGGACAATATTATGTTATGCTTCAAGATGCCAACCTGATCAAGGTCTGAATATTCTAAACATAAGAAAAAATGTAATTTCTGCCTAGAAAGCTTTAAAATATAGAGCAGTTTATAGAATAACATGTTTTTATGTGAGGAATCATGAGTACTGGGGACTAAGGAGTATGACAAAATAAAAATTTGAAAGAACGTGTCAAGAGGGCTTGATGAGATCTGCTGTCTGACTTTTCCTTATTCCTGAGTAAATCCTTGGAGTTTTCTCTGTAAACATGCAAAAACTGAATTTAAAGAACTTTTTGAAGGTTGAAAAAAGCAAAACTTGAAAATCTGAGAAAAAGTCAGCAATCAGGTTGACTGTGCTTTTCATGCACAAAGCCATATGCTATTTTTTCACCCTGGCCTGGAGATGAGTGAAAGCTGCTTTTGAAGGAAGCTGTGGTTTGTAAGGCTGTTGTTAGAGAAGCTGCAAATTGTAGTGATTTATACAGGGCACTATGGAAAGATGATTTGGTGGTAACAATCCATGTATGTTATTTGGGAAATCAGATTCTCTTTTACATAATGCTAGACAGCTCTCCCACACCAAGCTTTTCATAGGCTCAAAGGAATACTGAGTCCTTGCACTGCATGTATCTGGCAGTAAAAGGCAATTTATCCTCCTTTCATTCAGATTGAATTGTGTCATTATTCAGACACGGACACAGCCTTTCTCACAAAAGCAACATGCAATAACAACCATGCAGGTGAGATTTCAACCAAGCAGTGCCTGGGGCCTCAATTCCCCTTGTGGAGACTTTGAACCCTCCTGGGTTTGCTCTAGATAGTGCCAGTGACCACTGTCACAGGGGTGCCCATCCTCTGCAGCGCCCTGCTTGCAGAAGACCCAGAGAAACTGCTGTTGCTCCCTGTGTTTACCCTGATTTTATCCACATGCCACAAGTCTATCCAACTCAATTTGTTTTCTGCTGATGGGTGTTTTCCCACCCTGTCAGCCTGTAACCATGCAAACATCCGGAGATGCGAAAGGTTTTGTCTTTTTAGCTTGTTTCCTATGGAAGCAGAGCTTACACGGTCCCTTGGCCAGCAGATGAGTCATGGGTCCTCTAGGAATTACTTTTGGTCCCATTGCCAGCTTTACAGTTGGACACCTCAACTTGTGAGTTTCCACAAAAATGTCCTTCAGAAGGGCTGTGAGAAAACCTGAGCGGTGCTTGAGAAATGTGTGCAAAACTGACAGATAATCTGGCTGTACATCACACATAAAATTAGTCCCACAGAACACTGTCTGGGTCAGAGCACTGAACTCTGAGAGAGAAGGACCTGCTGCTTAAATCTCTCTTTCTGGACTCACGGCTCCTCTCTTTCATGCTCTGATACTGTGTTTTTTTCTCATAAAGGCTGGCTATCGAGCTGTCTCACGAAGTATGACTCAAGTGACATCTCTACTGATCTCATCAAAGTCTTTTCCAGAGGCTTCAAGGAAAGATGGAGAGATAAGGACGTGGTAATGTTGAGATCTGGAACATATTAAAAAAACAGGTAGGAAAATAAGCCTAGAAAAAGCAATTAAAATTAGAGAAGATTAAAGGATAAATACCTTGGGGGAGTTTACTGCGTGTTTCGCTTCTATTTGTACTGCACCTCTTAGACCAATTTTTTTTTCATTTCCATAGCACTCCACTATCAGCATAAGCACTAAACTGAGCTAAATTAACAAGTTTGATTCATTACACCATTCAAACAAATTTCCCTGGGCTTATTATGCCTAAAGGCTTGATACTTTCCTGGCAGCCTCTTTCAAATTACCCTTTCAACAAACACGACATAAACTTGGGTCTGCAGAGCATGAAAATTTATGTGTAAGAGCAGTTCTTTTAACAGGTGGAAATGCTCAGATTCACCAGAAAGGTGAAGCATCAAGTGCGCCATTAATTTTTTAAAAGGGCTTCACAGTATAATAGTCTTGTACTATTGGCATCCACGGTGAGAGATAACTGCTTCTTGCTGCAACTCTGCCTTTCTCTGCAGTGCAGTACAGTGCACGCCAGCTCTGCTCCACCACTGTGCAGCATTTCATAACGTGCCATTGCTCGTGAGCCCCGATTCAGCTTTTCCCTCTTGCAGGGTGCAGTGCTTCTCAGCCTTCTGCCCAGGCTCTCAGCATTAATGCAAGCAGCACAAATGTCCCCACAGCTGCCTGAACAGCCAACTCTTGCAGCACCATGAAGTGATCTGCAGCCACTCTTGGCTTGCAAGTAACAGAACATCTCGGGCAGGACGGCGCTGTCTCACTGAGCAGAGGAGAGGGAGCTGCTGCTCCTGGAGCACCTTGCAGTTGGTGTGAGTAAAAGCACATTTGATCCTCAGCCAGCGCTGTCTACACATCAGACACTGAGCTGTTCCACGAAGTTTGATTTTCAGAGACGTTGAAAAATTTGTGTAACTGAGTTGTTACAATGCTGTCAATCTAACTACGTAACACACTGCAGGCAGACTGTGACTTTCCTCTAAGGAGCTCTGTGTGGATTCCAAAGCTCAGAAAAGGATTGCTGCAGTTCCCACTCTCCTAAAAGCAGCATGGACACTACTGCTTTGTTTTATCTCACCATTTTTACCCTGGCTGAAATTTAACAAATATAATATGACTGCTTGTATCGACAAAAAATATATTATTCTCCTACTATTTTTCCTTGGAGTTTCAGGACCTAAATACTTAAAGATCTGAAACTGGTTTAGGTCATGTATTTGTCCGGTCGAAATTACTGCAAAACCTACTTGTTTAGAAAGCTGTCACTTAAATGGAAGTGCTCAGTTCGTATGTTATCTATGGCTGTTGCTGGTAATATGTAAATAATATCCAGGACATTTAAGGAAGTATAGACTTAATAAACAGAAAAGCATTCTGTCAATAAACAGAACATGAAGAAACAGCTTATACACACAAACGAGGACTAATGTAGCCCACGATGTAATAAATCTATGACAGGATGATATCTGTGACAGGAACTCAGATATTTACTCACATACTGTACATAATGCTAGGAGATATACATCTCACCAAGGAGATGTAAAATGCCTTAAAGATGTAATAATCATAAGGAAATTCAGGAGAGCAAGTTCTAAGAAATTTAATGTCTTCTATTTGTTGCTCTGTTGTAGAGGAATACTGTTCAGGAAAAGATATCCTCTAAAAGACCTTGAGGAAACGGAGCAGATGGTTGCATGTGCTATCCCACTTAAATTCAAAGTGGCTTTATAAATAATCAGAAAAAATAAAACAATGTTTCCTTACTCTTTTATACAAACAAAAAAGTAAGGTAAAACAAGGTCAAAGATGATTTCTGTTGATATTCAAACTGGAATTCCAAAACAAAAGATTGACATTTTTACACTAAAATGATTTTCAACACAAAACTGGCGGTGAACTAATGGCTCAATAGACATTGTTATTAGAATGATTTGTGCATTGGATTTCTGTATCAATTCACCTCATAGGATAAGGAAAAATCCCAGTTTGGGATGAGACAAGGTAGGCCTCAATAGGGGCGGCAGCATTTGTTGCCAGTGGACAGTGTCCCTGCTGGGCAGAGACCTCTGTAGATCCTTGCACCTGCCCACATTTTAAATGAAGAGCACAGTGGGAGTCCCGGGGGAGCTCCCACGGGGGCTGTGCCTGAGCAGCGAGTACAAGGCGTTCTGGACACCCCCTGCTCTCAGTGCCTGCACAGATTGGCCACACATCACATGTGCTCAGAGGCTGCTATGCCCAGAAATTAGTCTGTGGGGCCATTCAACTGAAAATTTGGTTGGTTATTGAATAGAAACTGGATTCTGCCATCAAAACAGTAGAATTGGCAGGTATAGGGAGCAACTCCTCTAAGAATCCTTTCTAATTTTTAAGAAGCATCCATCTGAAATACACAGGCTACAGGATCTTGGCGACTGGTACTTCTCTGTTCTAGTTTAATACTGTTTTGCTCCTTGGCTTGTGTCCTATTTCCACAAGAGGAAATAGCATCTCTTTCCCTCTCATTGTTGGAGATTGTTTTTCTCTCAATCTGTAGCTTTATTATGGATCATAGGGAGCCAAGGGCCAGGAGTGACTTGCAATCCTCAGCACATGCTGCTTTCTCCAGACATACAGCTTAGTTAGGAAATAAATTAGCGAGGGGTAAAAGACGCAATATGGTGCTTACCACCCTATTTCAGCACATTAAATATATACAATCTGCACTTCATTCCAACTAAAAATAACCCTCAGATTAATGCAGCTTTCTTTGATATATTAAATCGAGAAATCATTAGCATGAGTTATAAAGCAGGAAAAGTGTGGTTCACAGTGTCTGTCACTCCAGAGTTGTGCATTAGGATGGTTGTAGGCAGTTTGAGGGAGTGGACTGAGTGTATACCCAGGAGTGAGGCAGGGCACGTATCTCCACAAGTGTCATCAACTCTCTATGAAATTTAAGGCATGTCTTTTAAGTATATATATATTTCTATTTTGAGAAGGTCCATATTGAAACACTTTATTTTTTTATCAAGACTTCAGAAGGTACAGCTCCAACTGGTGTCTGTGCTGGCTACTCAGTATCCAAGTTCCAAACTTGAGGACTGAAATTTAGAAGGCAGTTTTGAAAATCCTGGCCTCAGCTTCCCTGGGTTTCTTATATCCTAGTGCGATATCTGAATGGCCTTATCCGTCTTTGGCAGATTAAAATCTGCTACTGAGAAAATGCTGTAGGAATAATTATTACTCTATCTCACAAATCTTGATGAGCTTTTTAACTAATATCTTTAATACCATTCAAATTTCACAATATAATCATCTTTGTAGAAACAAATCTAGAATACCTTTTATTTTGGCAGCTATATAATATTTTACAGGATCAAGGCTGTGCACAAAAGCAGTTTAGATCCATTTTATAAATGGAAACAACTGCACTCTGAAGAGGGATCTGCATTAGACCACACAGACTGCAGCAAATTCACCACTAGAATACAGGATTCCTGATACAAAATTTACTCTACTGAACCCTAAATCAGTGGTTCTTAAACTCTTGGTGGACGCAGGCAGTTATTGGTCATAGCATCCAGCTTGCTTTCTTGCCTCCCCTTCTAAATTATTTTGAAGTGTAGTTAAAAATACATTGGTAGTATTATCTTGTCCCTCAAGTGATTCATGTTGTTACCACTGAGATGCTGCTCAGTAATGGAACTAAAAGAATCAGCTGCTGCATCACTGGGGCAGAGGATCTGCTTGACTTAATTGGGAAGGGTCAGCAAATTTGCAGCAGGTATTGTTGCTACACTTAGAGAAAATAATTTTGTGGCATATTGTGTAATTCTGGATGTCCATCTCAATTGTAAAGGACGGGGAAAAAATCTGTCATGGCTCACGGAATTGATTGGTTTTGCAAAACGAATTCACTTACGATACACAAATACACGTCAGTTGAAACTCAGACTGATGGGCAGGGGCCATTGCATGAAAGTGGCATTTTACTGTGATGAAGCCTTGTGATACAATTTTTCTTTTTGTCCTGGAATTGATTTTGAAATCTCTATGTCTTGCAGGCATTGCTAACTGCCTGCAAGGCAATAGGACTGTATCAGCAGGATGAGGGCTGCCCAGCGGAGTCCAAGGGAGACGGCAGGCTGCCATCTGTCTGAGTGAAGGCTCCAACAGAACCGTGGCATATTAGGAGGATTTCTATTATGGAAATAGGCACAGGAGAATTTCAGAAATCTCCTCAGGTCTTGAAGTGGTCTCAAGCCTCGGATATTGCAATTAAAAAAAGATTTTGATCTGCTCATGTCTCTTTGCTGAATATCTGACCAAACTATTATGAGTTTTCATAACTAAGGAATATTCTGCTGTCAGGAATTGGGCTTAACAAATCAGCTAATGTAAATTTCCAGGCCTTGCAGGAGAAATAAAAATATGCCAGAGGCAGTGTGCACACCTTTTTTTGGAGAAATGTCCTTAGGACATCTACCAAATGGAGGCCACCTTTTTTCTATCCTTAGAATCCTCTGCCTTCCTGGTAACAGACAGGCTTTGCCAACAGTGGGCACCAAATGCCCTTCCAGCAACTGTGAAGATAGCTTTGGAGGAGAGCATGGATAACCATGGTGATACATGGAGACGTATCCGGCCTTAGAACGACACTATTTTGCTTTTGAAATGCATTTTAGAAGCTTCCTGTGAGCAAGATGGGGAAACCTTAGGGGTTCGGTTAGTGTTTAATGTGGGCCTGGTCAGCTTTCTGCTGATGGCTGTTGAACATCAGACTCCCTGTCACTCATGCACAGGTGACGTGTCCTGATGGGGAGAAGCGTGGGGATGCTGATCTGCTCCATTCGGAGGGACACGGCTCCCTGCAGACCCCAGCGAGGCCCGTGCAGAGGGAAATGGGGAGATGGCAACAGGGCAGAGTCTGCCCTCCGGCCCTGCTCAGGTCCCGGCAGCCCCGGCTGCTCCCGGGGCTCAAGGGCCCCAGGCTCCCCTCAGGACTCGGGGCCTGGGATCCCCTGGCTCCCCTCAGGACTCGGGGTCTGGCATCCCCTGGCTCCCCTCAGGATTTGGGGTCTGGGATCCCCTGGCTCCCCTCAGGACTCAGGATCTGGCATCCCCAGGCTCCCCTCAGGACTCGGGGCCTGGGATCCCCTGGCTCCCCTCAGGACTCGGGGTCTGGGATCCCCTGGCTCCCCTCAGGATTTGGGGTCTGGCATCCCCTGGCTCCCCTCAGGACTCAGGATCTGGGATCCCCTGGCTACCCTCAGGATTTGGGGTCTGGCATCCCCTGGCTCCCCTCACAGCTGGGGACTGCGAGCCGCCCATGCCCCGGGCACCCTGGGGCTCCTCAGGGTGCCAGGGTGCCCTCGGGGCCCGGGATACCCTTATCCTCAGGATGGGAGGACATCGTCTTAAACTGTGCCCAGGGAAGCTTTGGGTCGGACATCAGGAAGAAGCTCACAGGAAGGATTACACACTGAAACGGGCTGCACAGGGAGGTGGTGGAGTCACCGTCCCCGGAGGTGTTTAAGGGAAGACTGGACGTGGCACTCGGTGTCATGGTACAGTTGACGTGGTGCTGTTTGCAGAGAGGTTGGGCTCGATGATCTCAGAGGTCTTTTCCAACCCCAGGGAATTCCGCGATCCCTTCACGCCGGTGGCGCTGGGATGCCCTGGCTGCCCTCCCGCACGGGCTCCCCTGGCAGCTGAGGGGCTGCCACCGACTCCCCGCAGGGCCGACACCCGTCTCCCCGCCCGGGGCGGTGCCGCC
>VXBN01003815.1:2564006-2626930 GCA_013397395.1 Sinosuthora webbiana | reverse complement strand
TTTTTGAGGGTTAGCAACATACTACATAGGTTTATTTTGGTGATTTTTTTTTTTGAATCTGGGGAGAATAGTTGATCCATATAAGCTCTCACTCCAGCCTACTTAAAATGTGTTGTAAGGCTTTAGGTGTATTTACATCTGGTACTCTTTTAGTGAAATTCAAAGTCTGTTCACTTCAGTTAGATGTAGAGAGTGTATTTCAGGTCTTAATTATTTCTAATGTATCTCATGCCAGTTTATTTGCTCTACTGCTCAGCCTTGCTGTTTTCAGCATCAAAATGGTCATGTAGAAATCTTAAATAAATTTGGTGTTTCTTAGTTTTTGTTTTTTTTTTTTTTTTTGTTTTTTTGTTTTTTTCAGTATGTGGATTTGAGGCTTTCTTTAGTATTTTTGAAAGTTTCACACAACATGGGACTCTACTTACAAACTTTCCCGTAGAGAACAGTCTGGCACGTGCTTGGAAAAATATTGACAGGTGATGATCTCAGTCTCATGCAGTTTGGACTAGAAAAATTGGGTGGATGTGAAGGTCGCTTCAGCAGTTACTGTGAAAGAAGCTTTCCTTTTGCTGGAACAGCCACCAGCAAAGCCTCTATGGCCAGTGCTAGAGGCTGTCCAGTTTTTTAATGGTGGATGGGGCATGGTTACTTAAACACTAATTTCTTCTGTGATTGAAATACTTGGTCACCTAACTTACCATTTTTTCCTCACTTAAGAACCTCCTTGGTGACATTTTCTTAGAGCATCTAGATTTTTTTTGTGAGAGGATTAAGAAGACTGGTCTTTAACTCCTTACCTACTTCTTCACTTCAGTTTTCTGGGCCCTAAGTTGTGACCTTTCCACCTGGAAGAAATTGGATGTTTCTTTGCAGTGGGTGGCTTCTATAAATGCATTTTGATTGGATGTATGAATTTGTCATAAGTTCTATCTTTTCATCTAAAGAATATCTCTGAGGAGGGTTAGGAGGCTGATTTTATCCAATGTGGTATTGCCTCCAGTGGGTTCAGTAGTGTTAGGGCTGAAAGTAAGAGTGTAGCTGCAGAAATGCTTTGCCTGGTTTAAGAAGTTACCTCCATGTGAGGCTCTGGTGTGTTCCCTGTAGTCTGGTGCCTCCTGAGCTCTCAGGTACATCTGTGTGACCTGGGCTGCTGAAATGATTGTCCACAAAGCCACAGCAGAACCAAAGCTCTGAGAGCACCAGAGACAGTGTGGGAAGGGAGCCTTAGCGTGGATAGGGCCTGGTTCTGTTTCCATCACTGTGAGATCAAGAGCTTCTGCTAAGAAATAACCAACACCTCTACACTGACACTTACCAGAATTTAACTTTATCCTTTCCTTTAAATATTACTTTTTGTCCTTATTTTGGTGGGGGCTACCAGGAATCAGAAATGTTCACACAGTTCCAAACACAGCACATTTTCATCTAGATGCAGTGCTCCATTTTTTTTACATTTCAGAAAGATTGGTGATGGGAAACCTGAGTCTACACTATGAATTTAAAGACAATGCAGAGATAAGTCAGTCTTTGTCAGTTTGGTGTTAAATAATTTTTAAAAGTGATTCACCTGCATGGTTGAAAGGAGATCTGTTATATAAAACTGACAGTCTGTGTTTGTTTCATAATTTGAAATACGATCTTGGACAAACCCCCCAACACAAATATCCCCACGTTTTCTTTCCTTCCCCTTTCTGCTGTTGGTTTCATTTACTTCGGGTGACACTGCTGGTAAATGCCTTCTTGCAGGGCGTGGAAGAGGTGAAGGAAGTGACCCAAGTAGTGAAAGCTGTAGTAATTGTAGTTGTTTCAAGTTCCTAAAGGCATAGAAAGGAACTGCTGGTACATGGGTGTATCATCAGATGGATTGTTTCCAAATGCACTTTTTTGTGTGTGTAAAAGTGACTGGATTGATTTTCATTAGCAGATTCCTCTCAGTTTTTACTTAAGCTAATCAGCACTGGGGCTTGTGGTGAAAACAGTGTGAAACTGAAAGTTGGAGCACAGAGCTTTTTTTTTTTTAAGGAAAAAATTTAAATTGAAATTAGATTTTTGTGTGTGCGTGTGGATGCAGTAATAAATCAGATGCACCTGGACTGGGTTTCCAACAGGTAGAGCTGTCTGTGTGTCCTGTTGTATAGGGACATATTAGTTTGTGCACTGCTGAGTACCAGATCAATTAATAGCAACACAAAAACTTTGTAGACAGATGTTGGATGGATGTGACAGAGAGCAGTGAAGGGTTTTTTGAGAAGACTTGATAAAATCTTGTTCCCCCTTCTAATCTGTGCAGCTCTCTAGACCTTTGCTTCTTTCTTTCTTATCTGGTTGTTTAACAGATCTCACTGCATTTTCCCTGTTACTCTCTTGGGGCAAAAAATAAAATCATTTCAGTGTGCAGGCCTTGTGTGTGAGCAGAGTTAATTTGTTAGGGTGCTGAGGGCCAATTATGTACTGAAAGAAGCAGTACTGCCCTTTGGGAGGAAATGCACGAGTGTGAGTGCAGGGTAGCAGGTTCGCCAGTGCAGGGTGCACCATGGCAATCTTAGGGGAAAGTGTGAAAAAGAAAAGATTTTAATTAACAGGACCTCTCTGTCTCTCCTGTCATAAATGTAGGTTAGCAGGGGAGGATGTGAAAAAGTGTAAAACAACATGTTTCACATCTGAGCAAATTTCCAGAAGTGTCCTATTAGGTTTTAGTCCTGAAATCATGAAAATGGTGTGTGTCATCCTCCTACAACATAAGTCAGTGTTAGGAGTTACTGATTTATGTTAGCATGGTGCTTGCCAAACCGTGTTACTGCCTGGTCCTCGTGGGTCTAGACTTGATGAGACAAGACAGTCAAATATTCTCCTTCCCAGGTAGCTTGTGGCCTAAGCAGGAGAGCATATTAGTTGGAAGTTTGTAACTGAGGACAGTTAAGTGCCCTGTCTTTAATTACAGACAGGTTGGGAGATACTGGCAGGGAGCAAAGAAACCCATTAGACCCAGTGGCCCAGGAAAGTGCTGCTCAGAGCAGAGCTTTTCACGTGGCTGTGAAGGGCAGAGGCTTTTACAAAGTCTTTTACAAAAAGCAAGCACTCACTGTGGAAATTGTCTGATGGTAATGCTGGATCCAGGCAGTGAATGACAAGCAGGTGATAGTAGCAGGTGCTGTGTGAAGGTTGAAGCAGAGACTCTCTTTCTTCTGTGCTTGCATGTACAACAAAACACCAGTAAAAGATTTGTTAGAAATAGGCTGAAACCTTAGTTTGCACAGGTGAGAAGATCTGAAAGATGGCCATGTAGAGGTGTTTGAGGATGTTGCTGTGATTACCCAAGAATGGGTGTAGAGTCATGTACGGTGAAAGTGGAAACATTTCCCTGTCTCTTCAGAGGTGGCTGAGAGAGAGGGGAGCAGAGACTGAGATAGGGAGGGAGAGAGAAAAGTAGCCAGTGATGTTGAAGGCAGCTTAAAGAATGAGCTGCAGGATCAGTTGTGAGGTGCCATTGTGGAAACATCAGTGGAAACCTTGGGAAGAGATTCAATGGACTGCATGTGGGAGATGCTGAACAGGAATGGGTTCAGTTCTGGAGCTGCAGCCACAATTCTTGATCTCCTTTCACATTTGTGTTAAATATGCTAATAAGCTTGGGAAGGTGTGAGATCAAAGAGCTTTTTTGGGTTTTGGTAAAATGGAGGAGCTGAAATTTGTAATGTAGAAACCTTTGTTTTTAATGTGAGGACAGAGGAGAATGAGATGTGAGAAAGATGAAAGAAGATGAAAGTGTGTCAGTGGGAAGCAGAAGAAACTTGGAGTGCAGATTGTTTTCCACACAAGAACAGCCATACTAAATCAGACCAAGGGTTTAGCTGGCTTAACATCCTGTACCCCAAAATGTCTGTTGGAATATACCTATGGAAAATAAGAGGATGTGTGCATGTGATACCTTTCCCTGACATTCCCTTCTAATAATGTCCATCGTAGAACAGAATGAAACTGGTGAGCTACTGTCTAAGGAGGGAGTGACACAGAATCAAGAGGTGGTTTAAAATGCTGCTGGGATGGCAGGGAGGTGTCCAGCGGTGGAGATTGCAGGATTGCAGTAGGAAGATAGTTAATTAGTTAGTTTATGGGTAGAAAACACGACCACTTGTATTTTCCCAACACAGGAGAAGAAACAACAGTAGGCTTTGGGGTGTGCTCAGGCAGGCCCTGGCTTGGCAGGGTGGACCAAGTGATGGGAAGATCATGGCAGAAGGAAGCTCTGCATGCCAGTGGCAGAACAGTCAGAAACTTGATGGGAAGCTGTTAATTTGGATGAATGCAGTGACTCTTTTAACTTTTAAATGTTTTACTGATAAAGAATTTCACTAATGAAGAATTTATCTGCATTACAGCAAATAAACTTGGCAAATAGAGCAAATAAGCAAGTAAAATCAACTGACTTGAACAATAAAAGAGCTCACATAGTAGAGCTGTCTTGGAGTAAATCTTTCATGTAGGTCCTGTACTTGGAAATAAAATCAAATAGAATAATTAAGTGATTTCTGTCTCAAAATAATGTCCATATGGCATGGTTTTCTGAAAAAGCTACACGTAATGAACAGTATACACCAGATTGTAGCAAGTTTCTTGGACAAAAATTAAGGCTGCCACATAACTAAAGTAACAATATATTTTTGATTGATCTATTTTTTTTCTAGATAAAGATTTTCTTTTATAAAAGAAATAGTTGCTCTCAGCCATGCTCTCTTTAGTCAGACAGATTGGCAAGTCAGATCATACTGATACATTTGATGGAATGAGATAATAGACTTATTCTTGAAAAGTCTGTTTCCTTCTGTATGCCAGTGGAAAAAAAATCAGCAGCCTTTTTGGAGAGGGAGGACACACTAGTGGCCCTTTCTGTTTATTTAGGTGGGTGAACTATTTTCTTGTTTTGATGGACAAAGGCAGGTTTAAAATCACCCTGCAGAGAACTGAATGCAGTCTTATCTGTTTAAATGGTGTTGCTAAAACAGTCTGCAGCCAGTTGGTGGTCATGGGGAATCTTCCACCAGAACCACACACAGAATGAAAATTCTGATGTGAGCTCTTGAAGTGCTTTGCTTAGTTTCTATCAGTGAGCTTTTCAGGTGAAGTAATGCAGTGTAGTCTCTCATAAAGAGCCAAATAAACTTTGGAAGCTACAGTATAAGGTAATCACAGTCATGTTCATCCTTGCAATGTCCCATTTTGACTTTGTCTAATACAGCATTTGTGTTTTTACTTTTGCTAATCTGTTGCTGACATTGTACATTAAGGCTCTATTAATGTATGATGTTTGTTAGGGCTGTGGCAATGTCAATGTATGTAACTTCAATTTGTTGTTACATGGGATAATGCTGAGCATTAGGTCTGTGGTGTAACCTCCCATCTGCTTGGTGCAATGCAATTTAAGTGGAAATATCACCATGTGAGCAGGAGCAATGCCCTTCTGAAATGTAGGATGAGCTGAGGGCAGCCCAGTGGAATGGCTGGAGGAAGGCAGAAAAAGTAATTATCTGTAGGACTTTGGCAAGTACCTGAACACAGAGTGCCTGCCTTTGAGTTCTGAGGGACTGTCTTTCAAAATCATAACCACATTCCTGACATGAAAAATGGTACCTTTCAGAAATGGATTTGGAAATTCAGCGTCTCTGCCTGTGCGTGCAGAGAGTGTGCACAGCTGTGCCCTGTGTCACCCCTGGGTTCCTGGGGCAGGTGACACCTGCTGGGGTCACAGCCCCAGGTCTTGATGAGCCCTTGCCACAAGTTCCCAGAGTGGTGTTGCAGGAAGCTACAGTACAGCTCTGGAGTTCCCTTCCCGCCTGAGAAGTGGCATGTGTCACTGGGCGGCTGGAAGTGCACAGGTCCATCAGGCTCTGCTCCTGCTGTGATCTCAATGTAAGCTCCTTCCCATTCCAAATCCTCGTTCCAAGCAGGACGGACCACAGCAGTCAGTGGAGTCACAGAACATCAGCATCTTTCTGGGATGGTTTTTGTCTCTGCCTCATAAAGATAGCCAGGAGTTTCTATACTATCTAAGCTACACATTTATTGTAGTGGAAGCAATGTGGTCAGTGGGCATTTTTGTCTCTTAAATTGATATATAGGAGAACAATTACATATTTTTTACTGAAATTGGACCCACCTTTTAGCTGGTGATCAAGTGTGAGCAGGTTAGCTTGCAGATAGCTGTTCCAGAAGCCAGAATGAAGTGAGTGTGTGGGTTTTCCTGGGGAAACAATAGACTCACGTATTTTACCACAATGGAAAATTTTACAAAGCGTTCAGAGGCTGTCCTGTGGGAAGTGGGGTTAGCTGAGAACACGTGTAGCCCTTCAGTTGATAGGGATGCACAGAGCAGTGCTAAAAATTGTACATTTAATCAGCTTTTCTTCAGACGTAGGAATTTCAGCCTTAATGGGTGACAATTGGAGATGATTCAGTTTACAGCACAGTGCCTTAAAAAAAGCCTTGCCCTTTGGGAAGGTAAACGTAAGAAGCCATCAGTACTTAAATTTGCCAGCTGAAAATTTGTCAGCCTGGTTCGTTGAAAGGTTAAAGTAATTGCTCCAAGTGAACTGGGGGGTTTTAGGGCAGGGAGAAGATCTGGGGTCTCTGTGTATCTCTGGAAGTTTGCACATGATTTGGGCACATTTGGAGTTCATGCCATGTGAAGGTACAGTGCACAACTCTCCTGTTCAGCATAGCTAGGTGAACGATGATGGCACAAGTGTGTAAAGATTTTTACAATCCAAGTTAACTGTCAGGAATAAAGACTTTCAGTATGGTTTTGCTTCTTGAGTAGCACAGCCTATTTTTTAAATAGCCCAAGCAAGTGCCCAACAAAGCAGTAGATGTGATGGCACAGTGAATACTGAGTGAGGAAAAGTGTCTTGTTCTGTACGCCTAAAAATGAACTTGCTTACAGTGCAAAAGGGAATAATACCTGCCAAGCAAATCTAATACCAACTTGCACTGTGAGAACGGGGGAAAAGCACAATTTCCTTATTGTTCCAAATTGATAATATAATGTCTTTTAACATTCTCAGGAGAATAAAATACGTGCCTTTAATGTCTTTTAATTGGTTTGCAAGTGTCAGTGCTCATGGTATTCCTCTTCTAGTTGTACTGAGGCTGAGCTGTGTTGGACAGCAGCAAGCCTTTAGTGCTGCTTATCCAAAGTTTACCTGTGCTTTTTCCCTTTTGCCCTTGAGATGTGTTTGACTCCCTTTCCCCTGAATTTGTCTGTCAGTTCTAATCACAGTGTTCTCTTGAAAATGAAAAATGAAAGACTTTTCCTTTAAGACCATGTGGTGTTTATCCTTCCACAAATTGTAGTTAATTTACAGGCATGATCTGTCCTGCTTTTTTGTTAAATGATCGAATAAATTATCCAAAGCTTTAAGTAAAAATAGCAGATCTTTACAGCTTGCGTAGGGAAAGTTTGCTGTAAATAATCTGAATAGTCTGATTGCAAATACACTTGAGGTGAGTGAAGTTCTGCTGATTCTCCCTTTGGATGGGTATTGCTTTATTTGTTGTAATGTCAACCCCCTGTCATTGCCTGTAAGAGTGTATTTAAAGTGATTCGTTGAGTTTACATTCTGAAGTCTCATGAACACAAGTTTATTAAAGTCCTGTATTTTTAAAAATCAAACCACCAATATGTCCAGGGAAAAGACTCAATTTCATAATTTTAATCTTCTTCCTTAAAAGTTTAGTTTGGGCTATGTCAGTTTTCTGACATGAGAGTGATTTAAACCTAGTGCAGATTTTTTTTAACTTGCCTTTTATCTGCAGACATTTACGCTTAACGATCACAGCTCTTAATTTACCTTTCAGTTTTTTCACAGTAAAGCCTCCTTCCTTGCTTTGCAGTTTTTCTTTTGTAAAAACTTAATATGTGATTTTTGTGCTGATCATCAGTTACACGCTTCTGTCTAATAAGGGGGTTTCTGTTGCTCAATAAGGCCCATGGCATATTACATAACGTTCATCTAGATTAGTGATGACTTTCACAAATGGTAGGCTCTGTGTCATCCAGCTGTGCTACATACCTGTGCCTAGTTGTGTGTTATTCGTCACCTCTGGGAAGTAATTTTTTCCTTGTATAGACATCCAACTGAAAAGACACTTGGGAAGGTCATAAGAAAAGGCAATGGCACACTTGAATGCGTTTCCTTTGCATGTTGCTGTGATAATTAGTCAATTCCCATCCCAATGTGAATTTGAGGTCACTTTTTAAGCAACAGGTTAGACAAACAACTTTTTTGACACAGGGAAATACATTTGGGATTGTCATTTAAAGATGCTGTATTTATGAGTGAATGTGAATCCCACTCCTGTTATATCCCTACATAAAAAAAAAAAAATATTTTTCTCTTTGTAGAACTGACAGTGCATCAGCTGACCAGGACAATTTAAAATACTCTTCATCCAGAGATCGGGGCAGTTCTGCCTCCTATGGATTACAACCCTCAAATTCAGCTGTGGTGTCTCGGCAAAGACACGATGATATCAGAGTCCACACTGACATACAGAATGAAGAAAAAGGTACCCAGATTGCTGTTTCATGTGTGATTGTGAGGGGACATTCAGGGAAAGGCAGTAAACTGAAATGGTGGAGAAATTTTTATTTTGTTTTGGGTGTTTTTTTTTCTTCCCTCCCCCCCCAAAAAAGGCAGCAAACTGGTTTGTCTCATTGCCACAGTATTGCTGTTTTGGGAGATTTGTCAGGGATCAGAGAAATGTTGTGGTTGATGTGAATACTGAGAAAAATACGCAGTTGCATTGGGAAAAGAATGCAGGAGATGACTTGATGTATTAACAGAATAAGTACTTTTTACTGAAGAATAATATTCTGGACTTATCAGGTCTTCAGGCTGCAATTTCTTCCTGAATAGTCTCTAGTACTTCTGCTGTTGGATTAAATGGGCTACCAGACTGGTCTATTGCCTGTTGTAGCTTTACTACACCAAACTGGAATCTTTGCTTAGTAATCAGATCTATATTTTTATCATTAATGACAGTTTCTACTTTCATGTACCTCAGCCTGACTTCATGCAAATCATATGATGTGTGATTCATACATTTTTACTGGTTTAGGTGTTTTTTTTATTATTTTTAGGATGGAAATACTATTTCTAGAAAAAAGCCAAACAGTTTAGAATCATGTCTTTTCTGTATTTATGAAAAATCTATATTCTGATTTCTTTTTTTTTCTTTAATTGCCAAATACAGACATCAAATTGGATATTCTTATTTGCAGAGTCACTTTTTGACTGTGTAAATCCTCAGGCAGGCCAGACTAAAAAAAAAAAAAAGTCACAAGAATAGTAGTGTGGGAGTTTTTGTTCAGGAACCTAAAAAGCATTTGAACTCCCCCCCCACTTCTGTGGCCTGTAACTGACTGTAAATAATTGCTGCATCTTAGGGGAAGTTACAGCTGGATGCAAATTAATTTTTTTATAAGTAGCAGGTAGTGTTAGAAGGCGGCAGGAGCATGAAGCATGTTTATCTGCACAGTTTGAGAACCTTAAGATTCGTTTTACTTCAGCAGAGAAACTGCTTAGGAAGTGAGTGTATTTGTCTGTCTGCTGACCTGGAATGTTGTACTGTGTTCAACACACTGGCATAGGAGGTGGTTCTTACTATTTGAAGGGTGCTAGTATTTAAAGAATGGCAGCACAGTGAAATAGTAAGTTTTGGACAACTTCAGAAAGGTGGTTTGTGAAGTTGCTGGGAAAGTGCCATTTAAGAAGAAAAGTGTTCCTGGTTCTCCCTCCAGTACTGTGTCTTGCAGGGCATGTCTCTGCTAGCTCAACACTGTGTTATGTTGTTCAGGTGTGACTTGAAATGATGTGATTAGGATATTCTAACTATAAAACCAAGTTCCAGGTATCTCTAGTTCATTTTATTATTGGAGAAATGTGTCAGCTTACAGATGGAGAATAGTTTTTGTTTACTGAGATGTTTCAGTTCATCTGTTGGGTGTCTGCCAGCATGGAATTCTCATTTGAGATTTTCTGACCTGGCTGCCTTACACCCCCTACCTGCCTTCCCACAGTTTCTGGTGTTGATAATAAAAATTACTTACAAATTGATAATTTCTGGAAGTTTTTCAGGTTTGAAAACTTCCAAGGATGTGACTTATGTTTAGGCTCAAATGCATTAGTTGCTGTTAGGAGTTACTTCCTTCATAGGACAGTGTTGGTTTGTTCTGACAAAATAATGTCAAGGTGGCATGCTTGCTAGTTTAGAGCTGTAAAAAACAATGTTGTAAATCTAAATAGACACAAACTATCTTTACTGTAATTGTAGCTAACGAATTACAAGTGAGACTTTGCACAGGGTTTTTTGTAATGTGTATAGCAATGCACAGATGTATACTGATAGTTAATATCTGCTTTTTATCAAAAGCTTTGCCTTAAAGAAACATTCTTTACATCTACTGAGGTCCAGGTTCACCTCAGCGTTTGAAGTTACTATTTTATCAATCCTTTAGTCTCAGTAGGCAGCCCCTTATGGGGAGCCACGTCTCCTTCTCTCCAGACCTTCTTTTATACATTGAAGCAGGTGGACTTGTAGATATCTTTTCTGAAAGAAATCTTCCATTTTTTTTTGTCATTCTGGGTTTAATTTTATTAGTTGGTTCTTCCCTGTCTTGGACAGGAAAGCACTTCAGAAATCTTCATTGCAAGTGAGCTCTAACACATTGGGTGAAGGATTGAGCAGGCTCAGAGACAGTTTCACTTTTGGACAGTATTGAGGGGACGAACTTGTCCCTCAAAGTGGTGTGGCAGGCTGGAAAATTTCCAGTCTCAACATTTGATTATGTTTATTCTTCTGAATCTGGGAGCAAGAGCAATTGAATTACTTAAAATGATACTTCTGTTTTCGTTTTATATTGTTACCAAAGATGTATCTTAAATGGGAGAATGTAGGATTGAGTTTAATTAAGGGTGATGCCAGTATTAGTGAGAATGTTGAGCTTTTTATGTTTAAGGAGAGTTGTTCAATCTGTGCAAACAGATAATATTTGTCTTTTCAAAAACTTAATATTTTTGGCCATTTTTTACTTAGCCTGTGTGGTAAATTCATAGCAAAAACAGAATGGACATTTCATGTGCAAGTAAAAGTATCCAGCCATGGGTACTAGCAGTTTGACCTTGTATTTTACAAAGCCTTTCATGTCAAAGTAATAAAAAGAAAACGTCACCTACAACAGAACTGATGTTAAACTTCATGGCAATAGTGGTTTTTTTTCATGTACTTCAAAAAAAAGGACAGATGAGATTCTAAATCTGTGACCTGGAAACTTACAAGATGTAACAAAACATTGATGCATGTGGAAGTGAAAAAGGAAGCTAAAGGGGGTGGTAGAGGGTAGAGCTGCTAATTTGCATATGAATTGAATAATTCACAACTCCCCACCCTGCTAAATGTGTTCTGAGAGCCTGTTCTAATGTCCCATCGGTTTGTCCACAGGTGGCTACAGTGTCAATGGAGGATCTGGGGAAAATACTTATGGTCGGAAGTCGTTGGGGCAAGAGCTGAGAGTTAACAATGTGACCAATCCTGATTTTACCAGTGTTCCGCATGGGAATCGTGCTTTAGCCACAAAAGACATGAGGAAATCACAGGGTAAGGACATCACTGATTTGCAGAGGGTATCTCTTCTGGCAGCATTTCTTGTGTTCAGAATATGAAAAGAAGTTCACTATGGTTGGGCAGTCTGCATGGATTTTATTTTTTGTGATACATGATGGTGTTGATGTTGATACAACATGTCATCTTGTTTTAGTGTTCCTTGTGCTGAGGCTTCCTCCATAGGTTGGGCAGATCTCTCAGCTACCTGGCTTAGGCTTTCAGCCTTTGTTTCCTTTAGATGGCTTTTGAACCCTTCCTTAGGTTAGCCAGATTTGGCAAAGACATCTCTAAGAAGGAGAACGTCCTTTGGATTTGTTGCAAATTGATGCCTGAGTAAAAAATTGATAATTAATGAGCCCCAGTGTGGGAAGAGCAGCAATGGTTGGGAGCAGCTCAGCCTTTCCCTGTTGTCCCTGGGCTGCAGGATGAGCAGTGGTCACATCCTGCCAGTTCAGTCACCGAGTGTGTCCTCCTGAGCCTGCCACTGCTTGTGCTCCCCCTTGCTCAGCTGAGGAACACAGGCCAGGGAGGAGCTGGAAGCATCCTAAGAATGTGGGCAAGGTCTTGGGAGATGCAGCAAGAACAAATTTGGAGTTTCAAGAGGGTGCAGGAATGCTGGGCTTGTGTTTTTGAGGAAGAAGGCTTCACTCTTCCCACTATTTGAGGTTTGAGTCATAGTTTAAAAAAAAAAAAAGTTATTCCAAGCATTTTTGAATGAAAATAGAAACTTCATGACTAAGCACTGTCACTTATTGCATCACTTAGTATAAGTAGTAGTTGAGGCACTGGTAAAAACTGCCTGCTTTATGCCAGGCACATTATAAACATGAGGACAGGCTGTTTCTTCTCAAGGATTAATGTTCCAGAGGAGAAAAAAGAATGTTCAGTGTGTTTTGCAGGTGGAAGAACTGAGGTGTAAGTGGTGACATGACTGTTTCAAAAAAGTGATTTTAGGAATGGGTTAAACTCAGGCTTTATAATCCCATTGTGGTGTCTTGATATAAAATTATGTAGTCCTTTTAATGTCTTTTGGTGTCTATGTAGAGGAAATAGAAAATTCCTAAATAATAGTTAATTCAGACTCTTCTCCGGGGTATGTGAGCATCCCTTTAATCCTTAAAAGTTTAGGATATACAGTTTTGGAAGGCTGAAGTTGCTGCCTATGACTTGTATGTTTTCTTTCCTTGAGATGTCAGATTTCAAGAGTTTCTCCTTTTGAACTTGGCTGTCTTTGATTGTTGTAGGTTTCAGCAAGTCCTTTTGGTTTTTCATCTCTTCTTTAAAATACAATAGGATTATGTTGCAACGAGATTTTAGGTTTTAAGTTCTTTGATGTTTTCTTGTTAGTATATTCATTAAACAGTTTTAAATATAGTGTTCTGTGAGTTAGCGTGTGACTGAGACCTTGCTGAATTTTCACAAACTGGATGTCACAGGTATTTAGTGCTTTGATTAGTGTAGCTTCAGTCGTGTTCTTGGTTAGTATTTTTTGGTTTTTGGTTCTGTTTTTTTTCTAAAAGTTGTGATTGTGACTTGATAATTAGCTGACACACTCGGGGACTAATGCCAGTGTAGATTAGCTGTTAACTGAATAAAGACAAAGCTGCTTTAGTCACATCAGATGACTGATGTGTAGCAGAGTAGGGCAAAAAGCTGTCTGTAACTGCCTTGGAGTTTCTCATTAAAGTCATGTCCACTAAGAAAACCTCATCATGTTCCACAAATCCTTTGATTTGAACCACCATGAGACATCTGATGTTGAATTCATTGAAAGAAATTTTGTTTCCTTTTTGCGAGTGAGGGCAATTAATTATTTGTGTGAATTCATAGGTAATTTGTCCCTAAAGTAAGTAAGCTGTGTTGTGACCCTCTCTGGTATCCAGTGCTGTTGGCCAAGTTTAATGAAGTGTTTTCTTAGGAAGGTTCACTCTCCCCCACTGCAATCTGCCTAAGTGAGCAGCCAGGTCCTCTTCACACTGGGAGCTTTTGTTCCCCAGTGAAGGAAGAGCAGATCTATTTTCCTCTTCTAAGCAGAACCCTCCTACCTATCAGAGAGAAAATACTGTTTCTTTGTAGTTGCTTGAACTTAAATCTGGTTCTTTGCTTCAGGAAGCAGCTTGTTTTTTCCACAGGGTTTTCTTCTTGAATATTTTGAAAAAAAAATTCAAAATATTATTTGTTGAATTAATTTCGTTTATTCAGTCAGAAGTCTGGTTTAATCTTAGCCCACACCACTTTTTAAAAAATTCCATTTATGTAGAAGGGAACTAAGTCCAGGTTTTTGTGTAGAAGTAAGACAGTTCTCCTTAGTTCTGCATGAGTTCAACACAGGTACTGGGCTGTCCACACGAAGAAATTACCTATTTTGGTAGCCAAATTAGATTTTACATTTAACTTTCTTTTTATGAAGGTTTAAAACCCATCAGGATTTACTTTTAGTAGTTGTCTCAAACGACTGTTATGACTTTTTGATTTCACACACACTCCTATTGGACACTACAGGTACTGTTGAGAAATGCTGTAGGAAAAAAAAGAAATAACTGCTTTTTTCAGAGCGACCGTTGTCTTATTCTGACGAGTCTCGACTGTCAAATCTTCTTCGGAGGATTACTCGGGAAGACGACAGAGACCGAAGACTGGCTACTGTAAAGCAACTGAAAGAATTCATTCAGCAACCAGAAAACAAACTGGTCAGTAATTCTCCCTTTGCCACGGCATTGGGTGTTTCTTGTTGTGTAAAATTTATCTTTTTCAAATTCATGTCTGCATATACATTGTCTCATATACAAAGAATTTCGTTCCACAAGAAAGGCGAGTGTGTTCCTGGATTGTCTGTCTTGTTTCCATAATTCAGGAAATGTTTTTTTAGGATGTATTTCCTTAAAGCAAACTGCTGAATGCCTGAACTGTAGGAATTAACATGGTGTGTGTGTGTGGCTTTCTTTGGCTGCTCTTAGGAATAGCCTCTGGATCCCTCAGAAAGGAAGGAAGAGGGAAAGGGAAGTCAAGTGTTGTTGTCTTGTTCAAGAACTGTTTCTGTATTTTAAATTAAAAATACACAGATGTTTAGTCTTGTGAACAGCTCATCTTAGGGCTACTCAGCTTTCTAACTAAACATCTCTGGATTCCCTTCCATGGGAAGAGAACTAAGTAAATCTTTGTTTTCATTACATCTTTAGGATTTTTGGTGGTTTGCAGAAGTCTCTGATGTCCTCAAGTGTTTTTTAAAGATGTGGGGATGGGAAGGGAAGTATCCCACTGTGGGTATAAATTTTTAATATTACTTATTTGAAATGAAATATTAAAGAGCATATTGTCTAACACATCTGCCCCACTGTTCTGGAAAGCTTAAGAGTTCTCCAAGTACTGAAAAAGCAGGAAGTGATGCTTTAATATCCTGCCACTCATTTGCAAGCAGTGCTCTGATACTTTAGCTGTGGGATCTATGTCTGTCCTTATTTATAAGAAATTGGTTAGTTTTCTCATTGTATGTTAATTAACCAGTGATAGTTTTGCTCTTTTCCAAAGGACATGAGGCTTGAATATGCGGAGTATTCTAGTCTGTGCACCTGGGTGTAAGCTGCCCCTGTGCAAGCCTAGTTAACACTTCAGCTCTCCTCTTGTTACTACAAGGGTTTAGGCAGTAAATGCTTTCCACAGTGATTCTGTGGTTATTTTTTTTAGTTACTTCCATTATTCTCCATGATGTTTTCCCAGTTTTTGAGTTTTATTTTGTAACTGCATTTTATTTAGGTTTATTGGTATCTCAGAGCATGCTGAAATTGCCATTCTAATGTCTAACTCAGCGATGACAGACTTTGTTAGTGGTCAGAACATTAAAAGTCTGTCACTGAGAAACTTCTGGTTAAGCTTCTCTGAGCTCACTAATGAGAAGAAGATCAATGTCAAGTGATATCAAGGCCAGAACTTTATATTGGACAGTGTTTAAGGTAGCAGTAGTTCCTACAGGTCTTGACACTACTGAGTGTAGTTTAACTGAGTTCTTTTCATCTTCAGGGTTGAAATACGTGTTCAAAGTAAAGTAGTAGAAGTCAGCAGTCACTTGTCATCTGATGGAATCCCACTTTAGTTTCTAAATTACATAGCTGCCTTTTCCTTTTTGGCCTCTCTTGCAGGTATCAAACACATTTTCAAAATGCCCTTATGAGTTCTGAGGGGTCAAGCATGTGGATCTCTGTCCCTCCACCCTCAAAAGCATCATGTTGCTCAAAACTTACAGCAAAAACTGTTCCATCCGCTGTGTTAAAGAGGAATGTCTTTCTGAAGAAAAGAGAATAAATATTTTTATCATTTTTTCCCATTAATGTTAGGCAGTTGTAGCTAATGTGTGATGTTTCAATGAGATCACTAATGTGGCAGGGGTTTAGTGCATTTTAGGAAAACAAGTCTTTCTGGTTATGTTTACTGAGAAGCACTGGTTCATCAATAATGCTTCATTCCCAAAATTGTATTCCATTTCACTGAAATGCAGGGTTGCCTAAGTAGAAACTTTAATACTTCACATTATATTATGTGTTCCATAAAATTTTTCAGTGATACAATTGATTTATTAGTATGAGAGGTTTGGTCTTTAGTAGATGCTACTCATGAGCTGTGTGTTGAGTCTTCCATGGTGATGTAATGTTATCAGCAAGAACTAAACTTGGAACAGACCTTGATAGCAGGCTGCCAGTATTTTCATGGCTACTGTAAATAAATATCAAATGTAACATCTAGGATAATATTGCAGTGTTGCTTAATATAGTTCATGCTAGTCTGCAGTGGCCATGGAAAGCATAATGGCATTCTCTTGGCAAGGAGAGCTGGCAGTGTTGTCTTTAATGTGGGTGTAAACAGACCTATTGTGGAGGCAGGATTGGGCAATTACTGTGCTTATGCCTTTTATTTATCTTACATTACAGGTACTCGTTAAACAACTGGATAATATCCTGACTGCCATTCATGATGTGCTCAATGAAAGGTAAGTTGGAAAAATGCTCTAAAGGGGAAAAATAATGAGAGCATTAGGTTTGAAATAGAGAGGGGAAAGGTTGAGAGAAATTACTTTGCTAGTTTTGCATTGGTGTCCCATTGCAGGAACAGAATGAAATTAGGGGGGAGTAAAGACTCCTGGGCACATCAACAATACTGTTGGGCTGTGTAAAGTACACCTGCCTTGGAGAGAAGGTGAAGGCACGAGTGTGGCTTGGATGCTGTAGGTTGTGTGGAGTCTGTCTCAGGTGTGTTCAGTCACCTGGTGGAGCTGTGCACTGCTGTGGTGGTGTAGCTTCCAAAATGAAATAGGTTTTTTACAAGCTGACTCATTTACTTCCAATTAAGAGTGTATGTAGAGGATACTGAGGTTTGTGGGGACTTTTAGGTGCTTAGGTCAGTGTTATTTCCCAGAGCAAGCTGCATATTAAGAACTATTTCTGTTGGATAGTGTGTTTCAAGTAGAACAGCACATTTGCATACTTTTATTCAAGTTGACTTATTCCATAGAAATAATATTTCTTAGAATTTTATTTTAGCCTCACCACTGCTGCTGTTAAGTAGGAGAGAAGCAGCTTCATTTCTGCATATATCTTCTTTTGCTTTAGAAAATGCTTTATTTTGTTCATGCTTCTGTTCTGCTGTCATGGCTGGAGATCCTTAGTTCCTTTTTTTTTTCCTCTCCAAAAATACAGTAGCAAATTGCTTCAGGAATTGAGACAGGAAGGAGCTTGCTGTCTTGGCCTTCTTTGTGCTTCTCTGAGCTACGAGGCTGAGAAGATCTTTAAATGGATTTTTAGCAAATTCAGTTCATCCACAAAAGATGAAGTTAAACTTCTTTATTTGTGTGCAACCTACAAAGCACTAGAGACTGTAGGAGAAAAGAAAGCATTTTCATCTTTAATGCAGGTAAGACTACCAGTTAAAACATGATTATTAATAATTTTCTCAGTGCAGTGCTTGAATAAACTTTTTAAACAGGAATGAACATTAAGTAATGCTATATTGACAAAGTAAGTATGTGTTATTACGACTGGAAGGGAACTTTCTGACTGAATGGGATTCTTTGATTCTGGTTACAGTAGAAAAGAAGGACAAGTCTTTGTAGGATGATACATATTTTGATGCAGCTTTCTAGTATTTATGGCGGATCCAAGAAGAAGAATCTTGTTGAGACCAAAAAGAGAACTTAAGTGGAATGGTACACAAAACCCAAACTTTTGTTTTGTGCTATCTCCTATTTACAATTTCTGACTGGAATTGTGGATATATCTGAGAAAGGAGTAGGATGTGTGCAGACAAGATGAGGTGCCCTTGTTCAAGTTTTAGAGTTTCTTACTTTGGGTGTAGAACAGCTATGGCCAGGTTATGTGCTCCAATTTAATAGTTACTTTACAGGGCCAAAAAGCTTCAGCACGAGAAAGAGGACTTTACTCACAGTTGTTCTGTGGCTAAAGAACTAAAGAAAAGTGTTCCCTGGCTCTGCCATATATACAGCAAGTGCCCCCTTGAAGTGATTGTTTTGATGCAATGTTATGTGATGCTTTTTACATTTTGTCCCTGCAGAAACAGTAGAGTTTTGTTGATTGAATCAAAGTAGTTTGTTACAATGTGTTCTCTCTCGTGTTCTAATGAAGTGAAATGTGTGGTGGCTTTGCTTTACTTTTCAGCTTGTAATGACCAGCCTGCAGTCCATCCTAGAAAATGTTGATACACCAGAGTTACTGTGCAAGTGTGTCAAGTGCATCCTTTTGGTGTCTCGATGCTACCCGCACATTTTCAGCACCAATTTTAGGGTAAGCTTTCTTTGTGTTTTGTATTTTATTTCTACAATAGAAATGTTGGTGCAGCAAACTGGGTAATGACTCTGTTTTCACAATTGCTTTCCAGGACACAGTGGACATACTGGTGGGGTGGCACATAGATCACACTCAGAAACCTTCTCTGACACAGCAAGTCTCTGGTAAGTTTGGCCAGAGGAGCTCATGGAGAGTCTCAGAGCCTGCTCTGGCTTGCAGGTGTTGGGGGTTTACTTACATGAGTTTGGTTCTGCTGATGTGGAAGTCGACATAAAACCAAACTGAGTTTCTGGCTGTATAGCAAGATACTTTGTTCCTAACTTTTTAGTAAATTTGCATTTGCTGTTTTATGCTAATTTTGGAAAAATGGGATGCTTTATTCAGGGTACATTTAAACACCAATTGTTTGGTGCAATTTTATAATAATCTCTAATAAATTTATAGGTCTGAGTATATCTTCTGTGAAAGGATATAGTTTTTCCTAAGTACTTCTAGAAAATCTTTGTGGTAAAGATACTGTACTGGCATTTAAAAATGGGGAGAGTTTTTCCAATAGCTTTATCAGTTTTCTTGGGAGTTATTCACAGAAGGTTTATTATGTTTCTTGTGTCATAGTCCTAGATTCTGTCCTTGGTGCTTAACTGCTGTGGGGCAGAACTGAACCTTAAAATGATTTTTGCAAAAGGACAGAAGAGGGAGATACAATTTATATTTATTTTAAAAACATCTAGTGTTAGTATTTTCATGTCGATGACCTCTTAGCTCAGCAACTTTTCCCTCAGCAATATGCAACTAAAATTTAATGATTGTATGTCACCTTGTATTAATTGGCTTGATATTTTTATACAGGATGGCTGCAGAGCTTGGAGCCCTTTTGGGTGGCTGATCTAACTTTTTCTACCACACTCTTGGGTCAGTTTTTGGAAGATATGGAAGCTTATGCTGAGGTAAACAAGACTTTATGGTGTATACCAGAGTTAACTATTATGGTTTTCTTAATAAATCTACAGCTCTGATTTTTATGGCTGTATTACTTTTGTAGAAAATAAAATGATGTGGCTTTCCTGGGGAAAAGAGGATCAAATTAAGAGATACACTTCAGTCATGTACAATGACCAACTGCACAAATACTCATGAAATATTTAATAAGTATTACAACCAGGCCTTCAGCCATTGTTGATTAAGAATATCGTGTTATGATAAAACTATAAGCAATTGACCAAATAGGAATGTCTTTATTTTTAAAGAGCTGATGTGAAGACAATTCATGGTCTTTCCTTGGTGTTTTCCTTAATTGTCCAACCTCAGAGTGTTCCAGAAGTAGTAACAGTTGGGGGGAGAGGGGAAATCTTAATGCTTCAAAAAACTGATGATAAATCTGTCCTTTTAAAATAAAGCAGCAGATTATATAGTGCAGGAAATAATGCAGCAGGAACTGATGGAAGACTAGATTATATTCATTTAATGTACTTCATTTTGACTTTGTCACCTTTGCTTGGTTAACAGGGCATAAAGTTTATCTGGTGCTGTCATTAAAGGAAGAGCTTTGGGATTGGGGGTGGTGGGTGCTGTTTTTTAAGGTGTATGTCCTCATATGAATACATAACTTAGAGGTAGATTATACTATGTGGTGTATGTTAATATGCAGGTCCTGTAGGTAAAATTGTACTTGGAGTATGATTTGTTTCACTCAAAGCAGAGCCAATAATTTGGTCAGGCTCCTTCTCTGTACACCAGGGCCTTTGCTGGGGCAGCTTTAGGATTCACAGGGCAGAGCAGTAAATCACTGCTTATCAGGCTGGCTGCTGCTCTGGTCAATGTGTGTATTCTTAGTCACGGAAGAGTTTTAAGATAACGTGTGCTAACATGGAGGAGGTGCTTCCAGCCAATGTGTTTATCTCACAGTGGGGTAGACCAAGGCTAATGAGATCAGCACTTCTGGGAATGTTCCCAGGCACTGGTGCCAGCTGGCATGGAGTAGTCTGTTAGTGAACTCTTGGTCTCCAGATCAACATAGTTTGCATGTGTGATGGGCATTGCCAGTCAAACATCTTGACTCCAGTTTGGGGCTGAGAATTTTTGGAAGAGTAGTGAAAGTGTGCAGACAGCTGTTGTAACAGTGCAGCAATACAGATGATCATGTTCCATAGACCAGGAACTTCATAAGCCTCAGGCTTAATTTACAAGATAGAGTCTGAGTACTTTGTGACTTCTCATTGCCATTGTGTGCCTGTATCCCACCTTTGTATGTGCCTGTAGTTAAGGGGTGTTGGATAAATACATCTGTAATTGGGCTGTACATCTTAATGTCTGGAAAAGAGATGAAGTATTTTCAGTCTCATATTTTATTGCTTTACCCACGTGTGAGTTCAGGATGTGTGCTGATACACTGACCTTGTGTGCTGCAGGACCTCAGCCACGTGGCCTCTGGGGAGTCGGTGGACGAGGACATCCCTCCTCCCTCGGTGTCGCTGCCCAAGCTGGCGGCGCTGCTGCGGGTGTTCAGCACGGTGGTGAGGAGCATTGGGGAGCGCTTCAGCCCCATCAGAGGACCACCAATCACAGAGGCTTATGTAACTGATGTAAGACCCCCCTTTGTCATCACATAGCAATGCCATTTATTTATTATATAGGGTTTATTTAGGCTTTACGAATGTTACATGAATATATATGTTCTCAGCTTTGAGTAAATCTGTTTTTTCCAAGGAATATGCTACATTGATTTTATTAAACTATAGATCATGATAGTGGCACATGGGAATTGTATCAGAAACTAAATTCTTTAGGCATTTTGACTTCATGTGGTTGGGTTTGCTTGTTATCTTTGAAACAGTGTTACTGTTTATTCAGATAACTATGCCACCATAGAAACTTGAATTCTATTTATGAGTTTGATTTAATAAAATGTGATGGGTTTTATTCCTGTTGAAATTGTATCTACTAAATCTGATAGCAAACTTGTCTAGCTCTATAGTATAGGATGGTGTAAACTCAGAATAAATATGATATATTATGCTAAGTAGCTGCTATGGTTCTGTGGTGGGTGAGGAGATAAGATAAAAATACCTGCAGTCAAAGTCTTGTGGCTGGATGACCTGCACAACTGGAATTTATGCCCTTGCAGAATTTTGAGGCACACAACTTCCTGGGTCTGTAAGTGTATGGATTTCCCAGTTAAAGACAAGACAGTTATGTAACTTCTGCCTTAATCTGCAGAGGATTCTTGTGAGGAAAGCTCAAGAAAACTCATCTGTCTTTTGCAAGGGAAGTTCTTTTGACATTAGTTGGAACTGAACAGAACTGTGAATAATGAGCTTGGGTTTTCTAGGTCTCTAACTGAATTGGAAACCAAGCAGCTGAAAGTTTGTTTTTTTTTTTAACACTTCTGAAGTGTAATGCCAAGATGACATTATTCAGAATAGAATTGACCAAGCTGCAGAGTAGGTGATGGGACAGATGTCAAATGGGTGTGAATACAATTAAATTGCATCTCTTTTTAATGGAGTTTCACTCAGTTGTGGTCTTAATTTTACAGGTTCTGTACAGAGTAATGAGATGTGTGACTGCAGCAAACCAAGTGTTCTTTTCTGAAGCTGTGCTTACTGCTGCCAATGAGTGTGTTGGGGTTTTACTTGGCAGCCTGGATCCCAGTATGACCATACACTGTGACATGGTCATCACCTATGGATTAGATCAAATGGAAAATTGTCAGACTTGTGGCACTGACTATGTCATTTCAGTCCTCAATCTGTTGACACTGGTTTGTACACGTTTTTATTGTTGTGGGGGACTAGAAAAACAGTATTTTGATTAATCTTTAATAATTAGTAAAAATTAGTGAAGTTACTTATTTTGGTTTTTATCCCCAGATTGTTGAACAAATAAATACAAAACTACCATCATCATTTGTAGAGAAATTATTTATACCAGAGTCTAAACTACTTGTTCTTCGTTATCATAAGGAGAAAGAGGTAAGAGTAAGTAACTTCTAAGGTGTATTCCAACAGCCTTCATGCACTTGCTAGAATATATTAAGCTGTAAAACTTAGCTCATCTTAAATATGGATTTTAGTCTAACTGAATATCTGAAACTTCTGAAAAGGCAGATACAGCTACTTCTTGGTTTTAGCATTTAGATTTGATAAGAAATTGGTAAGTTTGCCATCATTCCAGGTACAGAATCCTTAGTTAATTTGCTTTGTTACTCAGTGTGTTAGGTGGATAATCAGGAAAATAACTAATAAAAAATTAGTACATTCTGTAAGTAAGGGGTAGATAAAACTGAAGGTAGGTGTGTGTATCAGACTAAGCTATTCATAGATAAAGAAGTGTGATTATAAATTCTTTGTTGCTGATTAGTATATTTTATGATCTGTTCTAATCAGTTATTGCTGTAATTATGTTCTCAAGGTTGTTGCAGCAGCCCTTGCTGTATACCAAGCTGTATTGAGCCTGAAGAACATTCCTGTTCTGGAGACTGCTTACAGGTTGATTCTGGGAGAGATGACCTGTGCTTTAAATAGTCTTCTCCATAGTTTACATCTTCCTGAAGCCTGTTCTGAAATCCAGCATGACTCTTTCAAGAAGCTTATATCCAATGTGGATAATGCCAAGTTTGTTGTTATATTTGACCTCAGTGCTCTAAGTACTATTGGAAATGCTAAAAACTCATTAATTGGGGTGAGTAACAGCTCAACAGACAGTTCATGCAATAAGTGTAAAAAATACTTGATTACTTAAAATTAATGTATTACACCAGTAGGGCACATATGTATAAGTAAAATGATCATATTTGAACTTCCTAAGTTTTAGAAAAACTTCCAGTATTCAAACTTAGGGGAAACAGTGGGTGGGTTGTGTCTCTAGTTGGTGCATAATGAAAAGCAGTTTCTGGGGCAGAGCATCTTATCAGGGTTATTAAGAGTTTAATGCTAAGATCATCATCGTAATTGCTTTTGAAACTCAAGACAGATAAAAGCAGCTGTAGTGTGTCCTTTGGTATTATATCAACCATATGAAAACACTTGCCAGATCTTTCCCTATAAGAACATGAACTACTTTTACCAGACTTCTAAAAATGGGAAAGAAAATAGTTATAGTCAGAAAATAACAGAGTTAAATTATTTCCTGTGGGGAAGAAAGAAAAGACATTAATTATGGTATGAAAATTACAGTTAAGTGTAGATCCTGCTTTTTATGTCTCTGTGCTTGTGTTGCAATTGTTTTATAGATGTGGGCCCTTTCACCAACTGTGTTTGCACTGCTGAGTAAAAACCTGATGATTGTTCATGGTGACATAGCAGTTCACTTCCCTGCTGTCCAGTATGCAGTGCTCTATACATTGTACTCACACTGCTCCAGGTAGGAGGTTTCATAATCCAGCAGTATTTTAAGGGCACTAGGATGGACTGATTGGAATATTGTTGGAGGGATGAAATTAAATAGACTGTTACAATGAAGCTTTTGCCCAAACTTCCTTAATTAGTTTTCACTTTCGTTAATTGCAAGGAAGCTGTATCTCAGCCAGGAAAGCATATCCTGGCTTAAAGTTGGCCTTTTATTCAAAGGCAGATTAGAAATCTTGTGTTTGAATAGAGATAACTGAGGCAGAACTCTACTGAAAGCAAATGAGGAAAGATTATTTACTATTTAGCTTACTGTGTGATGTAGGAGAGGTAATGAGATGTAAACAACAGATGTAAATATGTTCTAGACCTTATTAATACAAACTGTTGTTTAAGTAAGGGAATAAACCAGTTTAACTGTTACTCTTTGCATTCTTAGCTGCGGTGATTTTTCACTAAGCATTGGATACCAGACACAGTTGAGAACAGGTTACTGGCCTGAATGGACTGATGGCAATTTGTAGCTTTGTTCTTTGAGGCTAGGGATCAAAATATTTGGATTTTGGCATAGTGTGGTTTGTGTGTATATGTGTTCATTTAACTTGTGCTGCTGATTGTTGATGTTTTCTCTCCTGTAAACTTCAGGGAAGTCTCTCTCATCTTGGGGTAGTTTTACAGTTTGTTTTTCCTTCCCTTTTCAGGCATGACCATTTCATTTCCAGTAGCCTCAGTTCTTCCTCTCCCTCCCTGTTTGATGGAGCAGTTATAAGTACTGTAACTACAGCAACAAAAAAACATTTCTCAATCATACTGAACCTTTTGGGGCTACTCCTTAAGAAGGATAACCTTACTCAAGATACCAGGTAAGGAAAACTTCCTTAGAAATTGGGAATTTTTTTTTTTGTCCAGTAGAATACATTAATTCAGAAACCAGGGTAATTTGAATTTGTAAAACTTGGGATAAAGTTTACCAGTCAAGTATTTGGGCTTTTTTTAACATTATTAGTGAAATTGTGGAAAAAAAAGTAGCTGCTTGTTTTTATACATGAAAACTAAAGAAGTTTAAACCATCCTAAGATCTATCCATTAGAAGCAGAGTTATCAAAGTTTACTGAAAGAAAGGGTTTGGTCACTGAAAGTACCCTTTTGCAATAGTTGCCATCCTGTATTACCAAAATGCTGTGAAAGCTGGGGACATCTTTAAAATTAGAAATTACCTTGTTTAAAAAGTGTGAGCTACTACATGAAGTAGTTCAAGTTCTATCAGAAAGTACCTCTCTGTAACTGTGTAGAGTGACTAAACTCTTGGTTTTTGAAGGAAACTACTTACAACGTGGGCTTTGGAAGTGGCTCTTCTGATGAAGAAATCAGAAACATATACACCGTTATTTTCTCTCCCATCTTTTCATAAGTTTTGCAAAGGACTTTTAGCAAACAGTAAGATATTGCGTATTTTTACTTAACTGTCTTTTACGTTTCAAAATTAAGCCTTGTCCCACTGATAGTAGCAACTGTACTTGTTTCATTTACTTTAAAGATGCTTTAGGGTTGTATTGTGCAAGAACCTTTACATTCTTCTTATGAATTTTTTTTTTTGAAGTGGATCCCTGCCTGTTACTTAAACAATTTGCTTAACATAAATTGCAGTCTTAAAGAGACTGGACACATTACTGACATTTTTGGTAGATCAATTTCCCAGTCACAAATCATTATTTATCAAAAGCACTGGAACAGTTCTGTGATGTATATGTATTCAATTTCAAAATCTGTAAAAAATATGAGGACAAATGCAGAGTAGTGCAGAAGTTACCTAATTCCAGCAAGAATAACTTTGTTTTCCTCCTTTCAACTTCTTAATTCAGCACTTCTGGAAGATGTGAACATTTGTCTTCAAGCATGTAGTAGCCTCCATGCCCTGTCTTCCTCCCTTCCAGATGACCTTTTACAGAGGTACTTGCACAGAGTTCTGTATGTTATTTGAACTATGCTGATAATGGAGATATGAACACCTCTTTCCTTTCTGGTGTTGCAGGTGTGTTGATGTGTGTCGTGTTCAACTAGTCCATAGTGGTGCTCGTGTGAGACAAGCTTTTGGAAAACTTCTGAAGTCAATTCCTTTAGATGTTGTGTTGAGGTGAGTTGCTCAGACCAACTTCAATGTAAAGAATTGTTTTAGTTTCTTCAGAGACACTTAACCTGAAAAATAATGCCAGTGGACACCATACTGTCTTAGTTGAAAATCAGAAATGGTAGTTCTGGCTTGATGGTTGGGCTTGATGATCTTAAAGGTCTCATCCAACCCTCTGTGATTCTAAGTGTCTTGCTATCTCTCCTATGCTTTTACAGGTCTGAGAACAGTATGTAGTACACAAAGTAATTAATAAATTTGATAGGCTGTGCATCACTTCTTGAAGCAAACACTGGACTGTAAGGCCCATGTTATGCAGAGCTTCAGCAATATTATGTCCTATAATTTGTCTTGAAGACCTGAACTCTGAAAGCACTTGGTATGAATACCAAAGTGTATAATTAATTCTAGTCATTACTCATATATATAGTGTGTGTGTAATTCTCTTACACGACTTTCTTTGGTTTTTTCAAGTATGTTATAGCATGGGTTGTTTTCCCTCTCTTCCTGCAGTAACCGTACCCACACTGAAATACAAGAAATTTCTTTGGCTATAAGAAGTCACATGAGCAAAGCTCCAAGTAACACATTCCACCCACAGGATTTCTCTGATGTCATTAGTTTTATTTTGTATGGAAACCTCCACCGAACTGGGTAAGAACTCCTTGTAGAACTGAAATCTATGAATGTTGAATTTATAGTAAACAAGTCCAAGTTATATTTCATTTAAAATTTGTAATTATCATTACAACCTACATTGCTTTACTTTCAAACTTTTTTATACTTTTTAGTATTTATAGAAGTCTTACATACACACCTTTGGGCATATTTTCCTATATATATTGCTGCTTGGAAGTTAATTTTGTGAGAGATTTGTTTGTGAACAATAGGGAGATGAAGTGTGTACAGTGTGAACTTGTTAATGCACTGATGTTTTCTTTCAGGAAGGATAATTGGTTAGAAAGGTTATTCTATAGCTGTCAAAGACTGGATAAGAGAGATCAGCCAACCATCCCTCGGAACCTGTTGAAGACTGATGCTGTGCTGTGGCAATGGGCTGTCTGGGAAGCAGCTCAGTTCACTGTTCTCTCAAAGCTACGGACTCCTCTGGGGAGAGCCCAAGATACATTTCAAACAATTGAAGGTAAAGTAAAAAGTACACTGTATTTTAATGAGATTTTTTGGTGAGGTTGTGAAGCCAAGGTGTTCATGTCCAAGGCAAGAGGCACAGGGGCTTTTTTTTTCAGTGCTTATAGATTTTAAAGATGCTGCGTAATTACTGTTAACTCGTGATAGATTTTGAGAGATAGCATTTCTATCCCTTTGCACATTTAAATGCAATACCATCTGGTAACCTTTTTCCCCCCATGTTTTGGTAAAATGTGTAGGCATTATTAGGAGCCTTGCAGCCCACACGTTAAACCCTGATCAAGATGTCAGCCAGTGGACTACTGCAGACAATGATGAAGGACACAGCAGCAACCAGCTCAGGCTTGTTCTCCTTCTGCAGTATTTGGAGAACTTGGAAAAACTGATGTACAATGCGTATGAAGGATGTGCCAATGCCCTTACCTCTCCACCCAAGGTTTGTCTGTCTTGCAGTGCTGATGTGGCTTGGAACAGTCTGTTGAATGAACAGTGTTTTCAGGATTGTTCAGTTCTTAGCCATGGAATTTCAGAAAAACTTCTCAAACAAAGTTCGAGACTTAAAAATCTCTGGCTTTGACTTTGGTGTATTCCTACAGGGCATGTTAAACCAGGCTTTGTTTCTGGAGTACCAGCCTGTATAGTGGTACAAATCCAGCAGGCCTGTGGTACCTCTGATTTGCAGCAGTCATTCATTTGTTGATTGTCAGCAGTCCTGTTATAAAATAACATGGTTATTTAATGCCTTAATTGCTTTTTGGGGAATGTAGTAACTATTATAAGCAACATACCCTGTTGTGTAGTTCTAAGTGCAAAACATTCTTCAGTGTTGAAATAATCTGTTTAATTACCAGACTTTGATGTGACAGTAATACGTAATTTATAGTCAGTTCATATTAAGACTTCTGGCTTGCCAGTGTGCCTGGCCAGTTGCATGCTGCATGTGATTTCAGACCATTTACATTAATAATATTAAAGATTAATTGAAAACTGGAGAAAAGAAACCTTCCTACCTTTGCCATCAGTCTTAAGTGCTTAACTATTTTGGTTTGTGTGAAGAATGTTGTTGTGAAACTTCTTTGCTGTCTCTGAAGGTGATCAGGACGTTCTTTTACACCAATCGCCAGACGTGCCAGGATTGGCTGACACGGATCAGACTCTCCATCATGAGGGTTGGATTGCTGGCTGGCCAGCCTGCTGTGACTGTCAGGCATGGATTTGATTTACTCACAGAAATGAAAACTAATAATAGTATCTCTCAGGTACTCTCTTTTCAAACTCTGTAGACTATTGCAGAAATATTCACCATGATATTCTAAAAGAACTAAGCTAAGGGAATCAGTAGTGACTAAACCAAGTGGTATGTAAAAGAATGAGTTATTTAAAGCCACATTTTTAATTTGTACGTTTTTATTGGGATTGTGATACTGTGGATTGGAGGTTAGGATATACTGAAGACATGGTCAAATGCTACACAGGAATGAATCCTATAGTTAATTCACAGTTTCAGTTGAGCAATTTCTAATTTAGTGGAAACTTTGTGAAACTGGTGCTGCATTAGTGTGAGGCCATCCCAAGCTTGTGGTGGTGTGATGTCTTTGCTTACCTGTGGGTATGAGGAGAAATAGGGTTGTGTCATGGGGGTATTCTTTCTCTAACTAGCAGCTAAGTTCAGGGGTGGGATGGGTGGATAAAGTAGTTGAAGCCTTCTTGAAAAGGTTGAATAGTTTCTTCAGTACATGACTTGATTTGCTTAAATGTTTTACCAGAGGTGGTTTGATAGATATTTGTTATTTCATGCTCCCTTATGAGTTCTCATATAGGTACAAAACCACCACCCAGGGATTGCTAACCATTGATGTTCAGGCTGTGGATTCACAGCACAAACTCTTCCCTTGGTTCCCCTGCTTTTCTGAAAGCAGTGCAGTGGATGGATATGAGGAGCACTTGTAGATGTGTATAATGAAATAAGTTTTATTAATTAACGCTTTTGGTTTGGATTTAGGGAAATGAATTGGAAGTGACAATTATGATGCTGGTAGAAGCATTATGTGAGCTTCACTGTCCTGAAGCTATTCAGGGTATTGCTGTCTGGTCTTCTGCTGTAGTTGGGAAGAGCCTCTCCTGGATCAATTCTGTAGCTCAGCAAGCAGAAGGGCGGTAAGTTTTCACTAATAATTGGATGCTACAAACTTGGACATTTTTCCTTCTATGGAAAGTTCTGCTTCTAAGTCTTTTAAACTGGCAGGAGTCAAGGCTGCTGATGAACTTCTGTGTCAATTACAGTCACTGAATCTTTTCAGAGATAGAGATACAATATGTATTTAATCAGTATTCAGCTCTGCTCATTCAGATTAAAATTGTGACAGTCAAATATAAAACTCATTTATTTCCTTCTGTCTCTACTCGATTTGAAGTTGACATTAAAGCTTTTATGGACAAGTTTTTATCAAATGCTGTAACCTGGAAATTCAACCAGTAAACTCGTATCCCATCTTAATCCCTTTTTTTTGCTGAAGGTGATATGAACTTTTTGAATATTGGGGTAAAATAATGCTCAAAATCTGGTCTATTTACAAAAAAAACCCAGCCTGGTTCTTTAAGATGCTGACTGAAATATTGAACTGTTTTAGGTTTGAAAAAGCGACTGCGGAGTACCAGGAGCACCTCTGCTCCATGACTGGAGTGGATTGCTGTATAACAGGCTTTGACAAGACTGTTCTCAAGTTGGCCAATTCAAACAGTGTGAATAATGCCAGCCCAAAACATTCCTTGAACGGTCAGTGTTTTCTTTTTAAGAGAAATACAACTGTGTAAATGTGTGTGTGTAAAATGAGAACATTCAATGATACAGCCATGGTAATGTCTGACTCTGAAATCTGAAAACCTGTTTCTGTCTGCAGTTAAACTGAACCACTTAATGCCCTTGAAACCAATATTATGTGTAGATAGGAGGGTTTGAAGTACTGAGGTCTAGCTGAATGAAACTAAAGGTAATAGGTAAAAAATTTTGTAACTTACTAATTTAAATCTAGTTTATTTTAGATCATCATTACTTAAGCCTTACTGTTTATGACATAATTGTATCATAAGTGCACTAGTTGCTCAGAGGTTTTTAACTACTAAGACTTGGTTGCAGTATTCTGTTTTATCTTTGAAAATGAACCTCCTTTGTTCCTAATTTAGTTGTTCTGTTTTTCTGTTTTGATGCTCCTTTACAGATATGAACTGAATTTTTTCAAAACCTCCTTTGAAAAGGTTTCTTTTTAGAAAAAATCAGTGGAAGAATACTGTAAAAGTTGTGTAACTATTGGATTTTTTTTTTAATTAAGAGTTTTTCTTGACAAAAGACATAGAAATAATGTTTGAGTAATAGAACTGCTGTATGAAAATATGTATTATGTGTGTGTTTATATAAATTTTTTTTCATTTCACAGGAGAAGCTAGAAAAACTGTTCTGACTAAGCCTAGTGACTCTTCACCTGAAGTGATAAACTACCTGGGTAACAAGGCTTGTGAATGTTACATTTCCATTGCCGACTGGTCTGCTGTTCAGGAGTGGCAAAACATGGTCCATGAACTGAAGAAAAGCAATAGTAATACCTCAATCAACCTGAAAGCAGATTTTAACTACATAAAGTAAGGGTATAATTAATTTATTCAGCAGTACCTTAGAGTTCATTGTTTTACAGCTGAAATACAAACGTTTTAATGGGTTTTAAAAATTGGATGTTAGTTGCTAAGTAGAGGCATGCAAAGAAGAAAGGTGTGTTTTTGGGAGGGTGAACGCTTGGTCTTGGCATTTACAGATGAGTGAAGAGGTAACATCATTCCAAACAGCTACTGTAGCTTTCTGGCTGCTGAGGCTGCTTAGTATTCAAGAAAAATAAGTCTTTCATTGAAGGAAAAAGATACGAAATTTATTCTGCTGTTCTCAGCAGAAGATGAATCCTTTTGTCAACTTAAATAAAATGTATTTTAGTGGTTCTTAAAAGTATCTTAATTTACTAATTTAATGGAAAAAGTATAGGAAAGAAGTGGTCTTGGCTGCTGAATTTTTTTAGTTTTGTTTATTTTTTAAAATAAATTTAGAACTGTAGCTTGTACATTTATTTCCTGACCTTTGATATTTTTCTGGTTCATGAAAAAAGTACTTGTGACATTGAATAGACCTTCAGAGACATTATAGACCGTAGTTACTTTTTATTTGACTACTTGATTGCTTTCCATTCCTGCATGATTGTGGTAATCATAGTAAAATCCTTCTGGCTGAAATTTCTTGACTTGAAAATAAAAGCACAGAAGGAAACAGTGAAATAAAATCTTGAAGGTCTGAAAAGGTAACTGCTTCTGTCAGAGAAAGGGGCTCTTCTTCCCCTTGGTGCTGGATTCATTAATTTGGTGCAGAACTAGTGCCTCTTATTGCTGTATGTGATAACTGAGTTTTTTGGTTAGAATTAATCATAAGTGCGTTGTGGGACTTGAGTCTTTTCTTTTTGCTGTGTAATATACTTAGCAACTGGAGTGAAGTAAGAAATACAAAAATAAAACTATAAATGTTGAATTGCAGATCTTTGAGCAGCTTTGAGTCTGGACAACTTACTGAATGCACTGAACAACTAGAATTATTACCAGGAGAAAATATCAACCTGCTTGCAGGGGGATCCAAAGAAAAAATAGGTATAAATGCATAAATTAACATTTACTCCAAATGCAAAAGTAAATATTTCTTCATGTATCTGTCTCTGTAAATGACAGACTGAAACTTCTGAATGCAGTTTGCTGTGTTCAGTGGACTGACCATAACCTTTATGAATCAAGCTTCAAAATGATTGGCAGTGGTCATCCTAAATGTTGATGCAAATGTGTTTTCTGGAGTTAATGTGACTGTTTGTATGTAATCTGTGATGAATTTCTATTTTGAATACATACACATATAAAAGATATATATTTTTAAAAGAGGGGTTTTTTTTCCTAACTTCCTTACTGTCAAAAATGCATTCTCAGATGGTGAAACATGGTAAAATTTGGCAGTTCTAGTTGGTTTCAATTGTTTAATCTCCATGTAGACATGAAGAAGCTCCTTCCTAATATGCTAAGTCCTGATCCAAGAGAACTTCAAAAAGCAGTTGAAGTACAGCTTTTGAGAAGTTCAGTATGTCTGGCAACAGCTGTAAACCACATAGAACAGGAGCAAAAGTGGCAGTCAATATCTGAGTAAGTTGAAATGTGCTATGAATTAATGTAATACACTGTGAAAACCTGTTCTAGTTTGTTAAACATAACTTTGTGTAAAGCTTCAGCATCTATGGCACTTCTAGCTGTTGTGAGTTATAAGTTTACTGAGGAAAAATAAGATGATGTTTAACTTGGACTTCATGTAGTTCATAAAGTATCTGAGTTGATAAAGTACTTCTGTGCATCAGCTTAATAATAAAGTATTGTAACTTGTATGATATTGCAGCACTTTCTCATCATCCTTTTAAAGACACTGAATTTGTTTTTTTCTTCAGTAATTTTGATATCACTATTTCCTCTTAAAGCCTAGCTAAGAAAAATGACTGTCCTGGTCCTTTAATTTCAGAAATCTTATTAAGTACTTAAAGCAAACATCCCGCATCGCTATTGGGCCTCTGAGACTTTCCACACTCACCGTGTCTCAGTCTTTACCAGTGCTGAGCACTCTTCAGTTGTACTGTTCTTCTGCTTTGGAAAACACTGTATGCAACAGGCTGACATCAGAGGTAATTCTGGGTGTTTAAAACCTAAATTGGGGTAATGTCTTTAGCCATCTCATGTTGTGGAGTGTTGAATAGAAAACATATGTTAATTGTTTTGACTGTTAATTATACTGCAAAAAGATCTCATTTAGTTTTCTAATGTGCCTTGACCCAAGTTTTTTATAATTTTACATCTCAATTGGACTTCTCTCTATACTTATAAATACACCTTTCTTTCAATTAAACTTTCAGTATTTTTGAAGTGTAATTCATAGTTGCCTTTTAGACTGTTGGTATTTCTTCTCTGAATACATTGTAATATGCACTTACTTTACTTTCAAAGCAACTTAAAAATATTCTAATAAAAAAAATCACTTCAGCAATTAAAAACTGAGTGCCAGACTTCAACCAGTATGAATGTTCTAGATGTAATTTCTAATCACGTTGTACAGAAGACAATTCTGGTTGATTTTGAGCAGTTTTTTAGTGTTGTCCTCTCAAAATCAACCATAAAACATATTTCTCTTAGTCACTGATAAAGTGTGGCTATTAAAAAAAAGTTTGCTCTAAAAATGGTCTTTGGTTTTAATTAATGAAAATGCATTGTAGTAAAGTTGTCTCTCATGACAACTCTACAACTTCTGTGCCTCTTCCAGGACTGTCTTATACCTCTCTTCAATGAAGCGTTGAGGTCATGCAAGCAGCACGATGTGAGGCCGTGGATGCACGCCCTGAGGTACACGGTGTACCAGAATCAACTGATGGAAAAGCTTAAAGGTGTGTAAGCTCTCATCATGGTGTTAGAAGAAGCAAATCCAGAATTTGAACTTCAGCTGTGTGCTGAAAAGCAGCAGCTGTCTTTTTCTATTATTTAGATGGAATACTTTCTAAAAGCGAAGTTTTTCCTTCAGGTGTCTTGCTTTACTACCCATTGTGTTGATTAGTGCTGTGATGTAGACAGTATCAATAAGAAAAATAACATTCTGAAGTGTTTAATAGTTTTCTCCTCTCCTAATAACCACTTGCTCATCACTTCATACTTTAACTGCTTTCACTTTTGAACACTTCAACATTAGGAATAATGGGTCACAAACAGTCATGAAAGCCATTTAAATGTCCAGTATGATAAGAAGTAATGGGAGAAAAAAGTTCTGTTGGGGACAAGTAGGTTTATTAGCTAAGAAGAATGATTATAGTGGGGAAAAATCTTTTGCCCAGCAGATAATCTATGGGTATAATTTTTGTTTGAGATGGGGTTTATAAATATTCTAGGCAGAAATGAAATCCACCTAAATTTCTGAAGCAATTTTTACTGATGGCCATGTACGCAGTACATTAGGCAGAATTTCTGTGTGTCAGACAGTGGTTTAATACTCATGTTTACAATGTCTTGCTCCCTCCTTCAGAGCCAACAGTCCCCATCAAAAGCCATCTAATGGAGCTGGGGTTAACAGCAGCGAAATTTGCACGGAAGCGAGGGAACATCGCCCTGGCCACGCGGCTGCTCGCCCAGTGCAGCGAGGTGCAGCTGGGGAAAACCACCACTGCACAGGACTTAGTCCAGCACTTCAAAAAACTGTCTGCACCAGGTCAGATAGACGAAAAATGGGGTCCTGAGCTTGATATTGAGAAAACAAAGTTGTTATATACAGCAGGTGAGTGTTATGTTGTAGTGACTTGAGTTTGTTTTTCCTTACAAGGCTAATTCCCCTTACCTTGAAGTCACAATAGGACAGTATCATTAGGAACTGATTTCATCCCATCAGCTGTTGTCTGTCTGAAAGTGTTTTCACAAGTTTTTTCATGCTTGTCATTCTTCAAAAGAATTTTCTGTGTAAAAATATTTTGCTACAAGCTGTATATGAGTGTGATGAATTTCAGAATTGTTTTAAATAATAGGAGTGTACTGAAGATCTGCTTTTCATGATATGCAGGTCAGTCAACACATGCCATGGAAATGCTGAGTTCTTGTGCCATATCTTTTTGCAAATCTGCCAAAGCTGAATATGCAGTTGCTAAATCTATTCTCACACTGGCTAAATGGATTCAAGCAGAATGGAAAGAGATCTCAGGACAGTTGAAACAAGTGTATAGAGCTCGACAGCAGCAGAATCACACTGGCCTGTCTACCTTGTCTAAAAACATATATAATTTGATTGATCTGCCAGCTGTTAATACACTAGAAGATGAATATCCCAGGATTGAAAGTGAATCTACAGGTACATTTGTTCTCACTGTTCTTTTTTAACATTAGTTACTGCTAATTATACTGAGGGATAACACCAGTTAGATTGATAAAGACTAAGTGCTCCATCATTCATGTATGTATGGAACTGTAGAGTAACAGCAGTGGTTGTTGGCAAATGGAAACAGGGCTTTATTTTGAAGCTGTGTCAGAACTGGAAAATAATTGCAGTTTGGAAATTTTTGCACTGTTGGGTATTAATTTTACTAAAAAAATACTGTATACCCATTATTTTTGGTTTTATTTTCTGTGCTAAGGAAGGCAGAAGTAGGTTTTAAACTGTAACACATATTACTCTCTTTCTCCCATCGCAGTAAACATTGGAGTTGGAGAACCAGACTTCATCTTGGGCCAGCTGTATCACTTGTCTTCAGTACAGGCACCTGAAGTGGCCAAGTCTTGGGCAGCCCTGGCTAGCTGGGCTTATAGATGGGGCCGCAAAGTAGTTGATAATGCCAGGTAAATACAGCCTGATGGTTGGATTTGAATGGTTGGATTGAAAACCAACAGCACAGTTGGTTTTCTCAAGATAAACCTTATCTGTGTATTTATGATTACTGTTGTATGTGGTCTGAAGTTTCATGTGAGCAGAGAAATGAATGTTCTCCTGGTTATTTGCCCTCTGTAAAACAAAGCTAATTTAATTCTGAGATAAAGATGATTTCTTCCTTCAAAAAGTTTTATATATGGACTTGCAGTAGCACAACAAACACTGATGTAATGGGGATCAATAATTCATTAAATGTTACAGTCAGGGAGAAGGTGTTCGGCTGCTCCCCCGGGAGAAATCCGAGGTTCAGAGCTTGCTTCCAGACAACATTGCAGAGGAGGATAAGGAGAAAATCTATGGGATTCTTGGGCAGGCAGTGTGTCGGCCAGCTGGGATTCAAGTAAGTGTAGATTTGTTTGCTTAAAAAATGTTCAGCTTCAGCATGAACCTTGTTTTCCTCTTCTTGCAGTTCATGTTAACTCTTGTAAGTGTCTTAAAGTTAAAATTCAGACAGTACAAGAAACCATCTTAGCTTAGTGGTCACACACCATCTTAATGGTAATGTGATCAAGTAAGGCAGTTGCATGAGTTGCTAGACAAAAACTGACTTAGTTCCTAAGTCAGTTTTTGTCTAGCAAAAATTGCTTGTAGAAAAAATTGAAGATTGCTTGTAGAAATTGTTGGAGGACTTAATCAAATCTGCTTTCCCTTTATTTGCATTTAGGATGAAGACATGACTCTACAAATCACTGAAAATGAGGACAATGAGGAAGATGATATGGTGGATGTGATATGGCGTCAGTTATTAACAAGTTGTCCCTGGCTTTCAGATCTTGATGAAAATGCAACAGAAGGATTAATTAAAGTCTGGAGGAAAGTTGTAGACAGAATCTTCAGTCTCTATAAACTGTCCTGCAGTGCATACTTTACTTTCCTCAAACTCAATGCTGGTCAGGTTAGTGTTCACGTTGATGTGGAAACCAAGTTACAAACTTCTCTAAGTGATAATATGAACTAAGCTTAGAGGACTATTTCTTTGTTTCAAGGTTCCACTTGATGAAGAAGATCCCAGACTGCACTTAAGAAACACCTCTGAGCAAAGCACTGATGATGTAATTGTGATGGCAACCCTGAGGCTGTTACGGTTGCTTGTGAAACATGCTGGAGAACTTAGACAGTATCTAGAGCATGGGCTAGAAACTACACCTACTGCTCCTTGGAGAGGTAAGTATATGTCATCTAGCTGTTAAAATTGATTTTGAGGCATTTTCTGTAAATGCAGAAAGCTGTTTATTGTACTTTGATAAAGTTTTTATTTAAGTGTGAGGAAAAGAGTCTCTGTCTTCCACTACATGGTGTCACTGAAGATGTTAATGTCTGCCATACACTGTGATTGTAAAGCAGATAAGTAGCACAGATTTTGATCCCCTCCTTCCCCCACTTGAAGGCATAGGAAGGAGAAAGGAGATGTGGTTTGTGAAGTATTACATCATATGACCTCCCTGAAAAACAAACGAGGTGGATTTTTTCAACCTATAGTTGAGAAAGATGTGTGGCTAAAGCCACACATTTCAGAAGTAGTTGTTTGTCACTTCACTGCAGGTTCTGGTTGTTCAGGGACTTTCCCTCAAAGGTTATGGAGTTAGTGTGGGAGGCAAAGAAGAGGCCACCTATTGTAAAATTGCACTTTTGTACTTTTTTGTGAATTAGTACTTCCTTGATTTACATTCTCCCTATGCAAAAAAAACCAAACAAACATGCTTTTAAAAATAAAATTCTATCTCATTTGAAGAGGAATGAAGTGAAGCAGCACATTTCCTCTTTCTGCAGGTATTATTCCCCAGCTCTTCTCCCGCCTGAATCACCCAGAAGTGTACGTTCGTCAGAGCATTTGCAACTTACTCTGTCGAGTTGCTCAGGATTCTCCTCATCTCATCCTCTACCCTGCAATAGTGGGAACCATTTCACTTAGCAGTGAATCCCAGACTTCAGGTACAGAGAAAAGGAAAAAGTGTTCAAATAAACTTGAGCTACTATATTTTTATATACTGGATAGAATGATACTGAGGTGGGGTTTTTTTTGTTTTCTCAGTTTTGATCTTAAGAATATTTTTGTTATGGGATCTCACTGATACCCTTAATCTGATTTACCAGATTTTGCATATTTTTCTTTTACTTCATCTGTCCTTAATGGGAACCTGATGCTAAATAAACCATGGAGTGATGTATCTTACTGTAGCTAATATTTTATCATCTGTTTTTAATTTAGGAAACAAGCTGCCTTCTGCCATCCCTACTTTGCTGGGTAATATTCAAGGAGAAGAACTGTTGGGTGGTGAATGTGATGAAGGGAGCGCTCCAGCTTCCCAAGAAAGTAGTAAAGATGATACAAAAGCTGGATTAAATGAAGATCAAGCAATGATGCAAGATTGCTACAGCAAAATTGTGGAGAAACTCTCTGCTGCAAATCCAACAATGGTATTGCAGGTAAATCATCCAGATGTATGTTACTTGGGAACTTGAACCACAGAGATGTAATTTGTATGTCTTGGGTGTTGGCCTACTGTAAGTTTTATTTTCCAGCTTGCTCATGTACTGAAACAAATCTGAATTTTAGTTCTTTTACAAAGTGAATCTTGCCTTCTTCAGGTTCAGATGCTTGTGGCTGAGCTGCGCAGAGTTACAGTCCTCTGGGATGAGCTTTGGTTGGGAGTTCTCCTGCAGCAGCACATGTACGTCCTCAGACGGATCCAACAACTGGAGGATGAAGTCAAGAGGGTCCAAAACAACAACACTTTGCGGAAGTAAGTCTGTTCCAATAGTACAAGGGGTAATCAGAACAAATGTTTGTTCTTGGGGAAGTGTCCAGTCAAATGGATCAACAGTAGTGTTGTTCTGAATGCATACTATCCCAGCTGCTGCTCTGTGAGCCTGGGACCTTATTTCAGGAACGTTTTATGCTACTGCTACTACTCCAGTCAAAGATACAGGCTGCCTGTGATCCATGTTGTGATTTCTTTAGTAATGACGTGTTAGCCCAATGGATATTCTACTGGGGATGATGAGATCCTATAGTTCTCGATTTTCAAGTCAGATGAAATGAGTATAAGCATGATGAAGGGTGTAATCTGTTTAGGGATCACTGTAAATGCAGATATTTGGAGCAAACAGAATGTCTTCATCTTGTAGTTTTCAGTGTTGAGCAAGTCTGTCTTTTTCCCTCACCTGGACTCTCCTGTGAGCACAGTATTGGAAGAGCAGATCCATTCACTGGGCAACTGGCTAAACTTAAGAATGCCTCTTGTATTCTGTAGTCAGGGCTGACATAGATTGGGAGAACAGAATGATCTGAATGTCTCTTCTTCTCTAGTAGTGTGGTGCATCCTCAACAAGTAATAGTAAAAAGGTCCTTTATTAAAGGAAATCAGTTGCTTAAAGTGATTTCTGCTCAGACCTTCTAATCAGGGTTTCTGGTCATGAAAAATGCATTTCAGATGTTTTTTATTTTTTTAAAAGTGTGGTTCAGAGGAACACTTAGTCAATGTGGAACGACATAGTCTTCATTTTAATATGATCTTAACTGAAGACCTCATTTTAGAGAAGTAATAATTTTTTTAAGTTCTTCGATGTCTCAATTGTTTAATGTTGTCATTATGAGATAACTTGGTTTTATGGCATTAAGAGGAAGTTTTTGTGTGTTTTTTATAACAGAGAGGAGAAAATAGCGATCATGCGTGAAAAGCACACCGCTCTGATGAAGCCCATTGTGTTTGCTTTGGAGCACGTGAGGAGCATCACTGCAGCTCCTGCAGAAACTCCTCATGAGAAGTGGTTTCAGGATAACTATGGAGATGCAATTGAAAATGCACTGGAGAAACTTAAGAATCCTTTGAATCCTGCTAAACCTGGAAGCAGCTGGCTCCCATTTAAAGAGGTATTACATGCAAGAGGAAGAGTATGATGTAGAGACACTTGCTGCACCATGTACCTGACCCTCTCCTTCTCTTGCTGTTCTCTTACCGTATCAAAATTGCAGCCTGAAGCTGTCTTCTCAGCAGTCAGCACAGGCAAACTGAGCACTAAAACACCATAATTTTTGCCTCTAGCCAGTCCTATTGATTGTCTGTTACTGCATTTCTACCCATTGAAATTACATTTTTCAAATCTTTAATCTTCTGTCTGGGATGCTGTCAGCTTTGGGAGCAGAGGGCTTTATTGCTTTTAAATACCATCTTTCTGAAACTCTGGTATTTGAGTTTAGTTGATTTAAATTTTAACAAGTTAATTCTGTTTATCTAAGTGTAGTCCTTGGGCTGTGCAGCAGCCTTCAAATGATCAACACTTCCCAGAGGTCCTTTGTCAATTATGTCATCTTCTCTTAGTTCTGGGTCTGAAGAGAAACAAAATACTCACTTGTCTATCCAGAGCCAGCCTGGTGTTGTAAAAACCTTGCTACACAGAGTGGAGGTTTTACATGCAAATAGATCTTTTTTCCTTGCACTTCCTCCTCTGCTTTGCAGAACAAACAAGCATTCAGATCTATAAACAGGAGGCTGCCGAATGCTGCTGCCTTTAACCACAGCTCAGATATTTATAAATACAGGAGCAAACCTCTTGAGGAGCATGATGTGTTGTGACTTTGGTTCTTATCACTGCTCAGGGTATATTTGCTGCATAGAGGACATTGTTTAGTTTTTGTAATCTTCATCCTAAACTGTGTCTGGGTTAGCAGCATGGCAAGGGTGCAAGGGAGTTTAGAAAAAATCTTTGTTTTCTGGAAGATGACCACCATTAAGTCCAGTTTGATGGTGTTTTTGTTCTTACTGCTAACTGTTAAGGTGAATGTCAACCTAAAATAAAAAAAATGTCTTTGGAATAGGTAATGCTGAGTTTGCAGCAAAGAGCACAGAAACGGGCCAGTTACCTCTTACGACTTGAAGAAATCAGTCCTTGGTTGGCTGCCATGATGAACACTGAAATAGCCCTTCCTGGAGAGGTGTCCACCAGGGACACAGTCACCATCCACAGTGTGGGCAGCACCATCACCATCCTGCCAACCAAAACCAAACCTAAAAAGCTGCTTTTCCTGGGTTCAGATGGGAAGAACTATCCCTACCTGTTCAAAGGCAAGTAATAGAACTTTTCTCATATGAGGTACTGTCTCTTGTTATAAATTAGACTGTATTAAAGTTAGGAAGATTGAATGGTGCAACTCCAGTTTTATTTGCCTGAATGATACAGAGAAAGAGGAATATGAAGCATTTGCTCTCTCTTCCTTACCTTCCACTTCACCTTTCGAGGAATTTTGCCTTGTGAAACTGCAAGTCAAATCCATTCTGTACAAGGCTTTCATCAGAAGCAATGCTCTGCCTGCGTATTGATAGGATTACCTGGATGCAATTTTCCAGAAGCTTTATGTGGCCCATAAAAGAAAATTTTAGAGACTTCTTGTTTTCCCTACAAGGGAAAGGCCTATTTGTTATGTTGTAATTATTGTGTGTACTGTTCACACAGCAAACTGGCATAAACTGGTCGGTAAATGCCATGTAAACACTTTGGTTTAGGCCAAACAACTCATCTTTAATCTACATATTATAAAGATATTCATAGTCTAAAATGTGATAAGTTTAAAAAAATGCTAAATTTTGGGCTTCAGGAGAATTTTTTTTTATCTAGAAGCTAAATTTTAAACCAACTTATTGCAGGTTTGGAAGACTTGCACCTAGATGAGAGAATCATGCAGTTCTTATCCATTGTGAACACCATGTTTGCCACCATCAACCGGCAAGAGACGCCGCGGTTCCACGCGAGGCACTACTCGGTGACACCCCTGGGGACAAGGTCAGGCCTCATCCAGTGGGTGGATGGAGCCACACCTTTGTTTGGGCTCTACAAGCGCTGGCAACAGAGGGAGGCTGCTTTGCAGGCACAAAAGGTAACGGCTCCCTTCTGTGCTGGGTAGAACACGGCAGAAGGGAAGTGCTTATTTTGATTTGCTTTGTAATTCTAAGTCACGTAGTCTTACAAGGACTGTGTTTTGTTCGCAATAATGCAGGCAGGTTCTGTGTGTTCATGTGTCTTGGGACTTCACCAGAAGTCAAAATTGCATCTCTGTTATTTATATATAATTACAGTATTAACATAGAAGTGTTGTTCTGGCATGGTTATTCAAGAGAGCTGTTTTTTTACAAATAGAATTAACCTTGGTTGAAATTATTTTAGTTCCATGTCTTGTTTACTCATTCTCATTTCATGCTGAATACAGTTTTTGCAGTTATATTTATGAGATCTACTTTGAGAGTAGAATTAGGCCAAAACAATGTGTTTTTAGTTTATTTAGACCTTAAGTACTGAATTTTGAAAGCAGTCTGAGCTGTCATGCCCAGTCGAGGCATTGATTTCATATTTCATTCTCACCAAAATTGAATTTGGGATATTCTGTGCTGATACATCAACTACCATTTTTATCTCTGCCAGGCTCAGGACTCTTACCAGACCCCTCAGAACCCTGGAATAGTTCCTAGGCCCAGTGAACTTTACTACAGTAAAATTGGACCTGCTTTAAAGGCAGTTGGGCTTAGTCTCGACGTGTCCCGTCGTGACTGGCCCTTGAATGTCATGAGGGCAGTTCTGGAAGAACTGATGGAAGCAACTCCCCCGAATCTCCTCGCTAAGGAGCTCTGGTCATCGTGTACCACACCAGATGAGTGGTGGAGAGTTACACAGGTGAGTTATAACAACTGTATTTTACATAGAAGAGGCTGTGGTGTTAATGGGATGAGGGGCAGCAAATGCCTGAGGTGTGGTACTTGTGAGTTTGGAGAGCTAGTGCTGCTGTGAGTTTGATGAAATGTTGGCAGTTGTGCCATTTGGAATTAAAACATGGGTGTAGACCAGATAAGTCTACCTTATACTAGAATTACCAGTCTAAAGAATGAAAACTCTTGTAAGATACCATCAAACAACAAATAGAAAACTGCTTGGAATAAGTTGGGCTTGATTTGTTTTACACTTACACATAAAATAATGTTTTAAGATGGTAGTCAGTCCAATGTGTTGGCAGAGGATTCCCACAAATAATTTTTTCCTGAAACTCTCTTTTAAGTCTTATGCAAGATCCACTGCAGTTATGTCCATGGTTGGCTACATCATTGGTCTTGGAGACAGACATCTGGATAATGTTCTTATAGATATGACTACAGGAGAAGTTGTCCACATAGATTATAATGTTTGCTTTGAAAAAGGTAATTTAAAAAATGCTCTATGTTATTCAAATAAAAGGTTTTCTTTCTTGGTAATTAAAAGAAACAACTTAATTTTTTATCTTAAAGGGAAGAGCCTTAGGGTGCCAGAGAAGGTTCCGTTCCGGATGACGCACAACATTGAAACAGCACTGGGAGTGACAGGAGTGGAAGGGGTGTTCAGGCTTTCTTGTGAACAGGTATGGTAGGAGATTTGAAAGCTGAGGGCCATCACTGGCCAAATACTGGTTTATAGAGCCTCCACCTTCCTGCTGTGATTTTAATTGGACTTACTTTAGCTATATCCTATGGTAGGTATTTAAGAAGCATGAGATCGTCTGATAAATGCACATGCAAATAGTGGTACAACTAAAATTTAGGATGAAGGGGGTATTTCTAGTTGTAGATTAAAATGTTAAGTTTTTCCTGAATTTTTTTTTGAGATGTTTTGCTTGCCCTCTTCCTTTGGGACTCATCCTGTATAAACATGACAGATATGTTTTTGAAAAGAAAAATGCTCTGAAGAAGGGAGATTTTTCCTCCTTAAGTGTCTGTGGCTTGTTCATAGAGTTTGTGTGGAATGCTAGATCTTTCTACAGGCTTAGCTGCATTTGTACCCACTGTGGTGTTCTTCCTGTCCCTGTAGTAGTTAGGGATACATTATGGATTTCTGTACCTACTCAAGAACAGTATTTTGCATCTAAGTTTCCACTGTTGTACAAGAATAACACAGAATCCGAATGAGTCTGTTTAAAATACCACACAGGTCCTGCATATTATGCGGCGTGGGAGAGAGACTTTGCTTACACTGCTGGAAGCTTTTGTTTATGATCCCCTGGTGGACTGGACCGCTGGAGGAGAGGCAGGGTTTGCTGGGGCTGTCTATGGTGGTGGTGGCCAGCAGGCTGAAAACAAACAGAGCAAAAGGGAAATGGAAAGGGATATTACACGGAGTCTCTTTTCCTCGCGGGTGGCCGAGATAAAGGTGAGTTTACTACAGTAATTTTCTATTTTTAAATCAAAGTAGGCTCTGTGCTTTCCTTTTATTTGCATTTTGGGAATGGGGGAATATATGATCATATATCAGCAAGAGTTCATGGGTTTTATTGTGATAAATTGAGTTTGTATGAAGGGAAGTGCTAATACTGAACTTGCAAATATTTAGTTTTCAGTTTCTGCATGCTTAATTCTAAAATACTAAAACGTTTTAGTGCTTGGCCTGTATCTGGGCTAGGAGAATAAAAACAGAGGTTTAGAGAGCAGTTTAAATAAAGAATGTCTGTTAAGATTTGGCAGTTGTAGCCCTGGAAGCAGTGCTAGATGAATGGCATTGTTGAAGGGTTACATTCTGCCATATCTTACTTTATCTTGCCAGTTTGATTTACTGCAGTTCAGTAACATCCGTGTCTTGTTTGCAGGTTAACTGGTTTAAGAACAGAGATGAAATGCTTGCTGTGCTGCCAAAACTGGACAGTAGCTTAGAAGAGTACCTGAACCTGCAGGAGCAGTTAACAGATGTAGAAAAGTTGCAAGGAAAACTACTAGAAGAGATAGAATTTCTGGAAGGTGCAGAAGGAGTGGATCATCCCTCCCACACACTTCAGCACAGGTATGGAGGAGCCAGGAATTCTGTCAGAAGTCTCACAGTTCAATACAGATGGTGTTTTAGCAATGTACTTATGGGTTAAATGTTAGAAATCTGTATATGAGTGAACAGCTGGGTAAAAGTTATTCTTGCAGTAAGCAGGTCACTCCTTGTACAGAAGAACTACTGAAACCTTTTCCTTTTGAATAATCTTACTTATGTCCTGCACCTCATTCTCCATCAATATAACTTGTGCTAGTCAAAGTTCCACACTTGACCCTCAAGGCAAGAGAGGGAATGTTCTGAATGTGGTGTTCCATCATAACAACCCAGATAAGGGAGCTATTGATAAATAGTGCAAAAATCTTTCTTTCTAAGTTTCTAATTCTTCAAGTTATTTTTGAATGTTATTTGAAATTAATCAAGTATTTCAGAATTGCATGAGTAGGCACAGGGATTAATTATTTTGCAGGAAAACAGGATTAATTAATAATGCAACATTGCTAGTTTCATGTAATAGATGAGAACACGTTCATTTCCTGGTTAACAGTTGTATTGTTCCATATCCTTCTATATTTAGTAGTGTGAAGTGTTTTCTTTCTTGTAGTACTTACTTGATTCTGTGGCTTCAATAATTCAGGTATTCTGAGCACACACAGTTGCAGTCTCAACAAAGAGCTGTCCAGGAAGCCATCCAGGTGAAGCTGAATGAGTTTGAGCAGTGGATAACCCATTACCAAACTGCCTTCAGTAATTTAGAGGCAACACAACTTGCAAGTCTGCTCCAAGAAATTAGCACACAAATGGACCTAGGTACAAAACAGTATTTCTGGGGGTGGTTTTAATGGTTTGAAAATAACTTGAGTTTATTTATCAGGAGGCATTATGAGTATCCTTTAACTTAAAGGCAATGATCTGTATGTAATAAAAGAAAGGGGTTTCTTCAGAGGGTGATTTAGAGCACCTCAAGGTTACCATGACAAGCTGTCTGAAGGAATTTGCCTGTCTTATCCTACCTGGGCATGAGATTCTCTTAACCTTGTGCCCAAAATTCTCAGTATGAATTCTCTATGCTTCCTTTATCACAAGTAAAAAAAAATATTTTTGAAAAGGTGTTAATGCCCAGTATTTGTATGGTATAAAACATGTCTTCAGACACATCTTTATTTTTAACCTTCTTTCTTAAAAGGCCCTCCAAGTTATGTCCCAGCAACAGCATTTCTGCAAAATGCAGGCCAGGCACATCTGATCAGTCAGTGTGAACAACTGGAAGGAGAGGTTGGTGCTCTTCTGCAGCAGAGGAGATCTGTGTTACGTGGCTGCCTGGAACAACTGCACAACTATGCAACAGTGGCTCTGCAGTATCCAAAAGCTGTGTTCCAGAAGCACCGAATAGAGCAGTGGAAAACCTGGATGGAAGAACTCATTTGTAACATGACAATAGAGCGTTGTCAGGATATCTTTAGGAAGTAAGTTGGCAGAATAATGACTTGTTCAAAGAATGAAACTTTCAAGCTTCTACCCTAATTTTATCATTGAAATAAATACTTTTGCCAGAACCTAACAAACTGTAAAGCAAACCAAGATTAAGTTGTTGTTCTAGGAATTAGGAGTTAATATGAAAAACTGCTTTAAAAATACCATTCCAGAGTTTAATCTGTGTACTTCAACATGAAAATCAAGTAACATTGTCCTGTAATGAACAAATGGAGGATTCACCTTTGTGGCTTCAGGGTAGTATATTTTGGGTTTTAGAAACTTCTGGTATTTAAAAATCAGGAAGGAAAGGGTTTTTTTAAAGAAAATCTAGTAGATTTTCAAGCAGTTTCTGGTTCTTTTTTCCTTCTAAGATCAGGCTGTTTCAACATTATTATGGCTTGGCTTAAAAGATCTAGATTATATTTGAGCATTTCATCTGAAATCTCTTTCTTTTTATCCTCTAATCGTTCTTTGCTTCAAGCACAGTTGTCTTGTGTCCTTGTGAATAGGTGTGGAATTATGGTGCATTTTAGGACCTTATAAAAGCATTGCTAGGGTAGTCATCAACCTCTTGTGGTAGAGTTGTTGCCTGGAAGGCTGACTTGAAACAGAGATTGGACAGAGCTAGAGAATAAAGGAGGTATTTATTGAAAGGCTTCTAGGCTTCACCTTGGGCAGGACAGGAGCCTGACCAAGGCTGCGCCCCGAGTCTACTATGGAATGCCACACCCCGATGGCTGACTGGTCACGAGGTCTTACATTTTTGTCAGTTTTGGTCCATTTGCCTATTGGGGTTTCATTGTCCAATAACAGCTTCAGGTTGTGAGGTCTCATCCCCTTCTTGTGTCTCCCTTCAGTCTACCATTGTTTATGTTTTTTGGCCTGAGAGTTGTCCTTAGTTCTCAGCAGAAAAGGGATTTGTTTTGTCTATATACCCTGTGAAGAAAGCTTACTGGCACTTATATGAGCCAGTAATATGAGGCTCAAAACTACACCCCTAGGTAACATAGAATCTGCAAATATGAGAGCTAAAGCCTAAGGCGTCAGAGTTAAGAAAGAGTAGAGGTGATACAGGAATGGTTTTTCCTACCTACAGAGCAGAATGCAATGCCTTACCACCTGTGCAGGGGAGACTCAGTGTGTGTGCTCGTGCCTTGCAGGTACGAGATGCAGTACGCCCCTCAGCCGCCGCCCAGCATGTGCCAGTTCATCACGGCCACAGAGATGACGCTGCAGCGCTACGCGGCCGACATCAACAGCCGGCTGATCCGGCAGGTGGAGCGCCTCAAGCAGGAGGCCGTCACCGTGCCCGTCTGCGAGGAGCAGCTCAAGGAGATCGAGCGCTGCATCAAGGTCTTCCTGCACGAGAATGGCGAGGAGGGCTCGCTGAGCCTGGCCAGCGTCATCATCTCCGCCCTGTGCACGCTGACCAGGTGAGCTCCCTGCTGGTGGAGGCCACAGGCGTGGTCAGTGATGTGATTCTGTCCGGAGCGCGGCAGCAGGCGCGTTGTCTAAGTGTCTCAATTCATCCAGGCGGAACCTGATGATGGAAGGGGCAGCGTCCAGTGCTGGAGAGCAGCTGGTTGATCTGACCTCCAGAGATGGAGCCTGGTTCCTGGAGGAGCTTTGCAGCATGAGTGGGAATGTCACGTGCCTTGTGCAGCTGCTGAAGCAGTGTCATCTTGTACCCCAGGACTTGGATATTCCAAACCCCATGGAAGCATCAGAAGCTGTTCACTTAGCCAATGGAGTATATATCTCACTTCAGGTGATTGTTTCATGTTACTTTTCCCCCCGTCCTTAAAGGCTTCAGCGAAGTTAGTCTTAATAATGGGCTAAATGTTTGTTTATGATGCTGCTGAGATTTTTCATATGTCTTTCTCCTGATTGCTGTATCTAACTGAGCTGAACAGGCATTTGTTTCTGTCATTTACATTTTTATTGGTTGAAAGAAACCATTTCAATCTAGACATGACAAATTGTAAAAGCTGCTGTCAAGTAAGTAACCATGAGGAAGAGGTTGGTATCAGCTTTATAGACACACCAGCTTCATGACTCCTTTTCATTTTTCTGTTCTATTGCTGGCAGTCCAGAACAACTTCTAAACTGTTCAAACTGTGTTCTTTCTGTTTTCTGCTGCTGCTAAACTTTACTTACTTTGACCTGAATCAAATAGTTCCACATAAACTCAGAAAACCTGTTGTACAGGCCCCTGTCTCCAGTACTGGGAAGGAGAAAAATGCATTTATAATTTTGTGGTTCAGAAATGTTTCCACATTAATAAAACAAACAAAATCCCGTGAAGGGCAGTCTGAGTGAAATATCTGCTGAAGACTGACGTGCTTTATAAACTGTGGCTGGATAAATAGATTTTTGAGGCGTTTGGTATTTGAGAAATATTTCCTATCAAGCTGCATAAGTGCATTTGGATGTTGTTCACTTTATTTTTTTTCCCTCTTTGAAGTAGTAACATTTCAGAACTGTTTCAGAAATGTGCATGGCAGCAGTTTCACTGCAGTGCAGTGAGGATCTTTCACCCACACATTGGTGTCCTTCCTGTGAACTCTTAGATAAGATGTACTCACTGAGCTCACTGCTCACTGGGCAGTCAAGATAACCAGTTTTTTTGGTGTGTTTCATCTGCTTTGATGGAGACATGAGCACGTTGGTTCTTTCTGTAGCTGCCTTTAGCCCTGTGCTGCATTCTGCTCTGTGCTACTTAAGGTACTGTTTTTCTTCCCTATGTTGATTTGTGTGGCAAAATTATCACTACCGGGCAAGTTTTTGCTACTTTTTCTTTGTCTAGTCCAATCAGTTCAGCAAATCATACACTCAGTAAATAATTTAATTTGCTCATAGTTATGTAATGGAAAAGAAAAGCTGACATTGATGAAACCAATTCACAAATTATGAACTCTGCCCCCCAGCCTCTGCTGAGGATGGCTGTCAGGTATTGCTGTTGTGGAGATGGTTGTTGCTACATCGCTACAGATGTCCAACCTTTGGCTTTGTACAGGGTTTAATGTATTCCTGATTTCTTCAAAGTTAATCAAACAGTAGAGTTTTGACTCTTGGCTGTCCACCATCATGTTATATTTTAGATAATATCTACTGCATGGTGGTCTAGTACTAAAATGACAAAAGACGTTGCATGTGATACTTTTTGAGAGGGCAAATGTCTTACTTTTTCATCTTACTTACTTCCCAACAGGAACTGAACTCAAACTTCCGACAGATCATTTTCCCTGAGGCACTCAGGTGCTTGATGAAAGGAGAGTATACTTTAGAAAGTATGCTCCATGAATTGGATAATCTTATAGAGCAAACAACTGATGGAGTCCCTTTGCAAACGCTGGTTGAATCTCTTCAAGCCTACTTACGAAATGCTGCTATGGGTATAGAGGAGGAGACACACACTCATTACATTGATGTTGCAAGGTAAATCACCTTTTTTTTTCAGTTTAGGTGTGAGAGAGTGAAGACTGAAGAACATTAGTTTGTCTAAAATTATTTTTTGTTTGATATACAGGCTTTTCTTGCCTGAGAATGCCTTAAGCAGAATGTGGGGTCTAAAGTGTGTGCTAAAGTTTCCTCTCTGCCTGTTTGTGTGTTTATCCACATGCACACACAGAAATATGGAGCTGTGGCAATTTACACTTACATCTGCTTAAGGCTGACTTTTGGTAGTCAGCTTCTTCCAAAATACATAGTTGTGATTATGTATTTGAAGTTAAAGGATGCTAAAAATAGGAACTAGTTCATTAGTTTGTGGGAGGAACCTGTGAAAGGGAGAGCTTGTAACCATGGAACTCCTCATCAGGAGGTTCTGATGAGCAGCTTTTGCTTAATGAGTCAGTGACTAGATTAAAAAGCAAAATGAGACAAAACACCAAGCAAACAGAGACTTGTGGATCTTGTAATGTGGGACAGTACGTTTCTGGGTAGGTGCTTAGTACACAGCAGAACAATTCAGAATCTTCAAGTGGTGTTGCCCTTGAGCCAGTTGTGGTGGCTCCATCAGTGATACAGTGAATCTGTGGAATCAGTCAGTTTAAGAAAATTCTGTTTATTGTGGACTAAGTGAAACCATGTAAATTTTCTTTCTTTTTTTCCCTTTTAAGAGTACTTCATGCTCAGTATGGTGAACTGATTCAGCCAAGAAACGGTTCAGTTGATGAAACTCCCAAAATGTCAGCTGGTCAGATGCTTTTGGTAGCTTTTGATGGAATGTTTGCTCAAGTGGAAACTGCATTTGGTTTATTGATTGAAAAGGTATGGATTTGTTCTTTTTTTGGAGTACTGTTTGAGTCAGAATTAGGAAACCTTTAAAAACCCAAACTAATTAATTTCCTTTACCTTGCTCAGCTAAACAAGATGGAGATACCTCTTGCTTGGCGTAAGATTGACATAATTAGGGAAGCCCGCAGCACCCAAGTTAACTTCTTTGATGATGACAATAATCGGCAAGTTCTGGAGGAAATTTTCTTTTTGAAGAGACTGCAAACAATTAAAGAATTTTTCAGGCTCTGTGGTACCTTTTCTAAGACACTGTCAGGTAAATAAACGTTACCAAATGTTCAGTATGCCTTTATCCATTTCTCATCCTGTTCAGAAGAATGTAAAATGGTCACTTTTGCTATAACTTACCCTTGATATGTGGTAAGGAAGCAGAAACTAGAAATGAATTCCTGTGCTTTTGCTGTGTTTGTAAGTCAGGTATTCTTCATCTGGATGCATCAAATGTTTTGTTTATAACAAAAATACTATTTCTTTCCCTTTAAAAGGAATCAGTTCACTTGAAGACCAGAATGCAGTAAATGGACCTGTTCAAATTGTCAATGTGAAAGCCCTTTACAGGAACTCTTGTTTTAGTGAAGATCAAATGGCCAAGCCAATTAAGGCTTTTACAGCAGACTTTGTGAGGCAGCTTTTAATTGGCCTTCCCAATCAAGCTTTGGGACTGACCTTGTGCAGTTTCATCAGCGCTCTGGGTGTCGATATCATTGCTCAGGTGGAGGCTAAAGACTTTGGAGCAGAAAGCAAAGTTTCTGTGGATGACCTGTGCAAGAAAGCCGTGGAGCACAACATCCAGATTGGCAAGTTCTCCCAGCTGGTGATGAACAGGGCCACAGTCCTGGCCAGTTCCTACGACACAGCCTGGAAGAAGCACGACCTGGTGCGCAGGCTGGAAACCAGCATTTCCTCCTGCAAGACCAGCCTGCAGAGAGTGCAGCTGCACATTGCCATGTTCCAGGTGAGAGCCCAGCACGGGCTGGGGATATCCAGACTGGGTCTGGGAAAACTGAGCCTGAGTTACAGTGTCTGAGCACAACAAACATCATATTTTGTTGAATAAGTTCTAAGGTATTTTAATTAATTGTTTATAAGGTCTTTTGGTTTTAATTATGCTGTACATATATAAGGAATATTGTTATTGCTAGCTTTTTTTGAAGACTAGCTGCTTTACAAGAAGCAAATTCTGCAACATACAAATTTTTTTGAATCAATACATGTAATTTTTTTCAATAGCCGTTAAGTAGTTTTTTAGAAAATAGGTCATTCACTGCCTTTGTTACCAGCAATGCTGTCCCCTTCTCCTCCTTTTTCTCTAGCAGATTATGACTTTAAGGGAGGAGAAGGCTTAGAACAGAGGGTATTGGTTGCTTAATGTCATTTTGGACCTTTCCTTCTAAGTTTTAATGTATTCACTGTCTCCTTGCTCCAGTCTTTGCTTCATTAAAAATAGAAATAGCAGCAGTATCAGTCCTGACAAAGGCTCTTCTGAGGCTTTAGATAAATGCCATTGTGTACCTTTACACGGGTATCCAGTTGTGTTGTACTACCAGTGATCTTTATTTTATAGTGATTTGTAGGTTAAGGGACCAGGCTTTCTCCAGGTCAGTTAATAAACCATTTCATAGACTGGTAAGCAAAATCGTTTTGGTTTTAACGTATCACAAGTGAATTGTTTCTAAATATTGATGGCTTTTCCTTTAGATCAAAAAAATGTGTGTAAATCACTTCTAGTAAGTTAGTGGACTGATTAATGGTACAGACATCCAAGCCAGCAAAACATAATTTGCAACTACTTGTATAATTTAATGCTTTTGAATGATTTAGAGCTTTGAGCTGTGCTGGTGCTGTCTGACACACAGCCCTTTTAAGTGCCCTTACTTATAAAGGGTACCAGAGCACTGGAATTACTGTTTGTGATGCAAAGTATTTTGTGCTGAGCCATATTGATAATGAAGTGTTGCTGTTACTTTCTTAAAGTGGCAGCATGAAGATCTCCTCATCAGTCGCCCCCAGGCTATTTCTGTCACTCCTCCACCTCGTTCAGCAATTTTAGCCAGCATGAAAAAGAAACTTCACACGCTCAGTCAGATTGAAGCTTCCATTGCCACGGTCCAGGTATGACTGTTTTGGGGAGGGCTGTTCAGCAGCACCTCGAAATGTGACTACCACAAGCTGCAAAACCATCTGCCACCTTCAAATTACCTTATCTGCCTTTCTGTCTTACACAAATGTGGGGGTATTGTCATTGATCTCTTTCAGCCTGTCTGATGGGTAGTTATATTGTTTGATTTTGCTGTCTCATCCAAAATGTTTTCTTTGGAATAGTAGTAAATCTCTTTGAAGAAAAATATAAATCTGTGAAAGTACCTTTCTTTCTGAAGGCTGGTAATGCTCTCTTTCTTTAAGTTTGTCTGCCTTAGATCATCCTTACTATCATTTTTGCTAGCTAAATATCAGAAGTTCCCTTTTTAGAAGTGGGCAAATTAATTCTTCTGTGTGTTAAGGTTTGTGTGCTTTGGCTTTGCTCAGTATTAGATTTCTTTGGTGTCAGTGATACAGAATGTTTAATTGTTTATTAAGTATTACTTAGCTTCCTGAATTTTAATTTCTTTTTTTAATTGTGAAGGTACTGTTTATAAAAATTTACTGAATTATTTGCAAAATAATGGAGGGATAATAATCAAATCCAGTTGTGATGTGTACTGGAAATAAACCTTAAACAGCATAAACTAACATTTGTCAATCATGAATGCCACAGTATTTTACATATATGGGCATAAGAAGGTGTCTGCATGTGTTATATATGGATAATTTATTTAAAGTCAGGCTTTGAATGGTGTGTATCACTATGAGTTATCTATATGGGTTTTTTCCTTCCCCAATGCAGGAGAAACTAGCAGCACTTGAAGCAAGTATTGAGCAGCGTTTGAAATGGGCAGGAGGTGCTAATCCTGCACTGGCCCCAGTCTTGCAAGATTTTGATGCCACTATTGCTGAAAGAAGAAACCTTGTACTGAAAGAAAGTCAAAGAGCGAGTCAGGTACTACAGATAAGTACAGCACTCTTGACTCCATGAGTGTGTTCACTCTTCATTTCCTACTCGAGGCTTATGTAGAAGATATTTTTCTGCTCTGTGTCTAAAGAGCAAACGGGGATAACCAAGTACTTTTGGGAATCCCATTTGAAAGCAATAGAAATAATCTTTGTGAGAATTGCTGCAGGGTTGGACGACCCTGGGATGATGCTGCTACTGTAACAGAGCAGTATCTGTGCTTCTAAAATCCTCACTTCGAGGCACATGAAAAAAACGCTGTTTGTCTAATAGGCATTTGAAATGGAATAATTTTTCTCACTCTTGCTTTGATTTTCAGGTCACTTTCCTTTGCAGTAATATCATTCATTTTGAAAGTTTACGTACAAGAACAGCAGAAGCCCTAAACCTTGATGCTGCGTTGTTTGAGCTCCTCAAACGCTGTCAGCAAATGTGCTCCTTTGCATCCCAGTTCAACAGCTCCGTGTCTGACCTGGAGCTTCGCCTGCTGCAGAGAGTGGTAAGCACAGGACAAAGCAAAACATGAAACGTTTCAGAATCACTGCAGGGAGTTCTGTTTTGTCTTCCATTCTCAGTGTTATGTATACCTTCAGATGTAGTGTGTCTGCAGAGTTTATGATGTCAGCTGAATACTTGGCAGTGTACACTACACAGCATGTGAATTTTATCACTAGGTACAGATAAAGAAATGTTTCTGTTATTTTTAGGGCACTGGTCTCGAACATCCTATTGGCAGCTCTGAATGGCTTCACTCAGCTCACAAGCAGTTGAGCCAGGAGATATCTACACAGAGAACAGTACAAACAGAAAGAGAACAGCAAATAGAAACAGTTTGTGAAACAATTCAGAATCTGGTGGATAGTATTAAAACTGTGCTCACGGGTCATAACAGACAGCTTGGAGATGTCAAACATCTACTGAAAGCTATGGCAAAGGTATGCTTGAAACATCCTTAAATTTATTCCTCAAACCCATGTCAGTAGAGTTTAAGAAAAATGATTGTTGTAGCTTTGTGCTTTGTAAAGTATCTAGAAACAGTAAAATGTTTGTGCATATGGAGTCGAAGACATGAAGTTCATGTTTAAGAATTCACAAAACTTTCTAGCATTAGCCTTAGCAGGCTTTGGATGAACTGAACCTTTTCTCTCTCTTGGCAGTTGAAACACTGTGTTTCTAAATCCTTTTGGTTCTTAATCAGTAAAAAAAATTTACAATTCTAAAATTTATTTCTTCATACATAACTAGTATAAATTATAATTGTTTGTAATCAAATGACAAACTGAAGGGCTGAAAGGGCTAAGAAATGGCTCCACTTTATTCTCTTAGCCAAAATACAGCAGTTGACCCTTTTGCATGTTTTGGTTACAGGATGAAGAAGCGGCTTTGGCAGATGGTGAAGATGTTCCCTATGAGAACAGTGTTAGGCAGTTCCTGGGTGAATATAAATCGTGGCAAGATAATATTCAGACAGTTCTGTTTACATTAGTTCAGGTTATGGGTCAAGTCCGCAGTCAGGAGCATGTTGAAATGCTGCAGGAAATAACTCCCACCTTGAAAGAACTTAAAACACAGAGCCAAAGGTAAGAAAGAGAGTTACCTTGTCTCAGGTGAGAAAAGGCATTTTTTCATACCTGCTCTCACATAGCAGGAACACATCATGGGGCACATCCTTGATGATTTTCTTAGAACTCAGAAATCTTCTTGCAACATTTGAATTAATTTAATTTTGGGGTTTTCAGTAAATCAAGTAGTTGCATGAGTATTTATCAACTCCCTTATGTTTCCCAGTGTCTACAATAATCTGGTGGGGTTTGCATCACCCTTAGTCACGGATACAGCAAATGAATGCTCCAGCCCAACTTCAGCTGCTACATATCAGCCAACCTTTGCTGCAGGTAATACTTACAAAAGTGCAAACATGAAACCACCAGGAATTGATATTAGAGAGAGCATCATAGCTCTTACTGAACTTTGAAATGCACACAATTTGCTTAATATAAATAAATTCTTAGCAGTGGAGTAAAAACTTCTTGTCTAGACAAAAAATTCTTTCCATTTGGAAAATAGAAAAATTGAAAACTGGTGCAGAATTTAAAATGCATTTGTTCTGAAAAACTGATAGGTCTATTTGATATGCATTTAATTGTGCTTTTTCTTTCCTCTATAATATGCTATTATTTTGAAGACTTTAAGCACTTTTAAACTTTCTCCACAGCTGTACGGAGCAATACAGGGCAGAAAACTCAGCCAGAGGTGATGTCACAGAATGCAAGAAAGCTAATTCAGAAAAATCTTGCAACATCAGCAGATACTCCTCCAAACACAGTCCCAGGAACTGGCAAAAGTGTTGCTTGTAGTCCCAAAAAGACAGCCAGGGACCCTAAAACAGGAAAAGGTAAATACAAAAAACCCAACAACCACCCTTAAGAAACCCAACAACCACCACCGACAGCAAAAAAAAAAACAACAAAACCCTCAGTGTGTTCCTGTGCAGGAATGTCAAGTTGCATTGACTTTATTTTGTACCTGTAGCTGTGCAGGAGAGGAATTCCTACGCAGTTAGCGTGTGGAAGCGGGTCAAAGCCAAGTTAGAGGGCCGAGATGTGGATCCCAACAGGAGAATGTCTGTGGCTGAACAGGTGAGTTGGAAATAAAGTTCCAGTACTGGTCTTTTCTTTATATACGTGCTAATTAGCAGGTGTGTATGCTCATGTGTGCCTTCAGGGCTGAAATCCTGTTGTGAATGGGGGTTCCTTTGGGGGTGGGAGCTATTGTAGTGCAAATCAAGGTTGCTGCTGCCTTGTATTGCTGCATTTGTCCTTGTTTGTTTGTTTCTTTGTCGTATACTTCGGTTCTTCATATGGGAGGTTAATGTACAACCATGAATTAGATAAAACTGCCTTTTGTCTGTCAGTAAGCTAACATTTCTTCCACAGCTGCTGATAGCCAGGGAGAACACGAGATCTGTACAGCTGCCCAAGGGACAGAACTTGTCTGTGTTCACTAACATAACACAACCACTCCTGTCTCTGGGCAACAGAGACAGGGGACACAATTGTCCACATCTATTGGAGAATGGTGTGGCTACTTTCAAGATAGGGGCTGTGAATGAGATGATATGTGACCTTTTTTTGCAGTACAGCTTCCCATTTCTTATGTGGACTGCACAAAGTTATGTCTGCAGTTACTTTAGATTTTTTTTCAGTGAAATTCTTGCAGGTGACATTCGACAGTAAATTCTAAGATCGCTTAAACACTTTTAGAATTCCAGCTTATTTTTAATTCCTTGTTTGACCTTTTTAATAGGTTGACTTTGTGATTAAGGAAGCAACTAATCTAGATAACTTGGCTCAGCTGTATGAAGGTTGGACTGCCTGGGTATGAGTAGGGAGACAGCAGCTCGGTCTGGTTCAGCGAGGTCAGACATCCACCAGAATCAACTCGGCCTCAGGCATCCGTAGCCGCACCACAGTCGGTGGTGATGCATACTGGGGCTTAATCTGAGGAAACCTAGGAAATCTCGGTGCACTGGGAAGTGATCCTGCAGGATAGCTGCACTCAGGGATACGCTAAACACAATGGTCTGCAACCCCCACGGTCAAGGGTGAAAGCTCACCGCTTGAGCAACACGGTTTGTCTTTCTGCTACGGAAGAACTGCAAACGTGTCTGGGGGTCAGCTGCAGAAAGAAATCAGGATGCTACAAACCGCAGAGTGATTTGGAACTCAATTCCACCTGACCCTGTGAACAATTCAGGAAACACCGAACCCTGTTCAAAGAAAAACAGAAAAATGGGGCCATGAAGAAATCACAGCAAGGGCAGATTTGATGCATTCAGATTCTTGTTCCTCTTGTTACGTGGCAGCAGTGCTGGTTGAGTTGACCAGTTAGTACGGGAAAAGGCTACAAAATTCAGAAATGGACTGAAAACAAAGAGCTGTACATCAGATACACGCTGCATTGGAAGAACTTCTGAGATAGAAGAAGAAGCCTTTGTTCTCTTCTCCCTTTCCTCTTTCCTTTCACTCCTCCCTCCCAGCCTCTCCTTGCATACACCCCTCTTGGCTTATTCTTGTAGGTTAGGCGTACTTCCAATATACTTTTTATTTCAATCCTTCTACTTCACAGTTTAGTCAAATTAACAACTTAAATTCTGTTTGGTAAACAATTTTTCCAAAAGCACTGAAAATAGAGAACATCAATGATTACTTATGAGTTGGATGGTCAAACACAAAATGTAATTTTGGTTATTTTAAAGTCATTTTTGTGATTCTATTATGTACAGTTTCTCAAAATTGTCACTGTGCATTTAAAAGTAATGATTCCTACAGGCATTTGATTTAATGTGCACTTCCCTCTGCTTGCAGTGTACACTTTTTTGTAATTCAAATTGTCCCTCCAATCTCATTCTACTGTGATTGCTGTAGTTTCTTTCGTACTACTACGTAGCTAATCCAATGTAATCTTTACCTTTTTAAAAACCAGGATAGAGTATCTAGTAGAGTTTTACATTGTTGATGACAGGTAAACAATAAAGTGATGTTCTGGTGGAGGTAGAGTGATATGCTTTTTACTTCATTTTCCTAATCCTTTTAGTTCACACTTGTAAATTCTAGTGCTTCACTTCACAGGGGTATACGTATAATCCAAGAAATGAAGGACTCTCAAATTTTTTGTTCAACTAGATCTGTAAAGATTTCTGCAAAGTAGTTTTCCTTTGCCATATTTCTTCTATAGATGGCTGTTCAGTAATGCATCCGTAGGGAATCTTCCACCAAGGTTTTTTTTAAATCAGTTCTCAAAGTGTGATTATGGTCAGAAAAGTCTCTCTAAAAATGGCATCATCTTCCTTAGATCAAGGTCCTGCTTGTCTGCTGGTTGTCTAAAAGACTTCTTCCTTCATTTTTTAAGTAGGACACCTTTAGGAAAAGGCAACTTCCTTTTCTTTGAGGGGAAACAAACCCCACAGAATTCAGCAACAACTGCAGAATTGTAAAGGTGCTGATAGCTAAAGCAGAAATGCACCCTGGCATTCTGAGCCCAGATAAATTCATGGTAGCTCTGTGTATAAAGTTTCTCTTACGTAAACTTGGTGAATTCATTATGCACACAGTTGCTGAAAAATCCAGGAAGATCCTTAATGCCATTTTAGTCACTTTTCAGAGTAAAACCACACTTTCAATACAGCATTTTTTCCGTCAAAATCCAAGAATTAAAAGATTTGAGCCAAGCCCACTACTGGCATAAAATTAATTTAATTGAAAGGGTTTGCAGCAATTCATCTGAGTAGGAAGCTTGGCTGGTGATTTTTGGATAATGCCGGCAAACTTCTGTTCCTTTCAGTATTTGCACTATGCTGACTGCTCTGCCTCCGCAGTAGGTCTTAGAATTCACTTTCTCCTCTGTTGCCAATTTTTTTGTGGACATGCACTTTGAAGTGTAAGAGTTTTCAACAGTCATATGGCCTTCCTTGCACTCTGATTGCCTGATTACCTCTAGGGAAGTCACAGGCTTTGCATCTAACAGTTACCCGTGCAAACGCATTCCACTGCCACTGCTCCTGACCCTGTGCCACGCTCGTCGCAGGAAAAGCTGTCGGAATGTTGCAGTGAAGAACATTCATGTGCAGAACAAGACACTTGACACTGTTGGTCCTTTTCATTTTTCTCCAGTTAAAAAAATAACCTTATGAACAATCTGTTGGAGAAGTGTAGTGACAGGAGTGTGTTGTACCTGCTGTTTTGTTTTTTGGAAGCTGGGGGGAAGGGAGGGGGTAATGCACTCACCTGTGGCTCATGTATTATACCTCTGCCATCCAGAAATGAAACACTTGTGTGGAGATGGGTTCTTACTGCATAATTTAATAAAGTTTTAAAAAATAAAAAAGTATATGTGTTTTTCATTTCCTTCTATGCAAACACCGTGTGGTTGTGAAAATTACAGGGTGCCCGATACACAAACACATCCAAACCAAACCCCAAATTAGAGCAGGATTCTCCAGAGACTTAATATTGCATAACTAATGCAAAGGAGACAGCTCAGATGTGCAGGAGTTAGTGGGACTGTCACTGTCGCCTTGGGTGCTGATGCATTTTTCTTGGAAACGTTGACCGTATGGGAGGTTGGTACAGTCTTGGGGAAACCTAAAATTCAGATTCTGCTCATACATCCTGCATAGTAAATAAGACTGTGTTAGTTACATTTTCTAAAAGATGCTTCTTACAAAAACAAAAGGGTATTTCCTTTATTTTCGGTAAAACTGGTGTTTATTTTCTCTGCAGTGAGGCACACCTAGAATAATGCAAGTCTAGAATCACCTCTATAATACAAACCAGCTATAGAAGTCAAGCAGTTCAACTGATGGCAATTTTTTGCCTGCTGCTTACCTGCAGTAAATGTTAACCAAGGGACCATGTTATAAAGTAATTTCTCAAAGCCAAATTCCCCATATGTTCAGCAGTTTTGTTACCCCCTCACAACTCTAGAGGCTCATGGTTGAGATGCCCTTTGAAAATCAAGTTTGTTTGTTTGTTTGCCTCTCTTCCTTCTCCCCTTTTGTAAAGCCAAGATATGAATGAGGCTCTGCCAAATGGGTTGCTGGGATGTGTTAAATGGGAGTCATTAGTAGTGTCCTAGATTATTTTGGTAGGATAATGGCACTGTCAATACAGCAAATTGAAAATGCAGCAGATCTATACAGTTAACAGAAACTAGTTTTGTACTTTGTAGGGTCTTCATGATCTGGTTTTGCTTTGCAAAAATTAGTTTTGCCCTCAAGGATTATTCTCTTTAAATAGTAATATTTTGTCTAATTTTTCAAATGTCTTAGATGACTCAAGTCCCCCAAGCTGAAGCTCTTTTTCTAAGTGCTGTAGTCTTTAAGGTTAATTTACTTCAATTATTCATCAATATGTTCTGTGCCTGGTACATTAGCCATTCTGTTTTAGTACACTCAAGTACTTCAAAGCTTTCTTTGCTTTCTTTTTTCTTTTTTTTTTTTTTTTTTTTTGTCAAGCTTTTCCTAAAATTAGCAGACACAATTTATGCATTAAAGAATTTGGGAAGAAAGTTTGAGATGACACCTGCCACCTCTGTGTTTGTTTTTTTGGTCCCAAAGTATAAAATGTATTTTTTTTTTCTTTAGTGGAAAAGTTGTGAGTATACTGTTAACATTTTAGCTAAAGAATTTCACAGAAATTATGGATATTAGCTACAGCTACTGCTGTGTACATAAATGCATAGCTGATTAGAGCAATTCTGCCATTCATCAGGCTAATTTTTTATTAATGCCATAATAAATGTGTATTAGGTATGCTGAAAAGGGTGGAGGCTTGACATGTAAACTTTGTGTGCCTGTTCTAAGTGCACAGAGCAATTGCAGTGCCCCTTTTAAAGGTGCTTTGAAGCCAGCTTGGGGATTTAATTTTCTGTGCATCTGCTAAGAGAGAACCTTGGTGCAGGAAGAATTGATCCCATTGCAGCATCCAGGCAAGCAAAACAGTTGGGTGTAGCTCAGGTAAGGTACAGGAGGTACTGAGCTACTGCTGATCCTCTGCTTCCTACACCATGGCTGAGATTTTATCAATGGAATTCGTACAAACTGGGTGTGTGTAGGCACACTTTTTAATTTGATGTGGTGCCTCTCAAGGCCTGGCTGCTCAGGGAGGGAGGGGTGGGCAGGTGGCAGGGCCCTGCCCTTTCCTGTGTTCTGCAGTGCAGTGGCCCCTGTGTGGCATTTCTGGGCTTGAGGGCACCCAGCCACACCCCCCTGTCCCTCTGCCCCTCTGAGGTGTGGAGCAACACTTAATAGAAGGGAAAGGCACCTCTGCATCCCTTTTCTCTGGGATGGAGAAAAGCTGCAAGGGCACCTGACTGGGGACTTGGTGTTTGAAAGACTGGCTGGAAGATGGTGAATATGATGAGCTGGAGATGATGGCAATGCCTGACTTTTCCATTGGTAAGTGCTTGGGGTTTTTGTGGTGAGAATCACATAAATGGATGAAACCAGGCACTGGCTGACGGTATCTCATAGCCAGAGCAGTGTTGTTGCAGGGCACTGCAAATATCTGTAGAAACTATAACGCATCACACAATGGTGAGGGGTTGGAATGGACCTTAAACACCTTCTAGTCCCAAGCCTCTGCCATGGGCAGGGATATCACCCAGGACTGAATCTCCCTGGGCTCCCACACTCAGTAAAGAATTTCCCCCTAATATCTAACCCAAATTTCCCCTCTTTCAATTTACACCCATTACTCCTTGTCCCGTCACTACAGTTCCTGATGAAGAATCCCTCTCCTTGCAGGCTCCCTTCAGACACTGGAAGGTTGCTATGAGGTCATGCTTCTGTATGGCTCCGTACTCTTTTAAAAGACTAATAAAATTATTGCTGGCATCATCACTTCCCTATGAAATCACCTTTTGTGTGAGCTTTGCTGTGGTGAAATTACAGATTTTGAGAGCGAACTCCACCATTTATAAGTATAAAATGTTACACAAAAATACTGTTAGCTTTTAGTGGAATGTGAATTTGAAAGTTATTCAGTATAGAACCTGCTCTTTACATATATTCTAGGGTGAGTGAGAAGCACCCTGTGAAGGATCAAACCATTCAGGATAGACGTATGTTTGCTTTTACAGTGCCTTCCTTAGTCCTTCTCCTTTTCTTGTCTCCATCAAGCTGGTGCCAGAGCAGTTTTGGTGCCGGAGATGTTTTCTTTGCTCTCATTATAGCCTTGCGTTGCATCCTGGGCACAGTGATTATGCTCATTAACACACGTGCCTGAAGCATTTAGAAAGCTGAGTCAGAAACAATATTTACATCCCAGTGCCTTTCTCCTGTATTTATTCCCATGCTGCCACAAGTTCTGAAGGAAATAAAACACATTGCTGGGCTTTGATGTCACCAACACAACCTGCCCAGTGCCGGGCACAGGTGAGGCCACACCTGTGGTGTGTTGTGTCCCGTTCAGAGCCCCTCGGTTCCCAACGGACAGTGAGGGGCTGGAACAAGTCCAGAGCAGGGCACTGGGCTGGGGAAGGGGCACCATGTGATGAGCAGCAGCTGAGGGAGCTGGGGGTGTTTATTCGGGAGAAAAGGAGGCTCAGCGGTGACCTCGGGGAGCTGGGCAAAAGGAGGCTGGGGCCGGCTGGGCGTCGGCACTGCTCCCAGGAAACAAGTGACAGGACAAGGGGACATAGCCTGAGGCAGGGCCTGGGGAGGTTTAGGTTGGACATTAGGGAGAATTTCTTCTTAGAGTGATTAGATACTGGAACAGGCGGCATAGGGAGGTGGTAGAGTCACCGTCCCCGGAGGTGCTTTAAGGAAAGATTCGATGTGTGTCACTCGGTGCCATGGCGCAGTTGACAGAGCGGTGTTCGGTCACAGGCTGGACTCAGACGTCTTTTCAAACGCTGTTCATGCTGTGAGGTTTTTGTGGGGTTTCCGCCCCTTCCCCAGAGCCGGGCACCGCTCCCGACGCCGCCTCAGCCGCACTGCGGCGCGGGAGGGGGGCGCGGGCACGCCCCTCGCTGTTCGAATCCCAGCAGCCAATCGGCGGCCGGCGGGGCGCCGGGGCTAGCCAATCACAGCGTTCAGGCGGGCCGCGGAGGCTATAAAAGGCGGCGGCGCGGCATGGTGCGGGAGGGCGTGGCCGGCGGTGCGGGAGCGGCGCAAGATGGCGGAGGGCGACAACAACAGCGTCTACCAGCTGGTGAGGGCGGGCGGCGCCGGGCCGCGGCTGGCGGC
>VXBN01003815.1:2536861-2557341 GCA_013397395.1 Sinosuthora webbiana | reverse complement strand
CCCCGCCCGGGCCGGAGCTGTGGGGAGCTGGGCCGGGCAGGGCGCGGGGCAGCCGCGGAGTTGGTGCACTGTGGGGCGTGCGGGTCGTGCGGCGAGGCCGGGGAGGAGGTAGCGGAGCGCGGGGAAGCGGGCGCGGCCGGGGCCCGGAGGGGAGGCGGCCCCGGCGCGGGGGGCTGGCGGCGCTCACCGGGGGCGGGAGTTGGCTCGCGCGGTGTCGGTGTCTCGGTGAAAGTCCTCGTGTGCCGCGGGATCTGTCCCCGTGCCCGGGGCAGGGACAGCTTTGGGGACCGCGCTGGCAGCGCCCGGGCTCTGTCAGAGAGGGGCGGCAGTGCCAAGTCATGCCTGCCGTGCTCGGGGTGCTCCGAGGCTCCTTTCACCAGCATCAGAGAGCTGCTGCCGGGTTTCCTTTCCCAAGTGTTGTCTTTGGGCATCCTGCATGATTTTTGCAGATCAGTCACCCGGGCAGCATCTATTAATATAATACCACGTAGGATCTAATTAGTGCACAGGATTGGTACTGTGCATTTGGGTTTTAATTGGGTTTTAAGGCCAGACTGATTTACCTGAGGAGATGTCACACTGCTGACATGGTGTCTGGATGGTGGTTTTGAAATCGTGCGTGTGCTTTGATAAAGCCGAGTTTAACTGTGTCATATTCCCTGACCTGTTATGGCAGTGGCGACTCTCCTTGGTCACAGCTGGGCCTGTGACTGGGTTCGCTTATTTACCTTGAGAGTGCATTTTAGGGCTTAATGCGACTTCCTGTCAGCGCTGGATGTTTTAGATCTAAAGTTAGCCTTGACGGGAGCGCTGCCGAGTGTCGGTGTGCTGAGGAGCCGGTGCAGTAACCGCTGCCGTCCCTCCCCGCAGGCACCATGGTGCGGATGAACGTTCTGGCCGATGCTCTCAAGAGCATCAACAATGCCGAGAAGCGTGGGAAGCGCCAGGTGCTCATCCGGCCGTGCTCCAAAGTGATCGTCCGCTTCCTCACCGTCATGATGAAGCACGGTGAGTGCTGGCCCTGCTCCCCCACCCCGGGTGTCTGAGGGTGCTGCCCCTGTTGACCTTTTGGCTCAATAATAGAAGATGCTTTGCCAGAACATATTTCCTGTTTATGCTTAAAAAAGCTGTGGGTTGTGGGATTCTGGAATAGTTAAGATGGTCAGAGTTTGACTTCAGATCACAGAGTTGTTCCACGTCATACAGTGGAAGGAATAACTGAGGTTGGGAGGTGAATAGTAATTATTTTCCTTCAAATTTCTACTTTGAAAGTATTTCAAAACAGCAGAATTTTGGGTAGAGTGGTTGCGTGCAGCTGCTTTGTATGTTGGCACAAAGAAACAACTGGTAAAAGAAGTGAATCAAGGTGCTTGAAGTAGTTTGGTGCCCCATAGTTAATTAGTTGTGTTATTGCAGCTGAATGTTACATGTGTCTCTGTCTCCTGGTCTCCTGCAGGTTACATCGGTGAATTCGAGATAATTGATGACCACAGAGCTGGGAAGATTGTTGTCAACCTCACAGGCAGACTCAACAAGGTAGGATTTGTCTTCCTGAGTTCAGTTTTCTAAAGAGGTGTTTAGATCAGACTTTTTTTTTTTTTAAATTTTATGTTTGTCTGCTCCATTTCAAAAAGAACTCCTTGTAAGGGAGGTGGGATTTGAATCTGTGTACATAAGAGTAGAATGGATATTATCAGTTAAAAGGGTGGTTAATTTGTCTGGATTCAAAGTGATATGAGTCACTAATTACATTTCTTTTAAACTCTGAGTATGTAAGATACTCTTTCAGGGAAGTCTGCTTGCAAGTGCTGTGTATTTCTCTTCAAAGGCTTTCTGGCTACCTGGAGCTTTCTCAGTTCCTTTGATATTTAAGCTATCTGGCAGACTTGTCTTAGGAGATAGGAGCTGAGTTGGTTTCCAGTTGATGTTTGATACCTGCAGATGTGGAGAAGCCAAACCTTTCTCCTGCTGCCAGGTGGGCTTTGCTTGCAGTCAGGGAAAGTTGAATGTTACATTAATTGGTGCTTCTCAAGTTCCTGGGGCATGTGAGGCATTCGTGTGTGTTTTGGAAATTTTTAAATGCTTATGTCTCAGACTGCTGAGCCGTGCAGTTCTGTGGTGACTTGCTGTGCATCATTGTTTACAGTTTAGCTCTTCAAGTGAGTGTTGGCTCTTCAGTAAAGAAATAAAAAAACTACTTGGTCAGAATATGTTGGGGGCTGTCCTCATGATGAATGAATATGCCATCTGAAAATTGCATGAGTGTATAAGGCAGATAGTCCTGACACCCCCAAATTACTGTGGTAATTACAGTGTTGTGTGTCTGTAATAAAAGTGATGTAGGTCAGGTTTGAGGGTAGTGTTCCTTGAACTCTTCCAGGATGATTTTGTAATGGATCTTCCAGGCTAATGGATATAATGTTTCTCTCAGTCATTGCAAGAAGGGAACAGTTGCTGAGTTCAGAAAAATGTGCATAGTGCAGGAAGGTGTGTGTCTGGTTTGGTGTTGGATAGTTGTTGGTAATTGGAGCCAGTGAGGTAACTGGTGGTGGTGCTGGTGGTCTTGGTCACTAACACAATTACCTTGAGAATTCCAGTAACTTCCATGCATGTTAATTTCTCCCTGGTTAAAATCTAAACGGTTTTTTTTGCCGACTTTGTGTGGTGGTTAGAGGTAGAATATCCCTGAGCAATCCCAGGAATTTTGCTGATGTTACAGCATGCTTCTGTGCTCCCCCAGGAGTGGGCATTACTTGTGGGGTGTGGCTTCAGCAGCAGTTTGAGGCTGTTGAGGTGAGGAGGAGGAGGAGAGGCGGAGGAAGTAACAGGTGTGGAGTTGCTGGGTGGGAGGAAGCACTGCTGGTGCTGAGGGTAACTGTGTGTTTGACAGCACTTGGTGAAGTCCTTCAGGCAGGGAGCTGGGATCACAGATCCATAAAGTGCAAATCCATAAAGTTCTTCAGTTTGTAATGGAATCCTCTTTTACAGTGTGGTGTAATCAGTCCCAGATTTGATGTGCAGCTGAAGGATTTGGAAAAGTGGCAGAACAACCTGCTGCCTTCCCGTCAGTTTGGGTGAGTACAAGGAAGGGTCAGATGTGTGTTGTGTGTAAAAATGTTACACTCACAAACTGCCTGAGTTAGACTCACCTGGCACCTTTCCTCTGATCAGCCTGGCGTTAAATTCCAGTCTAAAAATCCATCTTCCATATAAATGCCCTTTTAAACCAGTTTAAAAAGGAGTAGTGCTAAGCAAGGATCTGTTCCTGCTTGGCTTTGGTAAAATTAATGGAAAATAGGACTTCTCTCATACTTGTTCCATTTTTATGAATGGCCATTTTTAAATGGAAAGGGAGTTATGTAAGTTACCAGATCAGTGGATGGAAGTAGATTGTACTACTTGAATTCACATGTCCAGATTAATATGCACATTAATCAGATATGGAGTGATGAGGGACTTGGGGCCTGTGTTGAACAAATCTCCACAACACAGGAAATCTTACTATTATGCAGTGTATCTTTTTTTCACAAAGTGTAGAGAATCAAGAGCGGTAAATCCCCATGCACCAGGACAGCAGAGCTGGAAGAGTCTCCAGGGCCGTGGCGAGTCTGTCCTGTCAAAGGATTAACAGTTCTGTGCTGTTTCTGTTCTCCAGCAGTAACTCCTGCTCCAGCTGGCCCTGTGTAGCTGCTCTGTGGTGCCACTGGGAGTTGTTAAGAGTATTTATAGAGTGGTGGGAGCAGAGTTCTCAGACAGGGAGCTGTGTGGGTAATGGGGTGTGTTGGTGATGCAGATGTTGGCATTAGCAGTGACAGCTGCTGCGGATGCAGAGCCTGCCCTGAGGCACAGATCCCAGCTGTGGAGCTGTCTGGCACTGGCACCTCTGCCTGCACAGGGGAGCAGCATCTCTGGAGGGTACAAGTGGACTTGGTCTAGAAACCTTAGAGTCCCTGCTGCTGCATCGTGAGAGGAGCTGCCTTTGCTCTGTTAATGATGAGATCTGCCTGTGTTGGGTCTGTTCTTACAGAAACAGGCCTTGCTGTTGTAACACAGATGAGGTTGGTGCTGTCAGCTCTGCAGCAGCTGGAGCAGGGAGATGAACTGAACATTTTCTCTCTCTTGGCAGGTACATTGTACTGACAACCTCAGCTGGCATCATGGACCATGAGGAGGCGAGACGAAAACACACAGGAGGCAAAATCCTGGGATTCTTTTTCTAAAACTTGTAAAAAAAGAGGATACTAATAAATTGTTCAAATGGACTCTGGTGTTTCCAGTCAGTATTTTAATGACTTCAAACACTGCCTGTGGCAGTGCTTGTAACAGCTCTTCAATAGTGCTCGAGTTCCTGCTTCACTTCAGATGATGTTTGGGTTCCACACCATCCCTGGTCACAGTTCTATTTCTGTTAATGATATAATGTATTTCTAAAAGTCACCACTGGAGTGGCAGTTTGGGGTCACTGTCCAGGAGATGCTCAGCAGGGGAGCTCTGATGATAAACTACTGCTAATCCCAGCTGTCCTGCATGGGCTCACCTCACAGGAGGTCAGTACTTGTGTCTCCACAGTTACCTGTGTGCAATTCTAGAGTGTCACCTTTTGGCTCAATAATAGAAGATGCCTTGCCAGGAGGTATTTCCTGTTTGTGCTTAAAAAAGTTGTGGGATGTGGGATTCTGGAATAATTAAGATGGTCAGAGTTTGATTTCAGATCACAAACTTGTTCCACGTCATACAGTGGAAGGAATAACTGAGGTTGGGAGGTGAATAGTAATTATTTTCCTTCAAATTTCTACTTTGAAAGTATTTCAAAACAGCAGAATTTTGGGTAGAGTGGTTGCGTGCAGCTGCTTTGTATGTTGGCACAAAGAAACAACTGTTCTGGGATTTCTTTAAGGTTTCAGAGTGAGGAAATACGGTTGTCTGAACCTACAGGTGGGGAATATTCAGTATTGAATGGGTTGGTGTTTGCTTCAGGCACATGACAGCACAGTGTCTTTGATGGAGAGAAATCAAATGTATTTCAAGGCAGTACAGCTTGTATTTCATGGAGCAGTACAGCTTGAGTAGGTAGAGGATTCAAAGCAAGGTGGGCTGATGGCACTGCCCTCCAACAGCTGGAACTGCCCTGCCTTGTTTCACTCTGGAGTCTTGTCAGGAAGGAGCACAGGGAGATGTAGCAGGCCTGTTTCAACACACTAAACCAGCTGGTGAATTTGTGGTTCTGATACAAACAGTTGGAAACCAAGTTTTCTTTCTTGGTGATACATCCCCGTGCCCACTATGAACAGTTGCTTGAGCTGGAAGTCTCGTGCCTTGAAGGTGATACTTCATCCCAAACCTTGGCATGGAAGCGACCCTTGAGGCACCAAGTCTGAACTCAGTAACTCTGTAACCTCTCAGGTCAGTCTGTTACTCTTTATGGAGAAAAGGAAAAGGGGATACTGTTGAGTGAAAGGTCTTTACTCAGGACAGACACTGCCGTATCTCCTGATGTGCTTCCCGAGGAACGTGAGAGCCAGCGGAGCTCTGGGAGTGCTGACAGGAAATGTGGTGGCACCAGTGTCCTGACTTGAGCAGGGGCACAGGCTGAAGCTGCTTCACCTGCTGGGCCACAGCTGTGATGGTCAAGGTCACAAAGTGTGGATTGGAGACAGCATCACAACAACATCCAAATGGAATCACTGGTCCTCAGTTCGACTGGAAACAAATCTGCTTAGCTGAAGATCTGTACACTGAATTAGAGTAGTTACAAAGTCAAAAGTCTGTTTCAACTCCTATTTTATTGTCAAATTGAGTTATTTAGTGATGGGGGTTTTCCTATCCATGATGGATTTCGATCTGCAGTACCAGGCACTGACATCTGAGATTTTGTACTTCTTGCTCAGAGTAACCCTGAAGATTGTATCAAGATCACACTATTCTTTTTTATAGAATCTTGATTTTTATCAAGTCTAGAATAGAACATGTTTCTTATACCTAGTGGAAGAAGGCCAGTGACAGTTTTAAGGCTTCCTTTAGATGAATTTACTATGGCAAGTTTCCTGCTAGCTTGACAGTTGTATTTTAAATCAGTTTTACGCAGGACATGGTAGCTTTTCTGACCCAGCTTAGCTGTGTGTCTCCTTTACTCCCACAGAGACTCCTGAGGTAACAATTTCTGATGTTCTCAGTTGACAGATCAGTTGGGAATGAACTGTAAATTTATTCCACAAGCCAGCAGCAACTTTATAGAATTATTAAATGGAAACTAGAGCTCTGATGTAACAAGAATGACTTGAAGGAAAGGAAGCAGCAGCAGAAGCACTTTTTCCACAGTGTGTCTACAAAAGTAACTGCATCCAGCTTTACCACATGTGGAAGCTGATGTGGCTAATCTGAGTTCATGAGATGATCCCTGAGCTTGCACCTCACTGGTGAGAGCTTTACTCCTCAGCTGCTGGCTGAGAGCCCTAAACTTTGGAAGGTGGGCTTGGGAGCTGACAGGAGAGATCATAACACAACAGCTTTAAATGGGTTTGCAGGAATTCTTACTCCCAGCTATGTTTAAAATCTGAAAGTGGTATATATTTTTTTTTACCTCAGTGATGTTTAGTGGGCTGAGGGCATATGCCTTGGGCAAGCAGTTTGTAGGTAAAAGCATTTTGGGTAAGAAAAGGATTGATAGAGGTGAGAAGGGAAATGGCACAAAGCTGTAAGTGCAGTGTGGATTATTACAACAGGTGATCAGGGGCGAGTGTTAGTTCAGAGGAGGGGTTTGGTACCTGTGGGGCAGAGAGAACATCAGTGATGGAGGAGTGCCCTGTGGGACAGAGACAGCTGACCTTCATGGGGTTAAACTGGCAGGGTGGGTGTCCCCTGAGGAAGCCCCTGAGTTACCAAGCTTTGCCCTGGTGCTGTCCTGGGCCCCCTGGTCCAAGACAGAACTGGAAGTGATGTCCCCTGTGTGCCCTGCACACCAACCCCGAGCCCTCGCTCCGTGCTCACTGTGGAGCAGCTGCTGTCACAGAGCCCGTGCTGGGGCTGCACTGCCTGCAGCCCCTTCCTGCTGCTCAGCTGCTCACAGGCAGCTGCCAGCATCAGCAGCCCAGTCCCAGGGGGTAGAATGGGGTCAGAACTTCACTTAGTTGTAAAAATGAGTCAATTGGAAGTAGCTGGGAGAGGGTTGGTGTCGCCCCTGTGAGGTAGAGCCCAGTGTCACCTCTGGGGTCAGGTCGCTGTTTTGGGGCGCCGTTGCTCCTTATGCCGTGGCTTAAGAAGAGGATGAAGGATGTTCAAACGAGCTGCCTGCAGTGGGTCCGAACACCCATTCACTGGTGCGTGAGGTGTCAACAGAGGGCAGCATCCGACCTGCAATCACTGGAGACTGAGGGACACCGCTGTGAGGAGAGGGGCAGCCTCATTTCTGTGCCCCGGTCCACAATGAGAGGTTTTTTCTGTCTTTGATGCTTTGAGCCTAGTGAAAGGTGATACTGGAAGTGAGAATAAATGTGGATCTTCAAAATACTGCAGCAGGCTAAGAAGCCTGGTGTGTGACAATGGCTTCACTGGATATGCACCTTTTCCTCCCCATCCTTTTGCCTAATGCTATTTACCTAATTTAGGTTTAAGACAGGGCTATGTCTTACTGCCAATTAATGTAAGTATTGGTCTCTCAGTAAATATCTCGATGGATTTATCCACAGTTTAATCTGGAGAACTATTCTAGAGAAGTTGAGGGGTTCCGGAGGCTGGTGGCCTCCTCTCTTGTTCATGCCCCTCATATTTCCTCTGCCCAGGTGCTGCTCTTGTATTAATGCAGTAATGAGCTGTAATCTTCCTGATCCTCAGGACAGCCCATCTGATCAGGCATGTGATGGAGCTGGGAACAGTGATGCTGTTGGTACGTTTGTGCTGGGGCAGGATTCAAGTTCCTAGTCCAGTTTAGTTACATTTTATTGAGGCATTTATCTGCAGGTGCTGCACTTAATCATTGTGTATGCATTTCTGTGGCATTGTCTGCTTTTGGACAAGGTGCTTTAGTAGGATATGTGATCCACCCCCAACTTTCAGGCTGCTTTTTTAACAGATTGGGGGTAATTCTGTGTGAGGGCCATGGAAATCCACTGTGTAATCCACTGCTATTTCCTCTTTATAATTTATCACTAAGGGTTGATTTTTTTTCATATTTAATTCACTTGAGTTATTGTTCCCACTCCGTGAACAAGTCATGCTACACATTCTCCAGAAAACTCTTTTTCCAGGACCTTGCAATCCCCTGCCTGCCATCTCTAGATGTCTCTCTTGCCTTAATATAAGAAAATATGAAAAAGGCAAAAGAACTGAAATACTTGGTATGTGATCTTGGATAGAAATGTGTACGTGCAACCCTCCTCCACCTTCACCTCCCCAGCTGGATTAGAGTGGGATTGGCCCTTTCATTTGTGGGGAAGAAACATGGCACAACCATTCTTGTCTACTACTGATGCAAGTTAACTCTGCTTTCAGCTGCAGCAGGCTGTAAGCAGGCAGAGGCAAGGATAGTATCTGGGAGTAGGGAAGAGTAGGAGATGGATGAGGTTGAAGGAAAGCTGCTGCTGAAGTCCACCTCTGGGCACTGTCTTAGTCTCACTAGCTCCATGGATGGAGCTCAGTTTGTGTTTGGTCCACTGCTCTGTTTGTGCCAGTTTATAAAGCAAATTTCAGGAACATCAATTACAACTTTAGGTTTTCAGTATCTTTACATATCAGACCTTTACCCATAAGAATGAAAAAAAAGGGGGAAAATTAAAGAGTTTTTTTTCCTTTTCTGCCTACACCTCAGCCATTCACATGGATGCCTGTCTCCTCACTTGCAGTAACATGCCCAGCTGTATTCTTGCATAACAGGATCCTTGACACATGATCCACACGTCTGTGTGGGCTGGTAATTAATTAACACTGGCCCTCGTTCAGTCCTTGGGATCTCTTCCTTAGGGCAGCAACGTTAGCCCCTCAGCTGAGTATCTGCACTCCTCAAGTCTGAGACCATTTTTACCTGACTGGGGCAGGCTGTGGGTGTCAGAGCTGACTGCACACCTTGCTGTGTTCGTGCTGCACCCGTGTTCTGTTCAGGATGGGCTCATGGATCTGCCCCTCTTGGGCAGAAGCCAAAGCCTTGCTTGTTTTCCATGACTGGTGATGATTTCTGACTTGGTTCTATTTCCAGTTTAATGTTCTAGTCCAGCCCAGGTAGCAGGAGTTGGGGTTTTCTGTGGAGCCTTGTGTCGTGTGTGTCACATCAGGTGAAAGAGGAGATGTGTGTCACAGGACCACTGGATTCATCTGCAGGCAGCTGTTTGCTCCAGGAGGGAAGCAAAAATCAGGAGACTATTTTTAGCTCTGAAATACTTTTCTTGAATGACATTCAGTCCTCGCCAGCCTTTGATGGGCAGAGGAATAATCCCTGCAGGGAAGAGCTGGAGGTGCCTGGCTCTGTGCTGAGCTGCTGGCAGCTCCTGGTGTGGCTGTGGCAGTGCTGGGACAGCTCCTGGGACAGCAGCCACCTGCAGCCACCACTCAACACAGCCACTGGCTGAGAGTGAGGGGCTGCAGTGCTGGAAGGTGTCTGAGCATGATAAAAAATGATTCTGAGCCCATTTTCCTGAGAGAGACCCTGTCCTATGGAGCAGGACATGGCGCTGAGCCCATCAGGAGTCAGCCCCCTGACCAGGCCACAGAACCCATCTTGCAAATTGCTGAATTACAAACCCAGTGCTGGTAGGTGGTGGCTCCAGAAATAGATACAGAGATAGCACATAACGCTCCCTGATAGCTGAAATAAAAAGAATTAAACTGTACAAAAGTGTGCTTTAATTGCTAACTCTCTCCTGTCTGCTTGAATCACTAGAAATAAAGGTCTCCTCTTTAGTGATGAGCAGTTCCAGGCAGAACAGACGTGATGGGGGAAACATGTTTGGAATAAATACTGATGTGAATGACACTTATTAGCTACAGTGTGGCATATTTATTTCTCTGTAGTTAGCATAATAGCACAGCTTGAAATGAGAAGGGTTCTTTACTTGTGTCTGTGTGTGCGTGCATAAAAACAACAACGGGCTGTTGTGGGCAGAATGCAGATGATTGTGCTGTCTCTGCAATTAGCACCGGTGTTTGGGTGGTGTCAGCTGCCCTGGCGGCGAGGCGAGCGAGGGGCCAGGCACGGCTGTGCTTTGGGCAAACCTTCCCTCCCTCGTGTCAGACGGGACAAAAACAGAGCAGCACGAACCCTTTTGGGTGCTGCAGAGCTCCTACAAGGACAAAACATCCCTTGCCGGCCCCCCCAGGACTCCTGGCAGGGTGACCACAGCCAACAGCCCTACCTGGAGTTGTGGCTGGAGTGGGAGGGGAGCGGGCACGTTCCGATCATCTCACAGGAATTCAGCCCCAGGTGTGAGGGTGGCTGGGTGAAAGCTTTCTTGTCTCCTGAGGAGCCAGGTGGAGATAAGGGTGGCTGCTGGAACGTGCAGGTTACCTTCCCTCCTGCTCATGGGAACCTGCCCACCTTGGCCGTGTCCTGTTCTGTGCTCCTGGGGCTCTGCAGGGAGGTGCTGGCTGTGCCTGGCCCTGGCAGCCCTGCCCTTTCTCCTTCCACGGGCTTTGGCATTTCCCACCCTCGGGGCCTGAGGGCCTGCAGCAATTATAAAAGCATTGCCCAGTTCAGTGAGGGCCTCACACGCTGTTGTTGCCATTTCCTCCCTGAGATCCTGGAGCAAGGAGGGAGGGAAAGCTTTTCTGAGGGTCTGGGTTGGGCAGACACTGCCAGCCAGCACGGGGAGAAGGGTCACCTTGGCAAGAGCTTCCAGAGAAATCTGGTACTCGAGTGGTTCAGTGGGCATCATCTTGGCATTGCTGCTTTGAAACAGCAATGCCTCATCTCTTGTGCACACATTTTAACGTAAGAACGTGTGGATATGGGCAATCTTGGACCTCTACTGTCCTGCTTCAGCTTTGAGTGAAGGTGTCTGGTGGATTGAACAGCTGCCTGGGGAAGGGAAGACAACAGGGTGGACGGACAAAGGGACTGCTAGAGCCATCTTTCCTTCAGAAAAGTCATGTGGCATTTCAAATAAGAAGCCAAGGTGTTCTCAGGTGGGCTGTGAACGCTGAGCACTGTCTCAGGAGCCATCTCACAGGCCTTTTTGTTGAGGGGAATAATTACACTGTGGTAAAAGTATTTACTTGCTAGGTATTTGCCTGCCTTATTGTACTGTATCCTTCCATTGCTGAAATGTAAGATGAAAAACCTGGGAGTAACAAACTTTCTGTTCTAAGCCCACTTGATTGAGTGCTTGGTTCAGAAAATACCATAAAAGTGCCAGACCAGAGTTTGAAATATCTCATTACCAGGTGTCAGGCTGCTTATAACTTCCACTCTGGGATTGTTGAGGATTTTTTTTCCCGTTGGTCTTTTAATGAAAATGCCAAAGGGGGGAAAAGCTATTACAAAAAAATAAAAAATGCTGCTTTGATTGAAAATAAAAATGCTGAGGCAGCAGCAACTTTCAGCAGTGCATTGCCCTGACACAGATTATTTCCCAAGCCTGAGGGATGTTGTGAGGGTCTGCAATGGGCACAGCCCTGCTGGCTTTTGGTGTGTGGGAGGCACTGCAGGGTGAGAGATGAGCAGGCAGTGTCAGCAGAGGGAGGAAAAACTCCGATGCTGGGCTTACTTGGCTGAAGTCAGACGAGTGTCTCCTGCAGAGCATGAGCAGTGGAGGGAACCTTGCTGGATCTTTTGTGGCTGCTGGTGGCCTGTGACAACGTGGGGACGCTGCTTTCCTGCTCTTGCCTTCTCTTGCAGGGCTGTCTGCTCTCCCAGCTGTGGGTGCCAGTGCAGGACGGGGTGTGAGCAGCTGGTGGCACTGCCAGGCTCTGTGACACGGGTGTGTCACAGCAGTGAGGCTGCTGGGGACGTGTGGAAGGGGCTGAGGAAGCAGCTGAGGACGGGTGCTCTGGAGCATGAGTACCCAAGAGTGGTGTGAGGAAAGAAGTGAGGGCAGGGGTAACACAGGGTGCTGCTGGGGAGCTGGGGAGGGCACCTCTGCCTGAAGATGCTTAGTCAGAGCTGGAGATTCGTGTGGCCCCTCCATAAACCCCCTGGGGTGGAGAAAATGATGCTCTAGAAGGATAGTCCTGGCCAGGTCCAGTTCATACCGACTTTGGGTGGCACCAGTGCCTTTAGTCCTGGGCATCAGCAGTGCTTCCCTGCTACCTGGGCATTTTCCCAGTGGTGTGGAGGATCTCCATTTCAGTCTGGAGAACGTGCTGTCAAGGCTGGAGGTGTCACAGCTTGTACACCAGCACTGGGACATGCTGGCTGCTGGCAGCCTGTGATCCCCTTGCTGTCTGGCAGGAGCTGTGCCCTGGCACAGGAAGGTCCCCCCTGCCTGGGACAGACAGACAGAGGTGCTTGAGGACACCAGGAAACCACCTGGGGAGGCCCCAGAGCAGCCTGCATTTGTGGGGGGTTTCTGTGGTCCTCCCAGGGCTGAACAGATTGCTCCTTTGGGCCTGCAGTCCCCTCCTTTTAGGAGTGCTGGCTCTTTCCACAGCAGGGAGAGGGAAACTTGGAGACGTGGCAAACGATTTGCAACAGTTAAAGCTGCACGAAAAGCATCTTGCATGGAAAATCAGACAGAGCAGGAAAAACAGCACTTACTATCAATATAACACAGCTGAAATCTCTTTCTTGGAGATAATCATCTCTGACTCCAGCAGTAAAAATAAAGGACAGAAACTGGAAGAAGCCAGAAAACATGGTCGTGGGAGTGAATCTCGGTGAAAGGAAAATTAAAAGCACAATGAAAAGCATAGAACTGCCTTAAGTAAAAGCAGCAGCCTGCCCAGAACAACACCCGGGATTATCTGGGAAGCACAGGGGCTGTGGGGAGAGGGCTGAGCTGGGGCTGGGGCCGTGCCAGTGCCCAGCTGGGGAGGGCACAGGGGAAAGCAAAGGACCCCTGCCCAGGCTTGGGACAGATCGAGATTCCAGGTTTCCCTCTAGCAGACATTCGGGTCCTTGCCTTTAGCACCCAGTGTGAAGGATAAAGCGATTTACGGCCTGTGTGAAGGACAAGGGCTGGTCCTGATCCTTTCCTGGGCAGCCTGTGCTGAGCTGGCCTTCCCCAGCAAATCCCCCCCGTGGCAGGGCTGTGCCAGCCCGGCCCCATCCCGAGCTCCAACAATGGAAGGGAAGGTTTCTGCTGGCACAGCTCCAGCCCCCACCAGGCTGCGCTGGCTCAGGGAGGCAGTGCTGCCAGCTGGACCGATTTAGGAGCAGCTCATTGTCCCTGCTATGTGGGAGCACGGACTTATGCAAATCAGAGCCACAAAACGGGGCTCTTCATGCTGCTTCCTCCTTCGTTTAAAAATAGGTATCACTTCTTAAGTGCTGCAGGAGATGCACAGCCTTTTATCAAAGGATGTCGGTGTCTGGTGTGAATATGCATGTCTTTTGACTATTTCAGGCTGACCTTGATGTGTTTGTTATGCTAAGTGTCATAAAAATCAAACTGCTAAATTAACTAGCTGCTATTTCCACAACACCAAGGAAGCACCTGGGGCCCTTTTGCTCCCTGTAGACAATGGCTGAGGGAGGCTTATGCAACTCCTGCTCTGCTGGTGGCTGCTCTCTTCCAGAGCTGGCGTGGTATTTTTAGATGCAAAGGAGAAGTGTCTCCTAACTATATGCTAATCACATTTTCAAAGCTTCAGCTGATATTAAAATGATTCAGCCGTGTCCTGAATTCACACACTTTTGTTTGTTGCCTTTTGTGTGCTCTGTGTAGCTTTTCATACGACTGTGCCTATTTCCAACCAAAATCATGGTTTGGGAGCTGCTGTATGACAAAGGAGGTTTTTATCCTTTTTTGAAGATCTTTTGAGTTATCCGTAGCCTCAGCTATCTGAAGTACAGGCTCATGCATATATATTCTCTCTGCAGGCAAAGAACAGAGGCAGGAGTCAACTTTACAGCTGTGATTCTCAAATTTTATTAAAGGGCTGCCTGACCTTCAGGGGAAAGGAAAGTATTTGAGAACCATCATATCTGATGTTGCCACCCTGATGTTCATTTATGGCCAAATAACTTCTTGATAGGATTTTTTTTATTAGTTTTTCTTGCCCTTTTGTGTAGTCTCTTGCCTGATGGGAATGTGCTCAATAAATATCTTTGTGTTTGTCTCCCGTGGCACCCTCAGGCCCATGCTGAACACAAGTCTGCAGCCCTTGTGGCCTCTGCCCCATCAATCTGATGTGGTGTGTGCCAAGCTGAGGGAGAAAATCACTTTACTGCAGATAGCTTGGTGAAATTAGTCCTTTTCTTAGCAAAAAGCTGCCACATACTCAGCCCAGGACATTGTCTGGTGCTCAGGAACTGTTCTCAAATTCAGTCCAGCACACAATGAAGTCACCAGGTACTGATACAAACAGGGAACACAACAAGAGAGTGCTGCAGCTTTTCCTGGTGAGGACTGCAGCTCGGAGCAGGGTCCTTGCTGGTGGGGTCAATGGGAATGAATGGGAAGACTCAGCTGGGCTTTACTGGTGTTCCTGAACCCATCTGAGCTCTCCTGGTGCTTCCAGGCTCAGCTGGTGGGGCAGAGGAGAGCCATGAGCAGCTCTCTGCAGAGGGAAGTGATGCTTTGGGGATCCCCACATGGGATGGTGCTTCCAAAACCTTGAAAACGGCCTTTTGGTGGCCAAGAAGCCCCTGGGTTTGCTCTTCCCTCCCAGGCCACCTCTGCCTGTGGCTGAGGGGACACTGGGCCCCTCTCCCAGGGATTTGGGATCTTTGCCCTTTCCAGGCTGCTCTCCTGGTGCTCTGTCCAGCCTCTGGGCTCAGATGGGCCAGGCATGTCTGCAGGACCTCACTGCTCCTGAGGAGGCTGGGCTGATGGCCCAGCACAGCTCCTGGCCCCCCCGAGGTTTAAGGGGCTGCAGGCAGGACCTTCCAGCCCTGCCCAGCTGGAACTGCCATATTCCCTCTGTCCCATCTCCCCCATTCCCTCATTCCCAGCTCTCCCATTCCTTCATTCCCAGCTCTCCCATTCCCTCTGTCCCAGCTCCCCCATTTTCTGCTCTCCCATGTCCCCCATTCTCCCATTCCCATCTCCCCCATTCCCTCATTCCCAGCTCCCCCATTCCTTCATTCCCAGCTCCCCCATTCCTTCTGTCCCATCTCCCCCATTCCCCCTGTCCCAGCTCCTGCTGTCCCTGTAACTGAGTGCTGCAGGAGGATTTGTGCTGTGCCCCCTGTCTCCCCTGCACCACTCTTTTCTCCCTCCTCCTCTTTTAATCTCCGTCTTGCTTGGATTCAACTTTTTTATCCCAATCTTCAAGGACCAACCAAAACGCTTCCAACAGCTCAGGAAGCTGGTCAGATTTGCATTTAGCATATTTAAATATTTAACACACTTAGGGTTGAATTAAAGCAAAGGGAAACAAAATTGGGAACAGACTGAAGAATGAGTGTGTGTGTGCATGTAGGGAGGAATAAAGGCCATGTGTGCACAGGGAAAATAGAACATGGGAAAGGAGACACAGAGAGCCTGGTCCTTCTTTGTTGTTGTATCAAGCACACTGTGACTAATGGTGATAATTTCCCATACCCTCCCAAGTACCATAATAGAAGAAAAAACCTAATTGTCATCTGCCACCCACTGTTTGTAAAGCAGCTTCTCTTAAATAGTTCTTATGTATTGAGTTCAGCTGTCAAAAGGAGCAGCTTTTTTTCATGGTCTGCAGAATGCATTTCAGTACGAGCACAGCTCGATGCAAAGGTCACCCCATCAAAAATGTTTCCCTCAGTAGTGAGCATAGTGGCAACACCCAACATTTTGCAGTCTATTCTGACCATTTTACTTGATATTTCTTAAATGTTAGACAGCTGGAGATTAAATTCCCTCTGATGGGCAGAATTAGAGGGAGAAGGTTTTGTGGTGTGCTTTGGGTTTCCCCCTCCCCTCTGCCATGCTGTGGTATGGGCTCCTTAAGAGCTACTTATGACAGGTAGTGTGGGCCATAAAAGGAGCAGGAGACAGAGGAAAATTGCCTATTGTTTTCCAGATTGGCTATGGTTCCTTAGGATACCAGCGTGTGTTCCTGAGTGTGCCCATGTTTTAATGGTAGTTTGGATCCTGGATGCTGAAATTACTCTCCCTGTCAGTGTTGCCACTTACTTGACACGTTCCAAAATGAACAGACTTTGGGACACAGCCTGCAGTGTGAGGGAGACCACAGGAGTAAATGTCACTGGAGACAGCAGGCAGGGGTCACACAGCAGCAAGAGGGAGGGTTTCTCATGTCCTCAGGGGCTGGGGTGAGGCAGATGGAAGTTATAATTCCAGGGGTGCCTGCTCTGTGTGTGTACTCTCCCACATAACCCAGCAGGGAAAAATAAGACATGGGCAGACTGTCTTCTGCTGGACATCTGACAGTGGGTGTTACACCTTCAAGGATATAACTTGCATGTTTCACCCACATTTTTACAAAACCTTTGCTGTGTTATTGAGCTGTGAAGGGGAAGATTGGAAAAGGTTTTATTTTCCCCTGGAGGAAACGTTTTCTGCTGTTGTGCTGCCTGGATTAACCCGTGGTGCCTCTTGCCCAAAGGACTGTGTGCAGACCATGAAAACAGTGTTCTACATCAGTTCCTACCAAATATGTGTTGAGTGATCTTGTGGGAACAGCTTCTGAGACAGCAGGGACAGCTGGGATAAAGCCAACAACACCTTATCTGCAGGAGAGACCACCCAATACACCCTGAACAAATTCCCTGGCACTACAGGTGTTGCATTTTCTCAGCCATGGACTGAAAACTTCATGTCTCTCCAGGCCTTATTCTCCTTGTAAATGTTAGATTTCCCTTTTTTAAAGGGCAACTGTACCACATGTAAAAAAATCTTAGTTACAAGTGTGCTCTGAATGCAGCAGAACCTGCTCTGTTCTGTTGTACTGGCAAAAATGTCTTGACAGGGACAGGCATCGAAGTCCTGGCCTGAATAAACTGTCCTGGAATTAGGCAGAGGATGTTTTGCAAGGGCGTTCCAGCTGAGGAAAACTACAGGGTCTGGTCTCTTCTTGCTTCTGTGCCACTGCAGCCCAGAGAGCTGCTTTGTTTTAGGCTGTGTTGTTCATGGCTGAGTGACAGGGTGAAGAGTCCTTACTTGGTCTCGGGGCCCCTGTGAAGGTGACAGTGCCACGAGGTGGCAGTGGCCACCAAATAATGTCTGGCCAGAAGCAGGATGTCCAGGCAGTGCATTTGTTGAGCTCTTTGCTCTGTGATTTAGGAGTGGGAGCACAACCCAGCCCCTAAATACGCTGGCTGAAGCACTGCTCTACCTTATAGTTGTCCTTTGACTTTCAAGACCCAAATTTCAATTTCTCCATTCCCATGTTTTTTGAGCACCTCATCAAAGTCAGGGTGAGAGGAGACCAAATTCTTGATGACCTGTGCCCTGCTCTTCTGTGTGGACCCTTCAGAGCCTTGCTGCTCCTTGGGGGCTCTCTCCTCTTCAGGCTGCACAATCCCTGCAGGATTATTTTGGGTGTTTGATGTAATTGTGCTGCTATCCTTTTCCCAAGATATTCCATTTCTGGATGACATTTTGCTCTGCTGTGCTTGTGCTGCCTGGGATGGACAGTGGGAATTGCAGAGCAGATGAAGGCTACATCACTGGAGTGATGGTGGCTCCACTGCCTTCTCACAGGTCTCTGCATCTGAAGGGGCAGAGAAGTTTTCCTGCAGTTTGCTGGGACAGAGTTTTAGAGTAATAGAATCTTTTAGGCTGGACAGAATCTTCAAGGTAATTGAGTCCAACCATTAACACAGCACTGTCAATACACCACTAAATCATATGTCCCACATATCTTTGAAATAACCCAGGGATGGTGACTCCAGCATTTTCGTGGGCATCCTGTTCCAGTGCTTGACAACTCTTTCAGTGAAGACATTTTTCCTAATGTCCAACCTAAAGCTCCCTTGGTGCAACTTGAGTGATAGAAACATCTTTATCACGCAGTTGATATTTTCTGCCACCTTTGATGTAACCAGTGCAAAGCAAGAATCAGCCTCTGTAAGGAGGATGGCTGAGAAACACAGGATGGCTTCTGCATTCTGCAGTCAAGTTACTGAATAAGGCAGGCCAGGAGGGTGGAAAGAAGGCAGGAATCACCTCTGCTCCGTTTTTCTGCTGATAAATCAAGCACACCACCACAAAACCCAATAAAGCCGTGTGACATTTTAGGCAGAATGTTGCACATGGGCTAAATGAGGTGCCTAGCTGTGATGGGAGGCCTCACTTTCCAGCAAGGGGCTCTGTTGCTGTGACATCAGGGGGGCTGGTGGACTCTGTGTGCCGTGGATTTCTGTAGGCACACGCCCCAGTTCATGCTCCTCTCTGTACAATGGATTTTGCTTCACCCAGCAGAGGTGATGTGAGGATACGTTTGTTGATGTTCTTGGGGTCCTCATCTATTTTTGGGAGAGCGCCATGAAGGGCTTGAATGGGAAATTCTTCCTGTCGGAGCACACTCGTAATTAAACCGGTCTGTTTATCCCTGACAGACAGGCTTATTATTGCTTTTTCTAACCTTGATCTAACAAACTGTGCAATGTGGTCTGCCACACATCTGCTGCTCTGCGCCTGCTGGGGAGGGTGGACACCTGGTGTCAGTGGAGGAAGAGTAATGGAGTGGAAACAGTGGCCTCACTGGGAATTTCCTTTGAAGGTAAAAGCCCTGCATGGCTGTGTGTGAAATGCTGCAGCATGGGTAGGTTTGTTGTCAAGCAAGAGACACTATAAAAGCAAATAACTGCAAGTTGGCCAAGTGCTGGATGAGGATCCGTGAGTTGTGACAGGTGAGCTCATCTGGCAGCAGCCTGGCTGTGTCACACGCTGGTGGCTGTGACATTTGTGCAGGGTACCTGGTGCACGTGCTGCTGCTCCTCAGTGCAGGACATGGGCTGCCCCTGCCACATTGTCTTGGGGGCCTGACAGGAAAATGACACTTGTCATCATGTGCAAGGACCATGACTGGTTCTGCTCTCCTGAAGCTGAAGGGAGAAAGGGGAATGTCCCCTTGTGGACAGAGCTGGGTGGGAAGGGGAAGCAACTGGCTGGAAGGAGGGTGGATGCCAGAGCGCTGCATCTGAGCATACACTGGAGCCTTTGCAATGTATAAATCATGGCAAATGGGTGTGCTTCTCTCACTGTGTCAGAGTCAGAAAGCCCTGACCCAGCTGGAGGAAAATAACAATTTGAAGAGATGTCATCAAGCAAGATGTTCCAGCTCGTTAGAAAACAACGAACAGTGTGCTCGAAAGGCGCCTGCAATGCATAAAAAGAAACAGCTCACTCTTGCACTGGAAAATCTAGAGAAGAATAGGCAGATATGACCTCATCTCTTCATGCTGGAAAATTACTGCTTCTTAACTTGATGTTCTTGCCATCCTAAAGCAGCTACAGGGAGGTCAGTGATTTGGGAGCAGTGTAAATGTGGCTCAGTTGATGATCTAGATGGAGCAGTCTCTTGGTTGTAAGTTGCACTGAAGGCAACTCCAGTCTTGCAACTCTTCCACTCTTCAACTGAACTGGTGTTTGTCAACATTAGAAAATTCTCAGCTAGAAAATGTCTTCAGGCTTGGGGAGCTTCCAGCAAAGTGAGGAAACAGGAACTGCTCTGTCTCCTTTGGCTGAGCTTTCACTGCCTGTCAAGGGAAAGGTGGGGATGGGGATGTGGAGGGGAAGTTGTGCCTGATGCCCACCGTGGAGGCTTGAGGGCCCTGCTGGGATGCCCGGGTTTGGGTGTGTGAGGGTTTATGGGCACTGCCAGAGAAGAGTTACAGAATGTGGTTCAAAGCAAACCTCTGCTGTGGGCAGGATGTGCTGTGGTCCAGGGGAGTCACCTGTGGTTTTGATGAATAGTTTTCCTTTGCTGTAAACCCGCTTTTATTTGGCATCTTACAACAAGAATTGGTGAGCCTCTTGAAAACTCTCAGAAGATGGGTAGCATGCCCAGGAGCTGATGTTTAAGTAAAGGTTAAATTAATGTGTCTGCCCCTTGTGCAGTGTAATCCACAGGAACAAAATTTAGTGGGACTGAAGAAGGCCAGGTGTCTCCTGCAAGACCCAGTTTGCAGATCAGAATAGTACATGTCTGAAGTAATCAAACAGGGCTGGAATGAAATGTAGGTCTTGTTCTTCCCACCTGTTCTACATCTCTGCTGTCTGCAGTGTCTGAGTCTCACTAAAGCTGCTGGGATTTCAGTGCAGCTCTTGGCCATGTGCATAGCTTCTAATTTCTCAGATTTAGGAGGGACTTGTGAGATTTAGGACGGAATGTGAGATCTTTCAGCGGGAAAAAAAGGTACAGAAATCCAAACCAGAATGCAGAGTGGTGGTTTGTTTTTTTGTTTTGTTTTTTTTCTTTGTTTTTTTTTCTTTGTTTTTTTTTCTTTG
>VXBN01003815.1:2490071-2536816 GCA_013397395.1 Sinosuthora webbiana | reverse complement strand
TTTTTTTTTTTTTTTTTTAACACAGCTTATATTTTCCTGTTTAAATGCAAATATTTGTCCTTGACGCTCTGCTTGAGGACAAATGAAGTGATTGCTCCTTTTGGCTGTGCTGATTTTCTCATTTGAGAGTCTGCTGCTATAATGGCAGTCAGATTAAAAAAAAAATAAAAATTAAAAAATGGCAGACAACTGGGCGGAGATGGGATGTTAAATGTTGTGGAGAGCTTGGAAACCCTGTGTCAGCCCAGAACTTGTAAAGGGAAAACCATCTCTTGGCAGAGACAGCTTAATAGGCTTGTAAAGTCTGGCACCATCAAAACCACGATTTGGGTTTTATCAAAGCATGGCAGTGGAGCCTTGAGAAATGACAGCTGCATTATCTGTCTTCAGATCATTCTGAAAGCAACATCAGGAAGAGCCTGGAAACAGTTCAGGAAATCATTTTATACCGAGGGTTTGCTGGGGGCAGAAACGTATAGGGAAAATTGAAATGAAAGAATTAATAACAGTATCAATAACCTTCCTAGCACAGCTATCAGACGTGACATGAAAATGACTTGAAAGTTGTCATCTACTGTGTATTTTATTCCCATCAGGAAGATTTGAGGGATGAGAGGAGAATCCAAACAAGGCAATTAGAAGACTGGAGCATGTTGAGGGAGGAAGAAATGACTAGTGTGGAGAACCTTTCAATGCAAATTTCCCTGCCAGACACAGAGGCAGGGCCGGATTCTGGTATAGTGGAGCAAGCATTGGAGCGTGCAGATTTATGGGGTGGCAGCAGGGACTGCAGTGTCAGCTGGTGTGCACAAGGGTGGTCTGTGCAAGATGCTGATTGTTGCAGCAGAAGATAGAATGCAGCTCTTCCCAGAGGTGGATCCTAGAGGCTGAAGAGTCTAGCTGGGGCTTCTCACTCACCACCAAAATGATTTAAAATCACTGGAGTCATTGCCAAGATTTCCAATACTTTTTCTGGGCTGTGGACCAATCCTGCTTAGTGCAGTCCAGTTTGTGTGAGTGTAGGGGATGCTAAAATGTCCTACTTTTTTTTCTATCACTCAGTGTTGACTCCGAGCCATTTGTACTCGTTCTTTTGCTCCAAGATGACTTGACTCCCAGCCAGGGGTTCAGTGTACTTGTCTCGAGCTTTGGGACTCTGGACCCAGACTAGGATTGTCCATAGCTACTGGGAAAGAGAGCCCAGCACGTAGGTTGAACCACTTATGAATGATGGCATAACAGAGGCAGCCAAGCTCTATTTCTGCAAGTGACATAGCCACCTAAGCAATGAGACCGCACTGGAAACGCTCCCCTTCCTGTGGTCCAAACGCTTTTCAGACATTACCTAAGCCATGAGGCTGTGATGGGACAGACTGCTCTGATCCCATTTGCTGCTGGTTCCAGGTCATTAATGGGCAGAGGGGAAGGGATTCAATTTCCAGACTTTCCCAGAGACAGCTAGTTTCTACTGGAGTTTATCTTCAAACTCAACCTGTAAATCATCCGGTATGGATGTTGGTTTTTGACCTATATTTAGGTATATTTTTTGCCACACAGCTGGCCAAACTTGTGGTGCTCCCAAGGGAAAGGGGAAGAAGTGAAGCTTGCAGTCTCCATTTTCTGAATTAGCCATTGTGTGTCTGAGAGGAGCTAGTGAAGAGGAGAAACCACTTGCAGGAATGATGGTGAATGCCAAGGCACAGGCTCAGTTGCACAGGGCTGAGAATACAACACTCTTTATATACAGAGGAGAAAAATTATAGCTTACTTGTCACTTTAGGAAGCTGGTCATTACTTTTTTGTTTGTTCCCAGAGCAGTGTCTCTAAAATTAACTGGTTATTCCTTAGTAATGGAGACAGATAAGAGGTTTATGCTACCAGGCAGAGCACGGGCACTGAGCTGAAGAGCAGGTCCTGTCTGAGGGGTGCCAAGCAGCTGGAAGTCACTGGGGATGCAGGGGAGCAGTTTGACAACTGCAGAGAGGTTGGACACCTGTCTGCAGCTCAGTCCTGTGCTGCACTGGAGACATCACCTTGGGCTGTGTTGGTGACAGAACCTTGGGCTGTCCATCCCCAGCCCTGGCCCAGGAGTGGGAGCCTTGGAGGTGCTGGTGCCCAGAGCTCTGAAATGCACAGACATCCCTGAAGGATATTTGTGCTCCTGTGGAGCTGGAGTTGCTCACAGGGAGAATGTGGTGCTCTAAAGCAGAACAGGGCTCTCTCCATGTATATTCCTGTTCCTTTAAGCCTGGCACAGCAGAGAAAATGCCTTTGCAAGGGAAAGTACTCAGTGTATTCACTGGTCAGTGTTTGGTGGGCTCATTTGCCAAAATAATCCATGCATGCCCAGAATAAGAAAAGACTGCTATGGCACTGAGTCTGTGATTCTAGGTCCTTTCTCCCTTTGAACATTTGCATTTCTTCTGCAATCTGTAGTTGGTTGGGACTTATTCAAAGGTAGCTTCAAAAGATCAAAGGCAGATGCAGTCTTTATAGCATTCATGCCTCTGCCATTCACTTCATGCAGATATTAATGAGGTGTGTTTTATACGGCCTGACATTCATGTCTTTCTGTTCGCCCTAACGAGATTGTTCTGCTGTCCCTCTTGTTTTAATAAGCAACAGAGTCTCCAAGATCAAGTTCTAAAAAGATATTTTTGCACTTAAAGATTATCAGGAGCAAAACTAGGAATGATAATTTTAAAAGGCATAAACCATCAGGATCTTCTGTCTGATGCCTTCAAAGCAGTGCATTCTCCTCTGCCTCGCCTACTCTGAATTATCACATGTTTCAGGCTAACACATAAATTTCTTGGCCTTTTATCTCTCTAATTGTTTTCACAAGTTCATTAATGATTTTGCAAAAGCTGTAGTGAAACTAAATGACATGCTCATAAACCTTTAAAGGAGAGTATACCCGCCTGGTGATGGGAAAAGTCTCATTAGTCTTTTCAAATTGCTCCCAGCAGGTTTTTCTGCAGATTCAAACTTGTTAGGTGCATAAATATGCTTTTCTAATTCAATTGGCTGTGCTGATTGTGTGACAATTGAGGTTTGCTCTGCTTTTAAGTAGCCACCAAAATCACCTTTCTAAGGCAAATGTTTTGAGAGCCAGAACTGGTCTGAAATCTGAGGGTTTTTTTTAAATGTATGGAAGTTCTTGGGCTACTGATGACACCTATGCTTTTCTTCCAAGAAAATCCTGTGCTAGATTTTTGGAAGAACACTGGGTTTCTCACTGGGCTGGGAATATTGAGGTGATGATGATAAAGCTTCTGCAATGTATCTCCAGGGCTGAAGGTGGTGTGGGATTTTTGCTGGGACAAGGACTAAAGGATGTGTTATTAATCACCAAGTGATGAGTGGTCTGTGCAGGTGATGAATTCTGGCACGAGTTGCAGGGCAGGGAGGAGAGCTGGGTGTGGATGAGGCAGCAACTGTGGGGAAACGTGCAGGGTGTCCCAGGGGAGACAGCACAAACCTCAGTGAGCAGGGCACGCCCGACCCCACCAAGGGGATTAACCAAATTAAAGGTGTCTCAGAGGTGTTCTTTTCTTCTGCAGGGCTTTGGGCATCCTCAGTGGGAGGGACAGCCTGATAGAGCAATTTCAGCACAGCAGGACTTGGGGGCAAGGGGGGAAGGCTGGCCTCAGCCAAGGAGGAGAAGGAGAGGAGCAGGTGCAGATGAGCCCAGCGAAACCAGGACCAGAAGGCTCAGTGCTTCTGCAAGGCACTGGGGACACCCTGAACTGCTGGAGCAGCACATCTCCAACCTCCCTCAACTCAAATCTGCTCTTTCTGTGCTGAGATAAAGAATGAAAATGATTTTCAAGTCTTGAGAGTGCTTTCCTTTGAGCTCATTTAGATGAGGATGTTTCTACCACACAAACCTTAATTGAAGTATTTGATTTCACTTTTGTATGTGGAGTTAATTTATGTGACACGATTAAAATACACGTTATTTATACAATAGGAACTTAGAACTTCTGTAGATGATTAAAAAAACTGAACAGCCTCTTCTGAAATTCTATCTTTGCTTTTCCTTTGACAGGATATTCTAGTTGAGTGTTTTTGAAAGTTAAGTTAAATATAAAGATGCATTTTAGATAAGTACATTACCATGCAAGCTCTATTTTATGGCTGACACTAGAAGTCTCAAAAAAAGTTGATTGGTGTAAGCAGAGGATACTGATACAAGTTTTGGGCCTTATTGCTCACAGTTGCCTGAGTGAAGATGAACTGTCTGGTAGTGTAACTCCAAAGGGGTGAAACCCCCTCTGGCTGTGTTCCTTGTGTGTTGTGTTGTCACCTCTCCATGTGAAGACACTCAGCACCACCCTGGCATTCTCACATTAGAAGGTGAGGAGACCTTGGTGGCACGGAGGAAAACAAACCTCTTTCCTCAAGAAAGCAAAATAGACCCATCCAAGCTCAAAACTAGAAACCAAAATGCACTGAGTCACGTTTGTGTCACTAACAGTGACACAGTGCTCAGCATGTAGCTGAGAAATCCGTGCTCAGTAACAGGGAGCTGTTATTGTACCTGTGTCATACAGGCCTCTCTTGGAGAGGGGACTCAGCTGTAGCTCTATTTTTAAGGCCTCGCTTTGTGTGGGACTTTGCTGCAGTTGTAAAGGCTATTTCTGGTGGCTCTGACTGACAGCTGCTGTCACCTGCACCCTTGTACAGCTCTGTGGATCACGGTGAAGTGCAGCCGTCAGCCCGGGCTAGCCCAGGAACACAGACACATCCACTCATGTTTGAACTCCCTCTACTGCAAAAAGCAAAGCCTTTCCTGGGGTTAACTGCTGGGCTGAAACATTTTGGGCTGGACGCTGCCTGTGCAGGGCTGTCCTGGACATGGGGAGCTGAGCAGGTGGGGCTGCAGGTGACCTGCACCCTGACCTGTGTCCTGGCATCTTCTGCAGGATGCTGGGCAGGAGGGCTGGGCTGGCTGCTCTCTGAGCACAGCTGGGGTTCTCCTGCTCTGCAGGGCTCCCTGTGCTGCTGTCACCCCTGTGCTGCTGTCACCCCTGTGCTGCTGTCACCCCTGTGCCTCTGTCACCACCTGTGCTGCTGTCACCCCTGTGCTGCTGCCACCCCTGCCCCGAGAGGGTCAGAGAGCTGCAGCCGCGCTCACCCCGCCCATCCCGGCTCAGTTTGATCAGCTGGGTGGTTCCGACTCTGCTCTAATTCTCTGGAATTAGAGCAGGAACTCAGTGTTTTTCAGAAGGGGAGGTCACAGGGAAGTACTGGTTTCTGCAAGTCTCCCAAACCGGATTTTGCTGGGGACTGCCTGAAACTGCAGAAACAGGATTAAAAGTTTTCTTTTTAAAATATGTTTGGCAAATCTGCTTGATTCTGCAATAGAGCATTAAGGATCGTCGATGACACTCCTCAGAGCCTGTTATTTATTTGTGAAGACGTTGAAGTCTTGACCTGACTTCTTGGGATTAACTAGGGAAGGGGAAATGTCTTTTTTTTTGTCTTTTTTTTTTTAATTTCCTCTTGCAGGACAAGAAATATTCCTCCCCACAAATTTTTTGACCTCTCATTATTTGAAAGTCACAATTTCCAGTTACTCTTTACCTTGGGTATTTTAGTTACTTTTCAGTGCCTAGCTTTGGTTCATGGTTTTCAGTTCCTATAACAGAGTAAGTTTCTCCTTTCTGACAGCGTAGTTGTGCTGCTGCATTGCTGTGTGCAAAGTGTTCTGAAACCTTTCTGTAGGAGGTACAGCTCAGTGGAAAGTCCTTCTGTTACACATGAGAAATTAATTTGCAATTAATAAAGTTGTTGGATGAACTCCTCCTTTGTTTTGTCTGAAAATGGCCTGTGAGCAGATTGCTAAATTCTCAAAAAATTCCTTGCAACAAATTGTGAGTTTCTTCCCTAAATAATTCCTAGTTTGGCCAGAACAAACAGTTCATGATGTGCAAGTGGAATTCATAGTTTCTTAGTTTCTTGAGTGGGTAATGTAGGGACCAAGGTTCCCCAGTCAATGTGAGCTGCAGGCAGCACAAGATAGGACTCAAAACTTGCTTTTAATCTGTGCTTTAATACTGAGGCATTGAGTTGTGACCTGAGTTTTCATTTACTTGAGGAACCGAGCCCAAAGAATGGAGGGGTGTGGTGTTTAAACCCTGCCTTCAGGTGGATATTTGCAGAGGGCAGGTGGCTGCCTGCCATGAGGGCCCATATAGGGATTTTAGGAGGGTGAGATTAGTCCCTGGCAACAGACAATTTTAAAACTCCGAAATATTACCACTGGAAAGAAAAAGAAAAAAAAAAACCAAAAAAACAACAACAAAAAAAACCAAAATAAAAAAAAACCCAAAAAAACCTATGGACAGTTCTTTGGTGGAGGAGGGGGAAAGAGCAAATGGGAGCTGTGTGTCTGGGAACTGAAGTACAAGGCAGCCCCAGGACAGGGCTGTATTTATTTATATATATATTATTTATATTTAATATTTAATAGCAGGACAGACTGGCCACGTAGCTTGTGTCTGGTAGTGCTGGTCGGGGTTGTGTGGCAGAGCACTCCAATGCCAAGTCATCACCCAGCCTGTCCAGCTAGCAAATATTAGAGGAGCTGGGAAAATGAATGGGAGCATAGCAGCAAATGTCACCAGCTGTGCCAGCAGCTGAAAAGGGCTGGACTGAGCGCTGTGGAGCTGGCAGCCCTTTCTGCCACTGCTGCAGCCACAGCTCCTCCGTGCTCCTTGCAGGCAGCTGTCACACGGCTCCATCCGCATTCCTGCGCTCCTGCTATGTGGAAACACCCCGGGATGTTAACAAACAGACACCACTTCTTGCTTCTTCTTGCTTTATTGCACTGTGGTGCTTTCTGCCTGCGGAGGTTTTGTTGCCTAACTCGGTGTAAAGGCTGGCACGACCATTTTCTCTGCTGCACTCTGAATTTCGTTTCCACGGCACTACTCTTCTACTCTTGCAAAGAGTTGCGTTGTCCCCACCACAGCCTGCCTGCTCTGGCTCGGGATGGGCCGCTCACACACAGGCGAGCACTGCTAATGAAGATGGAAGCGCTGGCACTCTCCCTGCTGCTGCTTCACTCCTTCCTCCCTGTCCTCGCTGCCTCTGCCCCCCATCAGAACCAGCCCGGCAGCATATGTCACTGCTCACTTTGTCAAAACTTCGGCTGTCCTTCCGGACCGGCTCAGCTCCCAGGCCGACTGCGCAGGCATCAACAGTTAGTTCATCCTGCCTCTGTCAATTAGAATGAGCTAAGAGTAGTGCACGTTATCGTGGCTTTCAAAAGCGCGGGGACATGCTTGTGTCTGTCCGCCTGCTCCCATAGCTGAGCCCTGACTGATTTGTGCTGCATCTGTGCAGTGGTTGCTAAATCTGGAGCGAAACAAGAGCAACAATTAGTGAAAGCCCGAAGATTCCCTGCTGCTCAGCTGCGTGTGGCTCAGTGGCAGCCTCTGTCTCCGCCGTGTCCCCTGCGAAGCGCTGGGATGAGGGAATTGTGCCGGGCAGAGGAGGGAGAGCGGCGGGGCAGGGTCAGTAGATGGCACTGTCAGACCTGCCGTGCAGGGACAGCGACAAAGGGTGGGTAAAGGTGCTCGGACTTTGCTCCTCTCCCGGGCAAATCCCCTGTAAACGACAGCCGGACCTTCTGTCCCCTCAATCCCCGCCGCCGGAGGGCCGTAGCCAGGCCGGGAATGTGCCGCTGGTGTTTGCCAGGGAAGGGCCCGGTCCCGGGGGTGTTCTGGCACGGCTGCTCGGCACGGAGCCGGGTAAGGCTGCACAGACACCCTCCTCCAGGCCGTGAGGAGCTGCCCCACAGCTGCGATGGAAGTGCCCCCATCCATGAGGTGATGGGCTGTGTGAGGGGAGAGCTCAGTGTCACTCCCGGTGTCTGTGAGGGTCCCGGGGTGTTTCCAGGGGCAGGGAACCAGCACGTGTGCTCTGGGAGCATCTCCGGGCTCTTCTGGGTGAGCCTGGAGGGTTCTGAGTGCCAGCAGCTCTCCAGCACTTCTAAACTGCAATATATGGCTTTACAGAGTAGCCAGGGCTGCGCTGCTGATGAGATAGCCTCATTTCCTAAGGGATGATTCCTAGAAAACTCTCTAGCATTGCTGTGAAATGAGGATCTGTGGTTTAATAGTTATCATGGGAGCAGCTCCAGGAATCCCTCTGCAGCACAGTCACCATCCTGCACAGGCTTCTGTTCTCCATGCAGGGCTTTTCTTCCAGCTTCTGGAGCAGCCACGGAGCTTCACATCATGTTCATCTGTCCATGTACCATCATATTGCCAGTGACATTCAGTACTTCAGGGATTTTTGGCTGCTGACTTTCAATGACATTAGGAGCAATCTCCATAGCCAATGTGAGATCCTCCTCTGTGCTGACGAATATAAAAGAGACTATTGCATTTAATATATTGGAGTACATGAGACACAGTAGCAGTTTGTGTGATTTATTGGGAGACAAAAATGCACCATAGCATGTTCTGTAAATATAAGCACAAACATATCTTGTTACATCCCACTGTAAATTTCCTTTACTGCTAAAGTGTCTAAATTAATGAATGCAGGAATAATGGATTATCTCAAACAATAGGTTCTATCACAAGCTACTTGGTCATTAACACGGGAGCACACTTGACTGTCCTGACAAGGACTTCAGACGATGGTGACATGGAACAAAGCAGCACGTCCCTTAGGATATGGCCTGATGCCCTTGAGCCTGCCAGAGTCCTGGGAAGACTGGAGAAAGGGCTGTTGGGTGTTCTGTGCTGTAGACCACCCTCTCTCAACCACTTCTGCATCTTACAGAAAAGACTAACTTGCATCTTTCACAGGACACCCTCCCTTCACCTCCCTTTTTTAATGTGTATCAGACACAAGACAAGTGGTTCCTGTGTTGTAGTGTCTGAATCCCTCTCATATTGGATTCTTAAGTCCTTCTGATCTCCTTTAATCTGGAGCTTGGGAAAAGGGAGAACTGCTCTCAGTTTCTTTGGGCAGATTCCCAAAAAGGAAGAAACAAATAGGTAAATACATGAATTTTTGAAAACATTATTTTTTCCTTGTGATGAGGCTGACAGGAGCTGGCTGAGGGGAGGCAGTGTGGCATGTCTGTTATCACAGCTCCTATGAAGTTTGATGGAGCCAGCTGGCAAATACCAGCGACTCTCCTGAGTTCATAGCTCACCCTGTTTGTGTTGACATTTCTGGCAAGGAAAGGTAAAGAGTTATCCCAGCTGCAATAACCTGTGAGCTCTCCCTGTGCATTTCTCTTCATTTGACTGAAATGAAAGCCTCACTCAGCAGGAGAGATTCAAGTGCCAGCATTTGCCATCGGGACTGCTTGCCTGGGGGACCTGCAGGAGGGGGATGCTCTGGGATGGCACCTGTGAGATCCAGCCCCAGATCCATCACTGCACACCAGGAGCCTCATAGCCCTCACCTTCCTCTTCTCCCTCTTAAAACCTGGCTTTGCTGTCCCCTGGCTCCCTCCAAGCACAGCACAGAGCTGGTGTGAGGTGCTGCAGCCCCCAGGCTGAGCCCTGCCCTGCTGCTGGAGAGGCAGATGCACACACTGCTGTGCTGGGCTGCACCAGGGCAAGGGTTCCTGAGGGACAGACACACCTGTGAGCAGCTGGTGGGCCACGCAGGGAGTTGTGCTGAACCACTGCTGGACACACGCCTTGTGAAGCCTTTGTCCTCTCTGATAAGCAAATAAAAATACTCTCCCATCCTTACATATGACAGTTTGCCTTCAAAGAGACAAGAGGAAATTAAAAAATTAAAGGAGCCCCAAATGATTTGACTCTCGTGCCAGCATCCTATGTTTCCTTAGGCTTTGCTCCAGTGTTTGCTTTGTCTGTACTATTAATAATACTGTGTTTCCCTGGAAGTTGGCTAATTTGTTATTCTTGCCTCTTTTTAAAAAATTGACCTTTAGCATTTGAGCTTTCATAATTGATGTTAATCTGTTCAATAAGGAAAAATAATAAAAAAAGGCAAAATCATAATCAGGTCTGTCTGTGATCAGTCTTTGACCACTGTTTTCTCTTTGAGACATTTTCCCCCACCCTTGGGAGTGCTCACCCCTGCCTGCAGGACTGCTGGGGGCACCTGGCTCTTCCTGTCTGCATCCACTGCAGCCTTGTGTAGAGGCCAACACGCTGCCTCTTGTTTTGCATTAGTCCTTCCTGCCCTGCCCTTCCCACTGCCTTTTTGACCTGGTATTTGCATTCAGTAGCCACAGTCATTGTCCAGCTCAACCTCACAAACCCGAGAGGCCGCTGTGTCACATATTCCCTGGAGAGGTGCCTGGGGTGCAGCTTTCTTATTCAAAACCTCACGTGCAGGATGATATTCCTGTGATCAAAGCTGGCCTTTAACTACCTTGTACTTTGTTATACGCTTTACAGCTTCAGAGTTTTAAATCCCCAGATATCTGAGTGATGGGAAGTTGTTTTTTCCAACCCTTTTCAAGTAATTTCATTCTGTCATTGTGCTTCTCCCGAGCTGGGTCCAGAGCAGTCCCTGTCCACTGAGTGTCCTCTTCAGAGACACCTCATATGGTACAAAGTGAACAAATGTTGAGGACAAAGCTGGAGGCCAGAAAATGATTCCTTTCCTCTCGTTTTAGCCATGTATAAGATTAAAGAATCTTTCCAGCACCTGATGCTTGAATAATTCTCCTCTTTAATGCCTGAAAGCTCTGCTCAGCTCTGCCTTGCTGGCTGACTGAACTCACGCTGCCTGCGTCTCCTTCCAGGATGACAGCCAGGAAATTATTACAGTGCAATTTAAAGACCATAAAATACAGGATGAGCAGATGGCAGGTCACGTCTCCTCGCCGTGAATAGCCCGTGTCACCGTGGCTCTGCTTCAGCCCATGCTGGGCTCTGCTCACTGGCTCCAAACAAGAAGCATCACCAGTGGAGATGATGTCTGTCAAGGCAACATCCCAGCAGCACAGACCTTACCACTGTGGCAAAGAATCTGGGCATTGGCAAGAAGCTTTAGTGACAATGAGCCTTAAATACCTGCTGTTAAGATAATCACAATAATCTGTCTGCCAGCTTTTTTCCTAATATGCATTTTCTAATTCATTGTGGGAGGCAAAATCCTTTGACTGGTAGAATGAAGACATGGCACTGTGACTATAATCTGCATTGTTAAATAAGTGGAAGGAGCAGCTATCAAGAGCTGAAATCCTACCCAAAGCAGGGTAGCTGCCTTCACAGACTAATTTTTTCTAAAAGGACAAGAAATTAGTGTTTTCATAGGAAGGAATTCCTGATGGGAGGAATCCTCAGTTCTGTGAAAGGGATTAAAAAAGTGAATACTGCAGTTTCAGAATTTGCTGAGGTCTTGATCTTTTAGAGTCTGCCCTTGGAGCAGGGTATCTTACCCTCTGCTTCTCATTTACTGCTCTCTGGACTGCTGTGCAAGAGGCTGAAATAGCCATTATGATCATTCTTGTCATCCCAAAGAGGATGTTTTTGAGAAAATTAATTTCTCTTCTATCTAATTGGGAAACTCCAACAGAGATCTGTCATGTATTGGCCCTTGGTGCAGCAGTCAGGCTGATCCCCCTTATCCTTTCAGCATTAATTACAAAACCCCTCTGCTCCTGTGAGCAGCACTCTGCCCAAGAAGCCTGTGTGCTACCCATTAATCAGCAGCACAGCTGGGTGTATCTGATGCACAGGGACACACCACAGTGTCAGTGTCATCCTTCCTTTACTACTCGTGGTGCTGGAGCAGAAGACAGACCTGGGATTCACAGAGGATGGAGTAGAGTGGAGTTGGAAATTTGATAGGAAAGTATCTTCTCAAAAAAACCCCAACAACTGAGGAAAACACTACATCTAAGTGAAGCGCTGAGAGCAGGGCCAGCAGGTAAGTAATGTGTACTGAGGGAAGCACAGCTCTCCAGAAATCATTCCTTGCACAGTTTATTTTCAATTAATGAACATGATTGGTTTTTTACCTTTCACACTCAAAGTCCCTCTCATTTTCCTCCCCCTCCTGAGGTGAGTGAGCATGGCAGGGAGGGAGGAACAACTTGTCACCCTGCCCAGGTGTCAGCTGGGATCCTTGGTCCACCAGCAGTGCTTGACTTGCATGAGACCTTCCCATGCAGATTTGGACAGAGCCTGAAAAACACCTTTTCTTTATTCCCCTTTAGGTGAAATCTGACGTTAGCTCACCCAGTTCCCTGGTGAGCACATCTGTGCCCTGCAAAGGCTGCATTTGACACTCCTGTGGGCAAAACCCTGTGAGAGGCAGATGTTCATGGAGCTGGGACTTGCAACTCCCTGGTCACCTCTGGAAATGGCTCTTTCAAGGACGTTTTCAAAGCATGTTTGCAGAGGCTTGCATTGCTGCTGCTCTGCTCATGCTGAGGAATAAATTGGATTTGACTATCTGCAGCTGCTTTTGGCACCTTTCACTAGTGCAGAAATTCCTGTTGTGATCTGTGAAAAAATAACCACCCCAAAATCCTTAATTTTATAAGAGGTATTCCTGGGAAAAAATGAGTCACTTTTCATATAGGCTGGCTAAACGTAGCCAGTTTATTCAACAGGGAGCATTACAGTTTGCATTTTGCATTTCTAAGAATTTAGAATTTGCTAAATGGAGCACTTCCCACTGACAGAGCCAGCATTGGGCTCTGCTCTTTTTTTTTTTTTCTTTTCCTTGCAACTGGAAACCATTTTCCCTTGTATCACTGAGCTTCTTAGCCCTGTTGAATCTGGCTTAGTGCTTCTCAGGGGACAGAGGCAGGATTACTAACAGCTTCCCAACCCACTTTAGTCTCTCCCTTCATAACACAAACTCCCAGCAAAACAGACTCGAGCAAGGTCTTTGTCCTGGATGACTTTTTGCTAAATAAGTTAGCAATGCTCTAGTTAGCAAAATCTCTTATCCCCTGTGGATGGGTTCAGACTTGCTGGTAGGCTGCAGCAGGGCTGGGACCAGGGTAGTGTGAGCAGGGCTGAGAGAAAAGCTGTGGCACATTTAAACCTTGGTGTAGCCAATACCCAACGCGTGGCCTCAGACCTGCCGGGGAGATAAAGAAATATTTTGATCTGAATCAGAAAAATCTTCCATTTTTCTCACAGAGAATCAGAAACAGGCCCCTCTTTTTCTCTCTTTCACAGATGAACAGACAGAATAAGCTGTCCACCTTCAGAGTATGAGCTGACTTTGCATTTCAAGAAGAACATTTGTCTCTTCTACATGAAATTTATTAATAAATGTGTTTTTTCACAGCAATCTTAGTTCCTAAAAATATGCATCCTAGGGTTTGTTAGATTTTTCTAAAGACTCCTATGGAAGTTGAATGCTGTAGGATCCTGCAGAAAGGAGAAATTATATGTGAAAACTTATTGTAAATTCTTCCATTTTGGACTCTTTTCTTTAAAAAGAAAAAAAAAAAAGGAAAAGCTCTTTCTTATTCCCGTCTTTCAGTGAAATGAATCTTTAGATGACAGATACTGGACTCTGACAGGCATCTCATCTTGTGTTGAGCCTAGTGACAGTCTGAAAGAAATTGCTCGTCTGAGTCAACAGCCAGCTTCCCTGACTGTGTTTGTCTTTGGTGCTAATTTCATTTCTTTGCTCTGTTTTCCTGGAATCTGGGCACGCACACTGACCTGATAAATAACTGGAGCTGGCAATAAAGATAAAGGAAAGTTCTACACTTCAGAGGTCAAGCTAGCCTCCAAATCATATTTGCCCTAATGGAGAACAAATTCAACACCACCAAAAGTCAAATGAATGTTTAGTCACCTGAGAAAATACCATTATAAGCTGAAATGAGCTCTCATTATTTTTTCCATTTTATTTCTTTAATTTCTCCTTGGCTTCTGCTACAAAACTAAAAATAGGGGCATTAGTCACAGGGTACTTCAGAGGCACCCTCAAGGCAGAAGCAAGGTTCTAAGGTAAATCACAGCTGGTGACTCTTAAAATGGATGAAATCGCTTGCATTAGGCCTTCAGGATGCATATTTTCATTTACTTGATTTATTCCTATTGTTTAAGCTGTGATGTGAAGTGGCACAGGCACGATGGAGCCAGGCTGATGAGGAACTTTACAGTGAGCTGTCAGGGCAGAAAATCCCATTGCAAAGAGATCCTTTCCTCAGAGCTGTTTGTGGGGATGGTGCAGCAGAAAGCTGAGAGAATGATTTAAAAGGGAAAAAAAAAGGAACAGAAGATGGGGACAGAGGCAGGTAAATTACCTGACATGCTGCTGGCACCAAGGCACTGCACCCTGGTGCAAACAGCTGCGGAGCTGGGCACAGTCAGAGCCAGGTTATCCCTTCCAGGAGGTGAGCAGGATGTCTCAGCCCCTCATCCTGCTCCTCACAGGAGCTGATTTGTCTGCAGAGCTTTCCCTTTCCCCCACGAGCTGGCCCCTTCCCTCCCTGCCCAGCCTGGGAGATGCTGGTGACCTCTTTCCCATTTATCTACAAGCCTCCTTCTGCCTTTTTCCATCCTTTGAGTGTGTGTGTGTGTGAAAGCTGGGAGCTGTCTAATGCAGCATTTCTGACAGCCAAACCTGTTTGTTTGGGAGGCCAAAAGGAAATTAGCAAATATATTTTTTTCTGTTGCTGCTGATGCCATCAAGTCACATTCTGTGTCATTGCATCACCACCATCCCGGAAAGGACCTCCTGGGTGAGGAACCTTGGCAATAATAAGGTCTTTTATTGATAAATTTGCTTCCTTTGGAGAAATAAGGGAGCCAGCAGGGCCGAATAGCACCTTAATGACATGTCCAAGACCTCCTCTTGCAATTTATATCTTGGAAATTCCTTAAACCACATTTATTTTGCCAAACATTGAAAGAGAGTAAGGAGTTACTGTGGAAGCAGATATTAGCAGGGCCTGGGGGAAAGCAGAGAACCTTTTGTGCATCTCACTGTGCCCCTGTAATATCTCAGCACTGTCTTACCTCACTTGATAGATATTTTGTAGGGCGTACAAATCTCAATTGGTTATGAGAACTTTTCTGTTTAAATGCAGTTGTGAAATTCATCAAGGGCACCTGCAGGGCTTAAGTCTGTACACAAAGGATGGAATATTTTGTGTTCTGTGGGTGTCAATTATTTATGATAGAAATATCTTTGTAATGAAACTTCATCTGATTTGTTCATGATGGCAAGAGTGATTCTGGATGACTGACTTGCATGTTGATGTGGTACATGAAAAGTGTGGACACATCAGCAGTGTTTGGGTTTCTGTGCTACAAAACATATGTACACCATAATAGAGCTGTCAGCGAGTTGTAATGAAGCTGACTTTACTTAAACTGATCTTCTTCACCTATGCAAGATAGTGTGTGGGTTTTATAGTAAGTTACACTAGATCAGCTAAGTGAGGGCTGTCTTACTGTATTTTGTGGTTTTTTTTTTAAAATTCATTTGTGCTGCCTTTGTAATGGGAATTCATTTGGTAGAACTTTCCTGTAAATTGCAAATGCAAAATCCTCACACTGAATCCCCACATCTCCTTGCTCCTGCTTCCACAAAATAAAAATAAATTCGGAAGAAAAATTTTATATTAGTCAGAATTATTTTCTCTTCAGGAAGAAAAATCAGGGGGATAGCATGGTTTGTTTCAATATTAACAGGTATAGATTTATCAGACATCTTAGTTTTTGGCCAGCTGTATACTGAGGTCAGCAAGGGTTGTGGTTTTTCTCCTATTTCCCCCATGAAGGGCTCAAAGACAGCACCATGAAAGCATCTGACTTCATAATAAAATGAAAAAAAAAAAAAAAATTATTTTCTGGACAGGCAGGCTTGATGATTTTCAGTTGCAATGACATATTTATTTCAGGGCTAAATTGGGCCAAGTGTTTATAAGTGCACACAACATCACAGATGCAAATGCAATGTTTATTGTTTGGCTGGGGGAGAAGGAGTGCTGCTCCTGGCATGAAAACAACCAAGGGGAGGACTCTGGGAGTTAATTTGCTATCCTGGGCACTCCTCCATATATCAGTAGAAGGAAGAGCACTAAAAAGGCTGCTTCTCGGATTTTAATAAGAAAGCTTGTGAAGATTGCATTTTGGCTTATAGTACAATATTTCATTTTCCTCAATTCTGTAGAATCTTTTCTAATAGTGCATCTGTGTGTACATTTTGTGGTCGCAAACATGTTTGAGGTCACTCAGTCAAGTGACGTTAAAAAAATAAAATCGCTAACAACAGATCTAAAATGCTGCTGGTAGATGGGTGCAATAGCTCATCTGGTAAACAAGCTGTTACTGAAAAAAATGTTACTGGTACTGTGGATGACAGTCATGGCAACTGAAAATGTTAGTTCAGCTCCATGTCACCAGTGCCATCAGGAGGCAGATGGCTTCCAGGTAATCCCAGTCTGACTTGGCCGTGTCTGTTCCAACAGCAAAGATAAAGTTGTTTTTTCCTGTCCCTGTGCTTAGCATAGCCCACACCAATGCAATAGCCTGTTGATAACTGGTAATAAATCTCAAATCCTCAGCCATTCAAAGCAAATCCTTAGCTCTCACCCCAAACTCTTTCTTGGCCTCGGAATTTTCTTGAATCTTAGGATGGAGCTGCGTTAAGTGCTGGGCTCTTATTCCAGCCAGGCAGTAGAACCAGATTTCCTGGAGGCTGAAGGCAAGAGAAATTCTTAAGTAGTGTTGATTTTAATTTTCCTCCCACTATCCTGATCCTGGCTGATCAAGTATTCACTGCACCAGTGTGGTGTTTCCTGGAAAATATTTGCAGTGGTGGGAAAATATTCTATTGATACCTGGACTTAGCAACACCTGTGTCAACACACCCCCTTGGGTAAGAATGGTGCATTCTCTGCTAGCAGGCAGCAGGACAGGCAGCCCAGCAAGAGCAAACTCCATCCCTGAATATTTCTGTCACTCTGTCTGGGGTGGCAAAGAGTGACTTTATTCTCTTGAGCTGAAAGCTCAGAGCTGGCCATTTCTGCTTTAATTCAGAGTGTGCAGAATTGAGTAGAAAATGTCATTACTTTTATGTTAAGTGAGTAGAAAAGTGCAAAAAACAGAATATGCAGCGGTTTTTAAACTCTCTTGAGGACAAAATAGATCTGTATAAACTCTGCTGTAACATTTGCCAGTGAGGCCAAATTTCATCAAAAAAACCAGCTCACAGAAATTATTTAAATTTAATTATTTTAAAGTTCTCTAAAGGATCTAAGTGTCCAAAGTTTTTGTGCTGACACATTTGCTATAAACAGTATCATGGAAAGGTGACTCGGAATAAAACTTGTTGGTGGGTAGAATTATGGATTTAATATGTTCGACACCATTAATTGTATCTGCTGTTTACTTAGTGTTTTACGGGGTCAAATCATCATCCAAACTGATTTATGCATCACTTAAGTTCTTTTATACTTTCTGATCTTGAAGCAGGACACTGAAATGATACACCTCATGTTACCCAGAAAGTCAGGGGCAGCAAGGTTGATCCCACAGTCACCAGAGGCACCTGGGGGCCTGCTCCTCCTCCATTTTACTGTTCATGGACACCTCTATTGCCAAAGTTTAATTTAGGTAATTTTTCAAGAAACGACAAACTCTTTCTGTGGGTCTGATGAGACAGAATATGTATAAAGCACAACCAAAAATGATTTTAGGATGAATCAGAAATGTTCAGTTCAGCTGGGAGGATTGACACCCGATAGCCACTGACACACAGAGGTGAACTCAGAGCAGCAAACAGCCACCAACAGTTTAGGTTCTCTTTATGTCCACCTTGGGAGTTGTCTGTGTTCTTGAATATATTAAGCAGCTGTGAGTAATGAACAAACATGTAAAAATTACTATGTTTTTTGGAGGGACAGTTAATGAGCTGAAGAAGGGCTAAATTTACTGAACAAGTCATTTATTTAATGAACAGTTTGACTCAAAAGTATGATGCCTCTGTTGTAGCTTGTGGCTGGGGACCTAAGGGAATATTTTATATTTTACTCTGGTATAAACTGCCTCCTGTGTATTCTAGCGCTGCAGCAGCATTCTGGCCTTTTCAGCAGGATGTGAACATTAGACAATGACAGCAAGCAGAGTGGAAGCTGTGGGGTTAAGTTCTGGAGCAGCTCCACTGCAGCCAAGATACAGAAAGAATAAAAAGGGGTTTGAACTTGTAACTGCAGTAACAAAAACATCCTGAAGGCTGATGGAAGGGACCTTCTGTGCTGTCCTTCAGGCTGTGAATGAAACTTTGTCAGTGGCTCAGGTGAAGCTTTTTTGGAATGAGAGCAGGAGCTCCTGTGCCCTGCTGCAGCCTGTCCTGGTTGGATCTGGAGCTGCCTGTCGTCCTGTGGCTGATCTGTGCAAGCCAGAGGCTTGATCTGCTTTGGCAGTTCTCATGCACCTTTCACTCCCTGTAGACACTTCCAGAGCAGCCATGGTGCAGACAGGAATAGCAGAGTGTGATGGAGAGGCAGCTTGCCTGCTCTCAGGACAGGTTGTTAATAATTAGCTTTTCCTCAGGTTTCTGGGACTGGTCAGCAAATGCTTGACTTGCCTGGTGAATCCCATGCAGTAATTCCTTGGCAGTTTTCAGCCTTTCTGTGCTTAAAGCTACATCTTCGGGGAGAAAAATTTAGATTTCTGTCTATTTGCTGATGCCTGCAGTGGTGTTTCAGAGGAAATGCTGACCATAACTCGCACAAACAAAAGAGGCAGGGCAAATCCACAAATCAGCTGTGTGCTGTTGTGCCAAGGAGGGCACCTCCTCAATCTGCAGGGTGTGCAAGGGGGCACAGCCCTGCTGCCTCACAGCCATGGGAACGCTTGCTCCAAGTTAGTAAACAGGGCTAATGAATGATTGCTTTGTTGATTAAAAACACGGAGCATCTGTGGACTGTTGAGAGAATATCAGGTGCCAAGATGGAAATGTAAGAACGTGCTCTTAGCCCTGAGTGGAGGTGCAGCCTCTGGAACTGGGAAAGGATATGGTCAAGAGCAGAAAACAGATCAATAAGGGGCTCTTGGGGAGGAATGTTTGGTGCTGGTTAAATGGTCAACCTGCAGGGAGCTAGAGAAGGAAAAGCTGTATGCAGAAGGATGAGGAGAGCTGCTAAAAGAAAAAGGGATTTAGCTGTTAAAAACAGGACCATACCCAAATAATTTTTTTTTCATATTAAAANATCCAGAGTGGATAAAGCATCAATTTTCCTACATTTTAAATGAGATCTAAAAAAGAACTCAGTAATGGTATTGGTTGCCATGGTGTTTAAAGGTGCAGCTCCACAGACACTTCAAATAACAGGAGATGCTTTTATCTGCCTATGTGGCTGAGTTAATTTTCATCTGCTGGAATTATTCATTTAGTTTGCTTTAATTATTCTATATTGGCAGTACCATAAAAGGGCCTGATCCTACCATATTAATACAGACAGTACTCTTTCTGACTCCAGAGCAAGAAAGAAGGATTAGATGCAAGCTGAATTACTCAGGAGATGCAAATGGGAATGCTGCGGCTCTGAGCTTGCAGAGATGCCCCAGAGGTCTGCTTATACAGTGGTTAGGGCAGAACTGTGCAGACAAACCTTGTCCAGGCTCTGGGGTGTGAAGGTGAAGGCAAATCCACAGAAGAGCTGCTGTGTCCTGTTAGCCACAGGTGCTGATGTTCTCCCAGGTCTGTTCAGGGGAACTGTGGAGGGCAGAAGATCCTCTCTTGTGTCCTACCAGGTTTTGCCCCTGTTTTGCTAAAGCAGTAACATCCCCAGCTGGGCCAGGGGACCTTGCTGAAACTCACAAAATCTGTCCCTTGCTTTACTCACTGCCAACCCTGCCCCAACCAGGCTTTTGAGCTCACTCCTTTTGTGTGTCTTCTGTGGCACTGGCAGTGTTTATTGACCAAATAAAAAGTCTACTGCTTAGATTGCCAAATCCCTAAACGTTGGTTCGGGTTTTGAAGTGCCAAGCACTTGACTTCTCCCTTGGCCCCCTCCCTTGGTACCTGCTGGGAGGTTGTTGATAGCAGCACCTCTTGGGTGAAGGCTAAAATCCCTGCACTCCAGATTGCAGTAACATCTCTATGCCCAGAGGAGCCTGTTTCACATCCTGGCTCATAGACAAGGTGCATTGATCCTGTGCCTTACTACCTTTGGATCTCACCAGCTTAACTCCCTCTGTCCCCTTGTCTTTTGGCTAAGAACAGCCATCAGTACTGGCATTGCATCTCTAAACACAAATATCTCTTTCCTGTGCTTGGCTTTGCTTAAAAAAAACCAGGAATGACCCAAAAGAGGAAAAGCTAGAAACTGATGATGTGAGATGATGCAGCCCTGTGTAACTACAATATGGCTGTTGTTTGAAACAGGATATCAATAAATACATTTGTCGTGTTTTCTCTCACAATAATAGTTGTCACATAATCTGCAATGAAATGGCATTTGGAGTCTCAAGATCTTTTCCAGCACCCTGTCTATGCTTTATTTTATTGATGTTTTTCTTTGTTCCCCTTAAAAGCATGAGTCAGGAACCCTGTGTTTTTAAAAGCAGTCCCAGTTGCACATAGCTTTCATTTCCTTTGGATTACATTAATTGCCTGACAGCTAAAAGTGATCTGGGTTTTTCAGTCTTCAGCTCTGGATCGCAAGAAATATTTACCAGCCACAGCAGATTTATAAAGATGCCACCAAGATGCCTTGAGACTAACAATCAGAAAACACAGCAGCAAAACAACACTATTTTTCAAGGTTAAATGCTCAGAATGCTAAAAAAGGAATTGCACATAATAAAGCCAAGGAAAGGTTTGGATTCAGCCCACATTTTCCTCTACTTTTGTCACATAAAACTCAAAGTGCCAGTGGTTTAAAAATGATTGCACAGCATCACACAACAATTAAAAATTTAATAACGGAGCTTTAATTTTAATTTAGCTTTGGTTTTGTGTTCAAATGTCTGTTAGTGTCAACCCCGTGCCTCTACTGCACACTCATTTCCTTGTCGTGCATGCCTGGCTCTGTGTCTTTATAAGACTGGCTTAGCTGAGAATGGCTGGATGATGTTATACAAAGACCAGCTAACATGAAGGAGGGATTGACCAGGCTGATGTTTGCAATCTGGAACTCAAACCTGTCCTGCATGACTTTGAACAAGCCATTTAGTGTCCCTGCACCCCTTTTCCCAGGTGAAACGTGCAGTAGTAGCACTCCTCACTCATGGGAGGATCACTGCTTTGGGAGGTGCCCAGGCACTATGGCAACAGGTGTGATTTATAAGTCAAAATGCTCTGTGTACAAGCACTACAGAACTGAACCATCTAAAGCTGGTCTGCAAAGGCAGAAGTAGTATCATTCTTTACTGATACCCAGTGAGAAGAGGTGAAGTATTATGAATTCTCGTCTGAGTGACCTGGTAGCAATTTTTTGCCAGTGTTCCAGATAAATGCTGCACACTTACATATTTATAAATTATTGTCATTTGAAGGGACAGGGCTTGCTCACAGGGGGTGACTCTTGAAGCAGCACACCTGATCCATCCTGCAGTTCTGAGAGCCAGGGAGAAGTGAACTACCTCCCAAGGTCAGCGGGGATTTTAAGTAACAGAGGTGTTCACATCCTGGCTGTACTGGTCTTAGTTTGGAGGCCAGCAGCACAGACTGGCAGCAGCAGGGAAAGTCTGGAACTGGTAATTTTTTCTTCCAGTCAATACCTCACTCTGAACCTAAGAAGGGCTCTTGTGGACTGCCAAGCTGGTTAAGTAAGCCATCTTCCTGAGGATAGACAAAACTGCCCTCATGTCACCAGTAGGGACACGAAAGAATCACACTCACTCAGGTTCAGAGGTGAGCAGAGAAAAAGGAAGTTTATTTTCATTTTGGGATTTAAATAGAATTTGGGATTTGATCAAGGATTGGTAGATGAGAGGAACACTTTTCTGACCCTAGTGGTCAGTTCACCAGTCCATCACAGACTGGCATGAAAACAATCTACTTGTTTATGTTGCATTCGTGAGAGACTCCACTAGAAACATGTAAACAGTCATCAGAAGGCTAAAGAATCAGGGCAACACCCCCAAAGGTAGCTCAAGCTTTCTCAGGGGTGAGAAAACTGTTGAGCCCTTTGCTCAACAGTAGTCTGAACTACATCTCTGTAGCACCACGAGCCTGTGCTGGGAGCAGGTTTGGACACCACCTTGATGAGGAAAAAAGGGAGGTGAAAAGTTCCACAGTGCTTTAGCCTTCCACTAGTAACAATTAAGACATCACTGACAGGCACTGCTGTCTTTCCAGGCCTTCCATGAGATTTCGGTTTCCCTCAGGAGGGGGATTAAGTGGAGTCCATTTGCTGGTAGATTTTCTGCAAGGTGCCGTGCCTGCCGCGGGACAGGTGATGGAGGGAGGGCAAAGCAGCTCGCTTGGGGTGACCTGTGCCTCAGCAGCTCCCTGAAACTGGTTTGCAGCAGGCAGGTAGTGCAGGAGCTCCCAGCAGGGCTGAGGGAGAGCTGCAGGCTGTTTGCAGCTCAGCACAGTGGGTGGGTGGTGCTGGCAGCACTCAGAACAGGGTCAGCCCTCACCCATCACACAGGACAGAGCAGCTCACAGGGAGCTTTACACTCTGATTAACATCTGTGCCACCGGCCTCTGTGTGTGTGTGTGTGTGAGGATGAGGTGTACATCCCAGCTGTCTTAAGGAAATGCATCAGTACTATGAATTAGAAATCCCTACAGGGGCTTGAAAATTTGGTTTAAACTCTTGTATATATTGCAGATCTTATTAATTTTGTGTGGGTATATCGTGTTGTGACTCCAGGTTTATTCTTCTGTAATGAATTTGGAAAGCAGATTTTCAGTTCTCAATGCACTAGAACATCACACCTGTTATTTTCTTATTTTCCTCCCTCTGCCTTTCAAGCTGGAATGAAGCCCTCTACCTTGGAAATGTGTCTGTGTGGGCCTTCAAAGCCTAAGCCTGGCTGCAGTAATCCTGCTATATCCATTTTTTAACCCCTAGAAAGTGCTAATCGTGTGAATCATTGCTCATGTGAATCTGCAGTACTGATTTTGGCATTGTTCTCAGTCCCGACTTTCACTGCTTTTGATGATTCAACTCAAACTCTTATCACATGTTCACATTTAGGGAAAGGCTTTGGGGGACTTAAATTCTTCTTTAATCCTACCTCCAGCCAACAAAATACCCTGAACCCTTAGAACAGAGGAAGAGTGTGTGTGTGTATGTCTGTGTAGGCTGACCTGCTACAGAAATCATTTCTTCAGGCTTTGCCTTATCTGTTTACAGATTCAGTAAAGACCAGGGCAGGATTATACCCAGTGATCTTTGGCTCCAAATGTTTAAGTCATCTCTAAACTGGAGATGCCTCGGCAGTAGACAAGGGAATTGAACCCTTGCTTTTGCAAATACACTCAAAATTGTATATTTTCCACATAATTCATTGTTAAAACAAACTTCCAGACCAGGTACTCAGTGAAAGTACTTGTGTTTGTGGAGATCTGCCTATGGGGACTTTCAATTTGGTATTTTTTGTTCACTTGTTCTGTTAAGCTAAAACCACCAGCTAAATTGTTTAATCCCTGTGTATTGGGGGAGGATGGGGAGGACCCAAATGGTCTTTAAGTTTTGCACAGTTCATCAAAAGCCCTCTGAGGCTTGAAAGAAATCCCTAGCTTTGAGGAATGCTCCTCCTTCACCCTGCACACAAGCAGCAGAGCAGTCCAAGAAGCCAGTTCTGTGCTCTTTTGTGTTCTCAGCAGCCTCACAGCAGATCCCTGCATCAGTCCCCTTCTCCTCATCTGTGCTGTGCTAGGGAGGAAAGGAGAAACCATGAAAAGGGGGCAGATGCCCAGGGGAGAGGGCAGGGACTGTCCCCTGTGTGACAGCAATGGGGGAAAGGAGCAGCAATGCCCTTGAGGAGCTGGGAAGGACTCCACAAGCAAAAAAAAAAAAAAAACCCAGTTGTTTATTCAGTGCATTTTCTCTACTTAAAGAAAATTAGGAAAAGGTAGGAGATTAACTTACCTCCCTGTCTGGGAGGAACAATGGTCCAGGGAGAAGAGACTTAGTCTCCAGAGCAGCCCTGAGATATGAGGGCTGGTTCTGATCTTCCCATCAGGGTGAAGAAATCCTCCTTCCCATTCTGAAGCAAACCAAATGAGCATCTCACTGAACAAATTGAAGCAAATAGCTAATAAAATCTAAAATAAATGAGATTACTGAATCAAATCACAGAATGCAAAATATTTGTGTAATTGTGTAATTCAAAGCTGTTGCAATATTAATGAATTTTATAATAGAATGATTAAACACAGGATTCATTTTCACTTTGCAAATGTGCTTAAGCCTTTAATCTAGCACGGTATTAAAACATAGGTAAATTTTGTTAAACCCTTCTGTGAAAGTATTTTATTTCAAAAACCACAACAAACCTCTTCCTGTTCAAAGTCCTCATCATCACTCATTGTTTTCTTCAGTCTCCTTCTCATTGTTTTCTCTATTCTGCTTCTTCCCGTGGTCTCTGGCTCACCTGCTGAAGATAAAATGAGACAATATGCACCTGACACACTGAGCAGTGCAAAACCAAGGATATAGCTCAGCACAGCTGAAGTCCAGTTGCCTAAAGCACCCACTTATTCAAATCCTGACTTTTCCTATAGTCTGACATAGCCTCTTGCATAAAGAGAATTTTCTCTGAATAATCTTGCTGTTCACCATGGACTGTTTCAGGAGCAAGATCCTGCTTAATGGCAGGAAGCATGGCAAAAAGTAGCCCCAGGAGAAACACAAAACTCTAAACTCAATCCTCATTTATCTCAACCACTATTTATTTACATTTTGTTTATATGTGCTGAGGAGCCAAGCAGAAGGGCAACCTGTGGGGTTTTTTTTCCTGTGAGGTTTTTTGACCATCTTCTCTTCAATAGGTTAAAAAAAAAATGATGCTCAAACACCTTTGTGATTCTTTTGAACCCGAGGAAAGTTCCAGAACCTCAGTCCAGACTGAGCAAAATTGATTACTCCTATCTTCTGTCTGGTAACTAATGGAGCCTTGCTGAAAGTTGCTCTACAGAGGTTTTGTGCTGTTGTAAATCACTGCTGTTGTCAAAGTTTTGAGCTTTCCTGCTCAGCAGTGCAAGGCTGTGGGCTTCTCTGAGCTCTGCTTGCTCCATCCTGGCAAGGAGAGGCCCAGGTTCCATTTCTGTGAGCACACAACCACAGGCTGGGGCTTTATGCCCTGTGAGGGGGTAAAGCTGAGGTTACCCAGACCTCTGGGTACCCTCCTATGGGCTGTGCTTGGCTCTGCCCTGGCCAAGCCACAAAAGTGGAGCAGTGTGGGGAAGCCTCTCATGGTTACAGGAAAACAAGTGAAGAATGAACACATGTATCAGGCCTGGGAGTTTTGTTGCCAGGGGAATTAATTTTTTGAACAATTCACGTTGGAGAGTGCTGGATTCATGTGTAGTCCTTACAACTGGGTGCTTTTTCTGAAAATAAGATCTTTTTTGAGATGGTGTCTGGTGAAGGACTTACAGGGGGGAATCCTGCAAGGTGGAGAAATCAGTGACCATTCTAGTCACTTTTAACACTAAAATTGATATGGATCAGTGCTAGCAAGGTGTGTGAACCTCTCCCACCCCTGGGCTACCCAGAAATTACTGTGTGGTGTTACAGTGATGGTGTGAGGTGTCTCTTTTCACTCCCCACACTCACACCCATCCTGTACTGCACTACTGCTCCATCTCCACTCCTTTGTGTTCTCATACACCTGCAAGGAAGGGATTGGTGGTCCTTTTTACATGCTGTTCCTCCAAAAATATTGTGTATCATAGAGATGACTACTATCATCCTATTCATCTTTATAACATTGCAATCACTCCACCATCTTAAAATGGTGTGGGCACCTGCATCCAAGTCAGGCTAAATCATAACAGTTCAAATAATACTCCTAGTGCTTTGATACAGGAGAATAAAAACCTGGGAATGTTTTTTGTCATAATGGAAATAGACCCCATTGTTTTTAATACCAGTAAGATGATGTGGTAGGATCCATTCCTTGCAGGTTGATGAAAGGATCTGTTGAAATGACTTGATTCCCAAAACAAATTGAGATATTTGTAGATCTAAGCTGTACACAGATCTGCATCTCCCCTTTCACTCCCCACAGTAGCAGAGCAGAGGTACCTGTCATTTTCTGTCATACACTAACAGGCTTTTGTGCATCCAGTTGTAAATATAAAGCAAGATTTTGGTTCCTGGCTTCAAACCCCGAATGCATCAGCCTGAGGTTCCTTGAAAGATAGTGGCTGCTATAACCATGCTATTGCCTTTTGCAAGGACAACATTTAAATATTAATTCTGGGGGAAATGCAGGTAAAAGGAAACCCAACATAATTCCAACCCAGATGTTTTATTCAGCTTAAAATGAATAAGTAATTTTATTTCCAAATGATCTAAGGCTTTTACTTTTTGCCGCAAAAAAAAGAAAAGAACAAAATTTCTGTGGAGTGCAATAACAGTAATGAATCTTGAAAATATAAAGTAAGGCCAGCAGGCTTTCAGTGCTTCTCCCTCTTTGATTAAGTGCTTGCTGAATTCAACCCAAATTTACAAAGCATGAGTTTGCTGTTAATTCAGTTTTCTTCAGCCCAGCTTACAGCACTGAATTACAGGTGGTGGTTCAGTGCTTGCTGCCAGCAGACAGAGAGGTCAGGGAGAGTCTGAGCCTGGTCCTGGGTTGTGGGGACAGAATGCAGAGTGAGCTTGGCCACTGCAGAGGTCCTTACTGGGCAGTAACAGCACTGTGTGGGTCAGGTTTTAGGACCAGCTGTGTGGCTTTGTGCAGGTTTATGTTTAGCAAAGGCCTGGCAATGCAGGTAAGGACTGTCCCAGCTGATAGCTCGGTGAGGTTTGACTGCACTGTGATGTTTGATTTCCCTGTCCCATCACTCAAGACTCTGGTAACAGCAAATCCTATTTCCTGACAATGATTTTCTGAAACAACTTTTTCTTTTCCCCCCTCAAGCTCAGTTTTGCACTAGAAATTACACAAACCAGTAAATGAGTTGCAGGAACAGATGGGGCTAATTGCACCTGTCTGACAGTGCAGATTTTAGCTCCCTGAGCCTTCAAAAGGCTGTGGATCCAAATCACAGTCTGCAAAACAACTGATGGGAAGCCTCTCTGAAAGTCAGGTGTTTACTGGGTATGACTGAGCTCTTCCTGAAGCTGTTAAATCAGTGGCAGGTGATGAGCACCGCTGGAAATTAGGCTGTGAGAATTTATATGTCTTAGCTGTGGGAACTCTTACAGAGGGGCTTCTGGAACAAGTAACCCACCCTCAAACACAGCCACCACCTCCTCAGTGCACAAATGCTCAATCTGGATGTTTTCCTTTCCACACACATTTTGCATCAAAGAAGTATTTGAACATTCCTGTCTCTTTTTTTTGTTTTTGCACTTTTCCTTGCTGTGTATGCCCACCTTGCCTCTGCAGTTCTGGTTGGGTGGGTTTTCTTGTTATTCTTTCCCAAACCAGCAAACCCTTTGGGTGGGCTGTGTCACTTGTGCTGTTCAGCTGCAGCAGAAGAGGAGAGGTGAGCTGGGAGAAGAAATTGTGGAGGTGGAAGCAGGAGGTGAGAAACCAGAGTATAGTCTGAACAGAACTCAGGGACCTGGGAATGGTTTGAAGGAGGCCAGAGAAGTCAGGCAGGATTAGAAGAAAAGGAATTGCAAGGAACAATCTGCAGGCAACTCCTTTCTCTTTGTGGCCAAAGTGATCCTCCAGAGTGGCCCCATCAGTGTGGACAGAGGAGTGAACTGGGTGGACCCTGTGACAGCAGGACTGTCCCTAGAGTGAGGAGATGTGTGGTCAGCCTGAAACCTGGCAAGAGGGGACTGGGGTGGAAAGTCAGAGGTGAACAGGGCCCTGAAGGTGTTGAGATGATGTATTTGTCCATGGGGATCTTAGGGGATGAAGAGGAAGAGTGATGTGGTCAAATCCCCAGGTAGCTGCCTATGGGGCCAAAGTGAGAAGACCTTTTTTCCCTGCATTGGCTGTAACTAACCTATTTTATTGATGTTCTGTGGTTTCCTGGCGAGGGGATGTGTTTCTCTTTTGCTATGGTTTGTGTAATCCCTGCTGAAGTTCTCCTGGGCACCCTGCTTAGCTGACACTGTATTGTCATGTATTTGTGTGAGCTCCACAGCTGGGAATACTGGGCATAAATCACTGCTGGATAAGTGCTTGTTTTGTGTGTGACACTGGCAGCCAAATGAGGCTCAGCTGCGCCCAGGGTGAGGGGCTGTGGTGTGGCTGGAGCAGAAATGCAGTGAGGGAGAAAGAGCAGGGATGTTCACAGCCTGCCCTGCCATGTGAGCTCTCCTGTAGGCTCTGATGGATCCTGTGCTTGATGCTGGCTTGGGGCCAAATCACCCATCCTGAGACTTGGCATCTGACACAGAATTTACATTTTCTCAGCATCCTGAAAGCATGTGCTGTATAAGGACAAATGCAGCTTCACTGTAAATATGGCCCAGCCATCATTTTGAATGGGAATAGAGCAGCTTCAGGATGAATTGCATTCTGCTGCTCCATTGAGGTGTTAAACTGTTTGGTGAGCGTTTCAAAGCTGAATCTCTGCCATGGTTAGTAGCTCTGCACACAGATCATGCCCTGTGCCCTGTCAGCAGGGCTGCTGCCCGCTCCCTCACCCAGTGTGGCTCTTCCACATGAAACTCCCCAACTTCCAGCTTGGTGCTTGGATTGCTGAGGCTTAAGCATGATTCTGCATTTGAATGCCCAGTTTTGAGATGGCCTCGGATGTTCAGACACACATCCTCATGTATTTATCCCCAAAGTACGTGGCCCCATGGCTGTCTGGAAAAGGAGCTGTTAGTGTTTCCCAAAGCTGGGAACATCTCAGCACACGAGTCACGTTGGAGAGCACAGGTTCCCATCCAGCTCTCCCTGCAGTCATGCTAAAATAGCTAATTGGTATTTCTTTCATCCCAAAGGTTTGAAAGAAGATGCAATTAGTTTAGGAGGACCCTGACTGCTCCCTGGTATGAGGGAGTGATGCAGAGGCATGAGGGAGGGATTGCTTCCTGCTTGTGTTTTGTCAGAACCAGAGCAGCCTACAAGAGCTGACAGGTTTGGGCAGGAGAAGAGGAGCTCGGTGATAAGAAGGAGCAGTGACAGCCAACCACCTCTCAGCAATCAAGCAGAGGAGCAGTGACATCCATTCTCCTTTTCTGAGGGAGAAGTAGGACAGAATGCCAGCAACTCGTTGGATGACCGGGGTGCTGTGAGGGAGACACAGGATTTCCAGGTGGTGACACCCTGGAGGTGCTGCTGCAGGGACAGTGGAGTGAGTGCCTCAAACTCCTGCTGCCTCAGGAGAGAAAAATGAACCTGTTTGCTGCAGAACTGCTCTGCTGCACTGGGCTAGCTCTCCTCCCTTGGAAGTACTTTGATTTTTATTGACAGCACAGTAAGACCTAGCATTAGAAACACTCTCAGTCTACCTCTCAGCCAGCGTTTTCCTAGTAGTGGAAGCGAGCATCTGTGTAACCACCAAAGCCTGGCTGTGGAAACCGTGACCTCATTTGAGATGATTTCCTTTCACAAAGCAGACGCTGTGCCTTTCTCCATGGCAGTACTAATTCCCCTTGAAATCCTGTCCCTCAGAGCTGTGTGCCTCTGCTCAGGCTGTGGGCTGCCTGTTACAGCTGCGTTTGCTGGGAGCGTTTGTGTGATTGTTCCCTCATTTCCAGGCCCTGGCCCGAAGGCCGTCTTTGTCATCCACAGTCTCGTTTGGCACGAAGATGTTTTCCTCTCAATTCCCTGGTCAGACATTTACCACTGTAAGTCTGGCCACAGGAAGGCAGAATTAATGTTTCCTCTTGATGTTGCATCAGGGTATCACATAGGAAGCTGAGAGTGAAAGGCTGGAAGGAGCCTCCAGAGACTTTCTGGCTCGAGGTGCTGCTCTGAGGAAGGATCAAGTCAGCCCACACAGCTCCCATGACACATCACAATTTAACTGCTCTCCACAGCTGCAGTGAGGGGATTTTTGCACATCCAAAGGCAGCGAATCTCAATCCCCTACTACCTTAAGAAAATATTTTTCTTACTATCCGAAAAGAACCTTTGCTGCTAATAAAGCCCTTTTTATTTCTTATCCTTTCTTCCCGATTCCTCAGCCACTAGGGCAGAATATAACCTAGAATTCATCATCCTTTAATAATGATGTTTAATGTATAGGAGGACTAACAGGCCGTCCCATTGGCTTTCTTTTTTTGTAGATCAAACAAAGTGAAGCCACTCATTAGCGCTGATTTTTCCAAATCTTTCCCAAAAAGCTTAAATTTTAGAGGATGATAAAAGATGAATGAAACATCACCTCTCTTGGCTACTGGGCCCCATTCATTTAAACTAAGACTTCTTTTTCTTTTCATTTTGGGATTGTTGAACCTATAAATATCAACGGGAAAAATTTGGAAATGTGAAACTCTCGCAAACTAAAATCTGTGTGAATTCGTATGAATTTTTTGACAGGCAAAATTTGAGCAGCTCGTCTTCCCATGCTCCAGCTCTCTTTCAGACACTGCAAGGAAGTTACTTAAGGCAAGAGCTATTTTTTTAGTCAACTGGCTTCTTTCTTGGAGTCTCCATCTGCAGGCAATGCTGTCTGCAAGCCTAATGTCTTCTTCAGCCTCGCTCCTAGGCACGGACTGCCAAAACCACTTGTTTGTTTCTTCACATGATCCATACATGCTCTTTTTGGAACGACAATTTAAAAGCCAAGAGCCACACCCTCCCTGTGTTAAAGGCATGATTTCAACATGATGGATACCGTTTTTCATTCCACATGGTGATATTTCTTGAGCATCCTCATCTGCAATGGAATCCGAAGAGATTTTGCCAGCGAGCTGCAAACACTCCTTCTACTTAGTGAGTTCACTCTGGGGGTCCAATCCTTCTGAGTGACAGTGATGGATAGCCTTATCAGGAATCCTCCCACTGCATCCCCTGACTGGCTGAACGCACCACAGAGTAGTTAAAAAAATTCTTTGCTGTGGAGAGGAACAATTATAAGGCATTTTTAAAACAGTGAATGGAATGTTTTTTCACAGCTGGCAGTTCTCATTTATGACAGGCGATAATTGCCTCAGCTGAAAAAAGGCTCTGAAAATGAAAAAATAAGGTAATTTTTTAGGGGAATTTGGTGCCCTTGGATTTACAAGTTGGATTCTGCAGGTACTGGGTAGCTTCAAGCAGAAGAATGCTGAGGGTGGTGAGGGGGAAGGACTGGGTGTGCAGCAAGGCTCTGCCTGCCAGAGCTGGTGCTACAGACAGGTGCAGCCACACCTTTGCCAGATGAGAATAGAAATAATTGGATTTTTTTGGTGTTTGTGTTGGGTTTGTTGTTGTTCTGCTATTTATTTTTTGGTGAGGTGAGGATGAGAGTTGTTGGAGTTGGGTCTCTCTAGAACATCAAGGCATGAGAGAACACCTGCTATAGAGTAGTGTACAGATCCCTAGGCTGCAGAGGGTATAATTACAGAAACTCCCTCTGAAATTGAAAGAACTAGACACTAACATGATGCACTAGCTTCCAAGGCTGTGTTTTCTGTTAAAGAAATTTATGAGGTGTATTTGCAGCTAATGGATACATCTTAGTCACTCACGTGTAAATAAATATATGTTGGAGTTCAGAAGATGTGAACTCCTGTGGCTTCACACAGATTTTTTTTTCCCCAGCATCACTCTTTTAAACTACAAGTTTCCTTAAGAAATTTTAAGACTTAAAAATATATCTGTAATGCTGTAGGATTATAAATATTGTGGCCTTTGAATTTGGACTCAGCAGAACAACTGTTACTGTGTATTGTTTCTCAGTTGGATGGGTTCTGTGGGTACTGTTTAAAATAGAACACATTTTAAAGGGTCCTGGCAAATACTCTTATCAAAAAATTTCCCAGTGTATCACCTGACAACACTTACAGCCAACAATTACAGCCAAGAAACAGGGAGGTTGCTTTTCAGGGTGGAGATTAACTTTCTCCAGTCCTTTTGTAGAGCTTCTCTTGGTGGGAAGAGAAAATCTACCCAAGCATGTTGTCCATAGTATCTCTGTAACTTGTAAAGGTCCTTTCCTTTCTGCTAAAGACTATTTATTTTTGTGCAGAGAACGTTACACAGCCTATTTTAAATGGAAATCATACTTTTTGTATTTTTTTTTGCTGTATGGCGAGCACGGGTTCCACATAACCTTGGCTGAGAAGAAGGGTCCTCCAGCTCCTTGGCAAGGAGGACAGAAAAGAGCTGCCAGGATAATCCTGCAAATGCAGGAATGCTCAGGGAGTGCCTCTGTGGCTGGAAACTCCGTGTTTCCAGGCATCACAGTCTGACTTTCTTCACAGGCTCTGCTGTGTCCCTTCCCGTGCACAGGCACAAAGAAAAGGACAAGATCAGTGTTTCTTGCCTTGGCTGTGGCACAGGGGTTGATAACATCTGAGAAGTGGCTGGCAAAGTGTGAGCACCCAGTGAGGCATCTGGCTGGGCTTTTCTTTAGCCTGTGAATTGTTCTCTGCAGAGATCCTGCATCCTATTGTGCCATATGACGTTCTGGGCAGCATTTCAAGACAAATAAATAAATAAATAGAAACAGTAATAATTCCCTTGCACTTTTCTCTCAGCTGCAGGACTTTGGGAACCCCCAGAACACATTTCTGCTCGGTCTTCAATTCTGAAAGTGCCTAGAACAGCAAGAAGAAAAACAAGCTTTTGGCTGTAATAAAAAAAGGGACACTTAATCTTTCCATTAGATCTCACACAGACAAAGCCCAAAGCACCCCGATTTCACATCAGTAATAACAGCAAGTGGTTTCCTGGAATCCAAGACCCTTTGGGCTCTTTAGAAAGAAGTCAGCAGGACTTTCCACATGCTGCAAACTAATATGTTTAATGTGCTTTCTTGGGCTGAGGAGTCTCATCATTGTTTCCTGCTGACACCTTGGAGATTTTCTGGATCTCTGTGTTCCGTTGTACAACTGACTGCTTCTGAAAAAACCATTATATTGTCAGTCTATAGGGGCTATCCTTGGAAGAGAAATAAGTGACATGTTTGTACACCCCTCTGTCTGCAGGGCTGTGTGTGGGGTCACTCAGGGACTTGGGGTTCCAGATTCTTGTGGAGACACATTTCCATCTGACATCTTGTACTGGAGTCAAAGCAGAGCTGTGCCTGCTCACATCACTGAGGATTCAGCCTTTATAGTGAGCATAAGAAATTGCTTTAAATCTCATGCTGTTGCAGCTGCAGAAACAAATCAAAAATGGTCAGGAATAATGCTCTGCTGCTTTTTGTCTTAGGCTGCACAGGTCTGGGGGCTGGAGTCTCAAACAAAAGAAACCTCCCACTGACTTTCTCCCTAGAGCTGGATTTTCACAGGCAAGAGTATCCCAAAACACACAAAACACTCTGGTGGAGGGAAGGAAAGATAAATGAAAGGGCCCAAAGGGTTTGAAATATTAGTGGTTTTCTTTTTTTTTTTTTTTTCTGTGAGAGAAATTTCTGTTAGAAAGGGCCCATAAAATAATGAAAGGTTCTCCAGTGTGCCAGCGTGTGATTTATTATGCCCAAGTGTGCTTTGTATCTCCCTAAATGCAGGCAGGCAATGGCTTCTACTATTAGGATGCAAAGGTTTGAGGATGAAAAAGAGAAGTCTGAGGTGGATTTGGAACCTGGAAAGCAAAAACGAGCTCTGAAGGGGGTTCTGTGTCTTTGCTGAGAAGACTGGTGTGGGGAGGTGGGGCACAGGTGGAGAGAGGGGAGCAGTGCCTGGCAGCAGAGGAGCAGCTCCTGCCCCTCCAGAGGTGACTCAAATCAGGCTTTGCTGCTCCCTGAGACCTGGCCTGGGGGTGCAGGGCTGGTGCAAAAGGAAGATAACAACCAGCTGTGGTAAGAATTGCCTTGCTGGAGGAGAAACTGTGAAAGAGTTTTAATTATACCTCAGGAACCAGATATTATGTGCAGATATTTTATGATGGGTTTACCTACTGCACTTGGGGTTTTCCTTTTTTACTTAATAAATACTATTTTTCAACATGGGTTGCCGTTTGGGAGTGGGGAAAGAAAGTCACCTAGCATTGCAAAGAATTTTTTACAACTTCACAGGTTTCTGGGCAGAGACCTGAGCCAATGGTTTGCTTGCAACCTTTATAAACACAACCTTTTGGCAGCCAGTCAGGTCTTGGCAGGAGACTTGCAGTTACTTATCACAAAAGTTTTCATGTAAGCATGTCAAATTTAACCATGCACTTTTTTTTTTTTATTATTTGGGCTTGATTTTGAAATCTCTCCAAATGAGATTTTTTTAACCTCTGGCTAACTAAGTCTCCTGGGTAATTATTTGATGGCTAGTTAAACATAGTTTCTCATGTAGAACACATACAGTTGGTTTACACTTGATCTAAATATCTGTCACATTTCTTCTTTCTTGCTGGGTTTTGGTTTTGTTTTTTTTTTTTCCCTTGGTTTGGTTTGGTTTTTTTGCTAAGGCTTGTATCTGCCACAATATGATTTTGTGTCCTTTTCAGAGCCAGTACAGATAATTCATCAAGGATCACAAAAACATCAATGCACAAGTGATGATGCAGGCTGACACTTGGCTCTCTGTAAAAGGGGCATCTCCTTGGAAAGGTGATGCTGAGGTTGGTGCTTTTTTTTGCCTCACTCTTTCTCCTGTTTCTAGGGGGAAGAACGTGCCCATGTGCTGGATCTGGTCTTCATTCAGGGGTTCATGCCTGGTTTGGGGGCAGAATTTGAAATGGTTGGAGGAAGGGCGTGTGTGCCAGCTGCCTCGTGTCTGTCTGCATAATCCACCTGTAGCTGCTCCAGGGGGGAAAATGTTGACAAACGCCAGCACTTTCTCAGAGCACATTGTAATATAAAACCTGAAATATATTTGCTATTCTTTTCTGCTGCCCTGGGTATAGGTCTGTTCCTGGAATATGTATCAAGTGCAATCCCTCTGTTTTACAGTTTAAACATGAGCTATGGAGTACTTACTTCAACTGCCAGTTTCCTGGGAAAAAGGTTTGCAATGACCATCTATTTTCTTGGCTGCAAAGAAAGTAAACTCTTAAGTGCATATGAAATTAAGCGATTCTTTTCTAGCAATTGGAGTTTGGGTTTGGTGATAATAAGTGTGGGTTTGTGATTTAATAGGTCATTACTTACTTTGCCCATAATCACAAAGTAATAAATAACTATTGGCAAGATGGATAATAGCTAGGTCTGAGAGGCATGAAAAAGATAAAGCAATAGGCACAAAAACATAATTTATATTCATAGAAAATGGGTGCTAGCCAAGAAATGAGATCTAAACTGATAGGAGAGCAGATTTTTATTAGATGCCTCTGGTTTGGGGAATGGCTGAACACCTACTTTCACAAGAGCTAGTTGTCTTTCTGGTTTATAAGATGTGTTCTGGACATGTTATGTGGGAATATCCCTTTATAAAAAGGTAATTCCATCTCTCACAGACCCAGACTCATGGACCCATAGACCTCTGAAAGACCACTCCAGGATTCTGGGCCCAATTAACCAAAAGCTGTCAATGCTTCATCGTTCATTTGCTGCCGCATTCAACATCTGTTGCAGCTGCTTGGAGTTGCTCTGACTTCTGGGGCACGAGGTGCAGTTCCTCACCCCTTCCCTTCCTGTGATGCCTTACTCAGTTCATGTCAAACAAATAGTGGCATCCTTCATAATTTTCTGTTTTCCCAGCCATTCTTGTTCCCTTCTGTGCAATGTAATAGTCGTATTATATTACAGCACATCATATTACATCAGTTCTGTCATAAACTCATCACAATTTTATTATCTCTAGATATGCTGTGCAGACCTCCAGGCTTACTTTGTAGTGTGCTACAAGAGAATACATGAGAAACTGAAATCCAGATGTGGCAACAAACTTGCCCAGGGCTGGGCAGGGAGGATGGCGTGGCCATGGTCCTCACCACCAACTCCTGAGCTCACCATTTGTTTCTTCTCTGCCTCTGCTCTCCACTTGATTGGTGCCAGGAAATGAAGATGCTGGAAATGTGCAGATGCCTTTGATCTGGTCTAGTTTTGAAAATGTGAAAATACAGTTGTGCTGTTCTGAGCCTGACATCAAGGTCAGCTGGTGGCTTTGCTCAAATTTTTTGGATTAATCGAGAGGAAGTACCCACCCTTTTCCTTCTCTGAGAGGTTCAAAGGGAATATGTCTGCATATTTTAAGGAGGTGAGGAGACGGGGGCAGTTGTGAGATGCCTGAAAAAGTGCCAGTGGATGTTTGTTCACTCTGGAACAGGGAGAAACAAAAAAAAAACCTCTTCCATATTTCTCACCAGCCTCCCCCGTTTCCAATACGTTCGCTTTATATCAGTGAACTTTAAGAACAAAATGTGCTCAGGGAAAAGAGATTAAAATTGCAAAGCAGTTTCCTTTCCTATCAACAGAACTGACAGAAAAAAAATGACAAAACGCTTGTGGGAATGATTAGAGAGAGTGAATGTTCTCATTCATGTCATGTCGTATATTGCTAATTTATATGTATTTGTTTTCGTACAAATCTGGCAAATTTCAGGAAAGAATCTGCCAGGAATCAATGGGAAAAATAGGCCTGTATTCTTCTGGAAATTAATAATAAGTATTTGCTGTGTTTTATTTGGATTTTAATGACATCTGTAAGGAGTGATGGATACCAGCAATGGAAACAGCCAGTAAGGGGAGGGAGGAGGCTCACGGCAGGACTCTGGAGATTTGGGACCTCTTGCTGCTTCTGCTGTTGGCCTGCTGGGTGCCCTGGATCAGTCACTGCACCCTCCCACAGTGTTCCATTTTTTCCTACAGGAAAATGAGGTGAGGCCTCCAAATACCTTCCATGAGGGAGGAGGGCTTACAGGCTTTCCATACCTGTTAAAAGTGCTCTTGACTATTGGCTCTTTGGGGTTCTTTACATTCTTTCCTCTCCTTCCTCCTTTCTCCTTTCCTGTCTCTCGAGAAATGGCTGCTGAGTGATAGAGCAATTAATGAACACAAAATTTCAACTGGGTATAAAGATTTCTTCACTTGCTAGGAAAACACTCTCCTCACTCATCTTTTGGCCACTCCAATTTTCAGTATGTCATGAGTCTGCAAATACAAGATTTCCTCCTTAGGTTTTGACATTTTCCTTTCAATTTTATCACATGATTTGGTAACATTTCCATGGATCACTCTAAACGTCCTCTAATTTCTTCAGCTGTAATTTTGTTGCTTTTTCCATAACAAGTAGGGAGCTATTTAAGGTTCCAGTGACTCTGATGATTTCAGTGACATGAAGTTGAAATAAAATTCTCCTCAAAAGCCGGAAGAGAAAAAAAAAATTCATCTGGCATGCTCACCTGATTTCTCGGAACCATTCAGGGTCCCAAATCCTCTTGACTTCCATGTCTTTGGAGAGTTGCCTTTAATGCTTCAATATGCTGTAAAGGTGCTGATTTAATTTAATTATTGTTCAGCCTAGTTATACAGATTAATTTTTTCAGTCTTTCCTGGTAAAGTGGCTTTTCCTTAATCACTTCTGTTACTGATTTTATCTCCATTGCATCCCAACCTGGATTTTTTGGCAAGGTTGTTGCCTTCTAGGTTTTTTTAGCCTGATTGTCGGGAACAAGTTATGGCCAAGAATAGACTGGAAAATGTGGTCCTTGCTAGTCTGTTTCTACAGAGAGGAAATTAAATTCAATGTAAAGAAGCACTTGCTCTCTAGCAGAACTCAGTTCATGTCATGAGAAAGGGAGAAAAAAAAGTGCCTGTGACGGTTAACAGTGAGGAAGTAAACAAGAACCCAACATGGGAACTCAAGATAAACACCAGGCAGATGGTGTATCATCCCAGCAAACACTTGGGTTATTTTCCTGTCTGAATCCACTGATTTGATCTGAGGAATGTGCTGTCTCTAATCTGTGCAGCCCTTTTTCAGAGATGCTTTGACAGTGCCTCTCACCTCGTGGTTCAATTTGTGTTTTCACCGTCAGAGCTGGGGCTGCTGAGGTGTGTGCAGCAGGGCTGGGGGGCTGCAGGGCACAGGGAAACTCCCTGCAGGGTCAGCTTTTGGTTCCACGGGAGACTTCTGCCTTCTTCACTGGCCAGACTCAGTCTCACAGAGCACAAATGTCCTGTGGGGGGTCCTTGTCCTGGGAGCCTGGATAATCCATCCATGGATGGATAAGTATGGATATGTAAGTTTGGATAATCCATACCTATTTTCATTTGGATAAGTAAAAAGATAATCCGGTTTTTACTTCCTTGGCAACAATGAGAAATCTCTCAGGTAACCCAGGGCTGGGCTGGGAAGGGCCCAGGTATCCAGGAAGGGCTGCAGACACCAACATAGTTGAGGAAAAGGACCCCTTTCCTCACCAGAAAGTTTCCTCTTTCCAAGGGACTTAACCTGGAAAGAAATGTTTGATCAAATGGTGGAACTCCTCCATCTCCCCAAACCACTCCATGGTGAGTGTTAAGGGTTTTTTTCCTCCTCCATCCTCTGGGTTTTTTCAGAGCTGGATGTGTCTGGTATGATCTTGTCATACCCTGGGGGTGGAAGGTGTATCAGCTCAGCATTTTCACTGGAAGCAGAATTAACCCATCTTATCCAGAAGGTTGTGTAAGGAAAAGGGTTGAGGAGGAAATCTTGGAGGTCTGATGGATTAATTTACTGGAACTGTTTGAAGCCCTTCTGTTTGGCCTGGCCCTTCTCTGCCTTGGTGGAACACAGGAGTTACCAGCCAGACCAACCCATGTGTTGAGCAAAAAGGAGAGGACATTAAGGGACAGGACCTGTGAATTTTACCCACGTTGTTTTGGAAGAAAAAGCGTTGTTGTTTTGGAAGAAAAAGCGTCGTAAAGAGAGCACAAACAATTAGGGCATATGCTGAGTTTGTTTATCTTCAGAAGCCTGTGGTAGGTGTGCCAGTGCACTGGTGCTCAGCAATTAACAATAAAGGCAGACAGCAATTAACCACATGTCTGCTGTGAGTGGTAATGCAAGTTATTTGTATTTAACCTTTGTGATTCATGAGCCACTTCCATTCTGGGAACTAAAGAGAGAGGGAAGGAACATCTTAGAGCCTGATGTCACTGTGTGAAAAATGATCAGACTTCAGCAGTCAGTAATGAAAAAACTTATATACATAAATAAAAATATATAGATTCCTCCCATTATTGGCAAATGAAATATAATCATTTATCATGCATATACACATATATATGCATACACACATATCTGTGTACACGTGGTTTTTTTGTAACAGTGGAGTTCTATTTCTGGGAATTTCAAGCTTCATTTGCTTTTAGGATCTCAGCTCGTATATATACTGAAACCGGGGGAAAATTCTTATCAGTATCAATAGCTGTTGCATTTGGATTGCTGGTATGAACACCACTTTAGGAGCTATAGGCTTTAGAGGTTTTTTGTTTGTTTTTTTGTTTGTTTGTGTTTTATTTTTTTTTTGTTTTTTTGTTTTTTTTTTTTTTTTTTTTTTTTTTTTTTTTTTTTTTTTTTTTTTTTTTTTTTTTTTTTTTTTTTGGTTGGTTGTTCTTTTTTCCCATGTATCTCTGAAGAAATTAGACTAATTTAGGAAAAGCAGCCTTTATAGGATTCAGTATTCAAAGGAATGTAGTGGGACACCCAGACTGTTGGAATTAGGCCTGTTCTGATGCCACATCTTTTTCAAGGGTTTTTGAATTGACAGACAGCCTTTGTGATTAATTGTCACTGGGACAAGTACAGAGCTGGGTCTTTTATAAAAAATATCCTGGCCACAGGGGCAGAGGAGCAAGAAAACCAAAGGATACCTGTGTTATTCTCTGTTAAAGAAAAGAGCCACTGCATCAGGATTACATACACTCTAAGATCACTTTTTCTTTTTCTCTGAACCAGAGTTCTGTCACAAGGCTTGTTTTTGGTGGAATGAGGTTTAGCAATAAGTTTGTCTCATTATAGGTAAACAGATACATTTTGGACAGCTTTCCATTGAGCAGCATATAAATCTAGGCTTAAATGTAATGAACTGGCACCAAAAAGTGCACTGGAATATTGATTTTTGTGAATTAATAAGACATTGTTTTCAGGTTTTTATGGATTAATACTTAGCGACAAGCTGTTCTGGATTTGGGTAGAGAATATCCCAGTGGTAAAATGCAATTTTATTTTGGAGACGGAAACACTTCAAGATGGAACAATTGGATTGGTGGACAGATTATATTAAAGGGTAGCAAGGGAGAGACACAAAGTGCCTTTATTGCTTATTCTTTCAATACGAGTAATAAGTATTGATGACCTAAAAGAAATCCAATGAAAGGTTTTTTTTGAAAATAGAGTTTGGAGGGTTGTTAGTTTTTTCTGTGCCTAAAAGTGTCATCTTAGAAAAACCAATTAAAATGAGGTATTTTGGCAGGAAAACACTAATCTTTTTAGCATAAAAAGAAATAATTTAGATTGTGTTTCCATTTATGAAAATGTGTAACTTAGCTTGGAATCCAAAGCTTATTTAACACTTCTAGCAAAATGAAATCTGCTTCCCTTCTGCTGCTCCTGTTTCCATTGGGAGCTCTAAAATTCTCCAAAAAATAAGAACTTTTTCAAAGGTGAATTTTCTCAGGAGAATTTTTTTTTTTCAAATCCATCTAATAACCCATGTCAGGGAGCACTTCAGATGTTCCACAGTGAGATGAAAAGAGGTCGGGGCATTGTACAAGGAGCCGAAGGATGAGAAGAGTGATTGGAGCTGCAGACTGGCAGATCTGTGGGGGCAGCTCAGCAGTGGGCCAAGCACCACGGGGAGGTTGTGGGGCAGAAACAAGAACACACTCCAGCAGCTGTGGTCACCCTGGGGAGCTGTTACCTTTGAGTAAGGTACTGTTACCTGTTACCTTTGAGCTGCCAGGCTCTGGAGCAGAGGAAGGGCAGTGGTGTCCGCTGGCATCGGTGGGAACAGTGTTTTGAGTTGTCCTCCTCCAAAAGGATCTACACCACAGCCTTTGGGGGAAAGCAGCAGAGATGAGGAGTTTTGCCATCCTGTACTTGGCTGTAATTACTCAACTCGGCTGGTGCCTGTTCTGATCTCAGATGTAATGCTGGGGTAACTGCACTGGTTTCACAGGAGTTAATTCTCTGTTGTTCAACTGAAAGCAACATCAAGGCCATAATCTCTGCTACAGAGCAGTCACAAACACAACAAACCATTGGCATGGCTTCAAGAAACATGTTCCATCCATTGTTGTTCTCCTGCCACGAAAAGACCTGTAAGGAAGCATTCCTGTAGGGAACAGGTTGCACTAGAAATGTAAATCGAGTTCAACATCATCAGACTTGTTAGTACAGTCTTTGGTGCTGCTTGGTAAAGAAACAGCAAGTGGAGCCTTGACACCTGGCTGGTTGGGCATTAATGGAGCACTTGGTCAGCATTTTAACTGGGGGGCAGTGAGCAGAGAGCCTCGGGAGTGGGTGAACACTCCTCTGTGTGCACCTCAGGAAAGGTGAAAACCTTGAGTGTCTTTCCATTGCAAGTGATCCTTGCTGGATCTCAAGGACAGGAGTGTGAATGTGAATACATCTGTGCTCCTAAAGCTCCAGCCGCAGTGTGCATTGCTGTCAGAGCAGGTCTGCAGGAAGCACAGCTGAGCACAGCCCATCAGGCAGAGCGTGCAGCTGAGCTCTGGGGAGGGATTTGGTGTGCAGTCACAGGATTGCCTGTGAGAGCTCCTTGATCAGAACAGAAATATTTAATCAGGTCTGTCTCCTGTAACTGTCATGTAGAGAAAACAAGGCTACAAATTGGATTTGTGTGATCAATGGGCAAGAAAGACCACTTTATCCACCTTAGCAGTGCTGACGTACAGCGCTAGGCTTTGGTGACTGCAAGGTGCCCATGTTCCGGCAGGACAGACTCTCTCCTCTCTGGGGACACAGGCTGTTCTGGAACCATACACTGATAATTTTTAAATTTTAACCACAGTCTTGCCTTCTTGTATGTCAATAGAAAATCAGCTGCTGTGTTTAGAAAGAGTATGATTTTTCTTACAGCAAAATCAAAGGAAGAATTTGCACTGATTTCTGAAAACAAGTTTCAAACCTGATTGCACAGCAATATTCGGGTACATAAAGATATGGTTTGGAATTTATTCATGCACATGAGTGAATTAGGAACCTGCACATAGTTTTTTGAAATTCAGGGTTACAGTGGAGAGCATGGTACAGGGGCCTGACTCAAACAGAAAAGGGCTCAGAGCCTGGGCAAGTCCTCTGCAGCCAGGTCTGGCACCACAAAGCTGCTGTTAAAGAGATCCTCCAGACTTGAAACTTCACAGTTTCCATTTGCAAAGAATGAGCATCACAGCAGGTCTTACTGAACCTAATGGCACAGTAAGTTTGGTAAATAAATAAATAACACACAGCAGAGCTGATGGGAGCCATGTCTGAGCTTTGTGTCCTACCAAGAATTGGCACGGTGACTTGGCAGGGTCTTTGGAAGGTTTTCAGTCACCTTGATAAATAACAAAATTATTTTTTAAAATTTTCTCTGTTCGTGTATTATAAATGGACTTGTAAAAGAGGGACTGCCAGTTACAGTCTGTCTGTCTCCCCAGGAGTTTGGAAGAGGTTGATGGGATGAAGAGTGCAGCTGTGGAAACCCTCCCAGAGCATGAAGATGTGTAGGATCCATTTGGAGAGGGGCACAACTGAATCCAGGTATTAGAGGGAAATGGGTCGTGGATACCAGATGACAGTTGCAGCAGCATCAACCTCTGCTAATATTTGCTCTGTAAAAAAAAAAAAAAAAAAAAAAAAAAAAAAAAGCACAAAAAACACCTAAACCCCAGAGATTGGGATCTACAGTGACAATTCCTTACTTCAGGAAATGAAGCTTTTCTGAACAATACCATCTTCTGTCATGCCTAATCAAACTAATTAAAGAACACTACCACACTTTATTAATGTAATTTATCTCTTGCCTGAGGTGAACTATATTTATGCTCCAGTTACTCAAACATCACTGTTCTGTGTTTGAAGGAATGATGTTATTCAGGGATGTTTGTGTTCCACAATATCAGGCAGTAATTGAACAAGTGCCTGGGAAATTGGGTATTTCCTGCTTCAGAAAAGCTTCTTTGGGGAATGTGTTGTTGCACAGGTATGCTGGTGAGCAGGCTGGACTTGGGCATGTCTTTATTTGAATGGCAACTGGAGGCCCACACAAGCCAAAGCTTTCAAGCCAAGCAAGCCAAAATTCATCTCTAAGCATTAAGCATGTGAGTGGCCTGTTTAACTGAACACACGTGTTCACACCATTTAATGAATCAGGGTTGGGAGGCCAAATTTATTCCAGCTGAAGACCTGGCAGGGAAAGACTAATAATATGTGTTGAAGGAGGAAGGAAGAAAGTTAGTTAGTTCTAGAGATTAAAAACATTAAAGAAAATGTCAATAGTAAAAAAAGTACTTCTTTTAAAAGATATTGATGTCTTCCATGGATGTGCCTCTGATGCAGCCACAGTTGCAGGGCTCATAGGCACAGTATCCACCCCCCTTTTGTACCAGCTGGAAGAAGCAGTTTAACATAATTTATGGAGTAGGACAGCGTGAGACAATGGAAAGCATTGCCCAAAACTGACTGAAGGGTTTTCCTGGTGATTGCTTGCAATTTGTTGCTGTCTGCTTGATTAAAGCAGAAGATGGGAGAGAGCAAGGGGAGCAGCACAGAGCTGGCCTGGGCAGAGGGTGAGACAGCTCTGGGTGTGCAAGGCTGGATGCAGAGGGAGTTGGCAAGGGACGTGCAGCCTCCTCCTTCCCTACAGACCTGGCTTTGTACAGCTGAGCTCAGCTGAGCTGGCTCAGGGCCATTCTGGCCACCTGTCCCTGCTATTTGTCCCTGCTGGCCTGAGAGAAAACCCCTCTGGGGCTTGGTCTTAAAAGTACACTTGGAAAGGACATTGCAGGTTGTCTCCCCTTCCTCACTCAGACTTTAGGTAGGTAAGGTGGGCCCTTCCCTACCAGGGACTGACCTTGCCTGCTTTGAGGGCACCTGAGATTTGCAGACATCTGGATCCAGAACTGGTCCAAGCTCAGCTATGTCCTGTGCAGAGTCATGGGAGAAACTGGCACAGGGAAAACAGTGGGAAGCAAATGTGGTCAGGGCCATGGAAAAGCAGACATCTCACCTCGAGCTGCAGCACGTTTCAGCTCAGACCTGCAGACCTGCAGGAGCAATTGTTGTCAACACTTTTCAGTGGCACTCTGCTGGCTCTCTTCCAGCCCATGCACTGGGCATCAATGCAGTGACTGTGCACTTTTACTCAGTTGATTTAGAGAATTTCACAACTGAATTTAAAGCACTCTTAAGTAGGATGACATGTGGGGAACAGCACCATTCTATTTTATTTTTTTAAAACTTGGGTTATGTATTTACTGCTTTCCTAAGTGGGTTCTCAAAAAATATCTGACAACTAGATTCTGTCTTGTAAATAGGTCAAAATGAATTTTATTGAGATTTTTGTGTAAATCTTTTCTACCCTGCTCCCAAGTAGAGTTTGGCAGCTTAAAAACCCTTCTAAGAACAAGGAAAAAGGAGCTTTCACTCTTTGTGAATAAATGAACTGCAAATTTCCTTGGGTAGTGGTTAAAACTGTTTTGGATTTTCCTAAAGAGAACAATGACTCGTATCCATTGATAAAGTACACCTCAGCTCTGTATTAATAACAAGTGCAGTGGGCTGGATCAGATTGCATCTGCCATTGAGAACACAGAGGCTTGTTTGGAGGACAGAGCAGGACTGAGCTCCCAGCATGTTGTGTTTATGGCTCCAAAACCAAAATGCAGATTGGAGATTTGTCCCAGGTCAGAGTCTCCTTGGCAGCCTGTGCACTGTTGCATATCAAGTGCTCCTGCATAGAAAAGTTGGATGGCAAAAAAAAAATAAATAAATCTTGGTGCTTTAGAGTAAAAGGCAAGCCCTGATGTCTCACACGTTCTAGGAACGTGCCCCCCACACTGCCAGCTCAAAATTTAGGGTGAAAACAAAAAAAAACCCAAACCCACGATGAAGAAGACAGGATGATGTGCAAGGCCCAAACTGGGAGAGCCTGTGGTAAAAGAATAGAAATTATTTTGAAATAGAAAAACATGATTGGAAAGGTAACTGAATACCATGTTGAACATGCTGCTTTTCTTCCTGATGATTAAAACAAGAAAAATCACACTACAGAGCTGATCATTAGTGTAACTGTGATTTTAGTGCTATGTAGGATAATTCCTTTCAAATGGAAGAAATTATCCTACATAGCACTAAAATCACAAGAAATGGCAAGAAATGTGCCAAAGATAGAGGATCTATTAACAAGTAAGTCAGTTAGGGCAAGCAGAAATTCATGTAATATGCCACAAGCACGATGAGATGCAGAAAAGACATAATGACTGTAGAGAATGGTAAAATCCATGTCACAGAAAGAGGTCATTCTGCTGGAAAAAGCTGCTATAGAAACACACAGCTTTGGCAGTTCATGCAATCAAGAAACAGCAATTAACTGAAACTGGAAGAAATATTTTTCCACATATAAACCTGGCTTTATATTTAGACAGCCTCTTTTGCTGTTATTTATCTGGAGGCTGCTTGCATGTTAGATCTACCAAGTCCCACCCTTCATTGCTTTGCCCCTGCCAGGCAAAACCTGACACTGCTGCCAAAGGCTCCTCCAGGGCTGTGCTCACCCAGCGGCCTCCTGTGGCCACTGGCCCTGCCTGGCACCTGGTCCTGCCTCGTGGCAGGTGGTGGCATCTCCCCACACCACCAAGGCAGTGTGATCCTCCTGCTGCACAGGGAGGCAGAAGCTGTTCTCTCTGAGAGGACAACAGCAAGTGACTTCTGGTGGCATCGCCTCGGACAAGAAAAAAATTGGCAACATGGATTTTCATTAAAAAGAAAACCTGAGCGTCTGATATTTCTGTCTTGCAATCAGTGACCTGTGCCTGGAAGAGGGTAAGATGCTGTAGTTCAAAAGAGTCTCAGCCTTGCTCCCTGCCTCAATAAAAATGAGAGAAAGCAGGATTGCAGCCGAAAGGGAATTGGTTTTGGATGCTCCACGGCAGTGCACAGAAATAAAGCCCCCTCTCCTCCCTGCTCCAGGAAGTGTCTCCCTGGGGCTTGGGCAGGCAGAGGAATCACAGCAGAGTTTAACTGGTTCAAGAGAAGCTGAACGAGAGTGTGGTAACCCTGCCAGATTTATTGCTTTATTCGTTATTTATGCAGACAGCAGCTGCAAAACAGATTTAGGGACTGACTCCAGTCAATAAATGGCTGACATGGCCCAGCTCTGGCACTTCATGGCTGTGGTACCAATGTGCTAATTTTGGTTCAGATGCTGGTGTTAGAAGCAGCACAAAGCTAATGACCCATTGTGGGTGAGAGCAGCAGAGCAGAGATGGAGCAGTGCCCTTGTCCTGGGGCTGGGAGGGGGGTGTGCACAGCACAGAGCAGGTGCTCTTCCTGCAGCATCTGTAGGGAATACAGATACTGTGTGGGAAATCTCTTGCTTAAGTTGTGGGGTATCTGTCCCTTCCACCATGCAGGGTTACTGAAAACACAGTGCTCCCTTCAGGGACTTTGCTGTGTCCTCCCCTGGGTCATGGCTGCTCACAGGGGCCACAGCAGCAGAGCTGCACCTAGACAAAAAGCTCTACTT